>OZ024818.1:65300793-65624867 GCA_964017055.1 Chloromyia formosa
GTGGGCAGATCTTGTCATGAGCAAAACCGTTGAAATTGATCGCCACCCTCACATCAGTTCGACTGATAGAGGCAACAATCGAATTGTTGTAAAAATTGCGATTGAAGTTAAGATACTAACAGCACAAGTGAAATAACAACACGCCGTGGCCACCACTGCAGAACACTCACCTCAAGTTAAACAAATGCGAACGAACATCTTGTTGTTTACGTTTCCACGGATTGACAGTGACGAATGCCAAAGTGATATTTCGCACGTTATGGGGAACTTGCGATGTTGCCATCTTTCCTTCTGGGCGGCGTTCGGAAGATATGTTCTTTTTCACCACCCAAGGGAAAAACTGCGGGAAAAGGGGAATTTGTTTTCCCTCTGTCACATAGGCGTTTCCGGCAAGGGGCTCAAACGCCAGGCACGTTCGCTGGTGGTCGCGTCGCGCAGTGAAAAAATCGCGAAAAATCCGCGAAGCGCAGCTTATTTTTGTATTGGGCTAAGGCAGTAAGAAAACGTGCACATTTGATTGAAGCAGGCGGTCCCAGCCCCTGTTGTAAGAAATCACGGCAAAGGAAGGAAAAAATAAAGAGGAAGGAACTCGCAAAATACTTCGGAAAAGAAGTTTATTTGTAAGAGTCGGGCTCTTGATCCCTCGTGTGTCGAGCTTCTGCCGAATACACGGCGGGCTGGGAAAAGAAAAAGGAGGAAAGATAAGGAATTCATGCTTCGCACACCTTGTGCCTCAATTTGTCAACCGCCCGATAACGGATTTGCCCCAGCCACCTTGTGCCTCAATTTCTCACCCGCCCGATAACGGAATTTGCCCCAGCTACCTTGTGCCTCAATTTCTCACCCGCCCGATAACGGAATTAACCCAGCTACCTTGCGCCTCAAGATAATAGTGCACCAGCGCCCGGAAGGCAATTAGTAGTACACCGGAGCCCCAGCACAGCACCCGGCGGATAAGATACAACTCGCGCTGAAGGCACCAAAAGACAATTAGTTGTAGTTTCGTATATTTGTCCATTCTCTCGTTTCCTGTTTCATGTAATTCGCTTCGTTTAATTTAGGCCACATTGGCGATTAACTGGCATCATATTTGTGTCGTGTTTAGCTTTTTCACTCAACAAGGTACTATTTAGACGAATACGAGAATAGCATCCAGTAGCGGCCGCCACCGGAGGATTCATCGTCACAGTGAGTACTATGATTCAAGTATTTTTTATGAGACCACCTAAACCCGACGCAATATGCTGTTTTTTTTGTGATTCGCGAAATTCCGGGTTTCTCTTTTTTATTGTTGTAAATATATAGTGTAATTATTATAATTTGTTCAAGTAACTTTCGATACCAGTTCTTATAAAATAAATGTGTGCGTTAATATGAAATATTAACTTTGAAACCAAAGAGATCTTGCCCGCTACCGTTTTCGTTTCGCCCTCCTGCCGCCGCATACCCTTCATGGGCCAGTAAGGCCGCTTGTACTTCTCTTTTCATCTTTGCCCCGCCCAGGGGAGCGACACACCGCGTCAGGGGAATTCCTCCATTGGGAATTTCCCTGAAACAACTTTTGTGCAGAACTGTACATGTTTGACAGCTTGTGTGGACCCCAAGTTAAATGTGCGGTGTGTGTCTACACTTCGCTCGCTTCGCTCTCCTGGGCTTCTTTTTTTTTTCTCTCGGCACCTGAATTTAAATTGTAGTGCAGAAGACAACATACCCCGACCCGCCATCTCCAAGACTGGGCAGCCCGCCAGCAGGTGCCACCGTCTTCGCCTGGTGACGTCAGTTCGGCTGACAGTTAAATTCAAATTTAAACAGGAATGCATTACAGAAAGACGCATGGTGTTTGGCTGTTCACAATGCGCTAGCCACTTGACTACACAGATTTGTTTCCATTTTCCGGACGAAACGACCGCACAATCATCCGTGCGTAGTTGCCTGTCAACTTAAATCAGCTGTTCAAAGTTGTATGCCTGCTACAGACAATGGCCCAGCCCCAGCCATTCGGGGCCATCGCCATTGTGTGGACGGGCGGATGGCGTTCAGTGGCCAATGGCGCATAACCGCCATTACTGTCAACAGCGATGGGCCATCGTGTAAAGGACGTTGGAGACACCCGAAGGTGTCAACGGGGACGGAGCCATTTTGACCGTTAAGGTCCGGTAGTGACAGCTGCCAAAATTGACAGCTGCCATAATTGGCTCCTCAACGAGCTAAGCGGCGGCCTGTGCTTGCTGTAGCTCAGTTCGGGAGATATGGGCGGGGTTTTTTTCGCCGCTCGCTGCTCCTGTCCATACATATTAAAAGGGATGTCACAGGCCTGGGATAGACAACACAAACGAGAGGGCAAAGTTCGGACAAATCAAGGTAAATGTGGAGCCAGCCTGCTCAAATGCCATCTTTTGATGCTCCGAGGTCCAGATGGCGTTGGACCTCGGCCTTCTTCACCCTCTGAAAAACACAAAAAAAACCGGACCGTGAGGCCCCTATGGCCGAAATAGAAAAATTTTGCGGGGGGGTCTCCCATGGCGAAACAAGGGATGAGGCCTTTTACCTCATCTCATCACAAGCCTGAAAGGAGCAAAGGGGTTCCTCAAAGGAAAAGCCGAGTTATTAGATCTTAGTACAAATACATTTTTTTTTATTACGGTTTCTGCTCAGTAAAAAAAAGTGTAAAGCAATACAAACAAAAAGATTCGGATTCAAATCGGTGAGCCAGGAGGGAATGCCATACAAAAAAACCCATATAGGAAAAAAAATCAAACAAAACTTACCCCAAATTCAAAATGGCCATTGCGAACTGGAGCAGCTGTGAAGAGGTAAATTAATGCACACCCGAAGGCCACCGATTGGAAAACGGAGTTATGTATACAAAAGGAAATAATTATAGTAATCGAAACAACAAAATTAATAATTGAGAACTAATAATTGAAAACAAAATAATTGAAAACTAATGACTGAAAGTTAATGATTGAAAACTAATAACAAGAAAATAACTAATACTGATACAAAAAAAACTAAATAAATCCAAAGCGGGCGGCAACACGATCAAAAGTACATTCAAAACAGAAATTGCCAACTGAAAACTAAACGGCACCTTAATCTCATTTAAAAAAAAAAACCACTTGTCCCGCTTAAAATCTCGTCACGCACTTGATAGTTTAAAAGGCATCATAAAGCGGCGTCACACACTCACACGCTCGAATAACGAGTCGCAATGCTTAACCTGGCTGCTTGTTTGGTTTGACGTTATACGATCAGGCATCACAAAAAGGGGTACTCTGTTGTCACTCTCCGATATACGTTAGCTATGATCGAACAAACGACCCCGCGCTACAGTGACTGGCCCTCCGCGGTCACTGTCAATCAATAGAAAAAAAAAGGCACCAAAATCGAGGCTCGGGGCCCAAGTACTTCCAGCGAATTGCAATACAGCGCGGCGATTCAGACAGCGATCTCTCACACTTCTCCTATCGTGGCAGTTGAGATGGCGGATGGGATAAGATGCCGACGGAGCAAAAATTGAAATCGTTGCGAAGTCGCGATAATGGTGGGTCAAAAATGCCAAAAATCCAAATGGTATCGGTGGGTGATTTCAAAAATATGATTTTTACTTCTGACTATGATAACCCTGCCGGTGTCGGTGGCGGGAGAGTCACAACTCCCATAGAAACCCGCGGCACAGAACACCCGAGCAGCCGTCGATTAGTCGATTTTCCGAACAAAAAAATCGGACACTTTTATCATTTTTGGCTTAGGCGGCTATTACACTATAAAAGTTCTTTTACAAATATCTTTTATGAAAGCTATTTTCAATAACTTTTATAGTGTAATAGCCACCTAAGAAAAGATTTGCGACATGGACGTTGCTTGTTTCAACTACTTTTCTAATATGCTTGCACACCTTCCCCCTTTAGCGGCTAATATCATTTATAAAAGTTCTTTTGAAATATCGTTCGTCAAATATATTTGTAAAAGAACTTTTATAGTGTAATAGCCGCCTTAGGACATCTTCAACGCGGAAACTCCAAGCCGAATCGGCACGCGTATTTCGGAGCAGCGATTGCAAAGAAAAAACAGGAAAAATCTTTTCCCACGCTGACGTTCACCCGCTCGTGGTGGCCGATCTCAAGCAACTCCCTCCCCGATGACAGTCGTTTTCTTTTTTCGCGCACCTCAAAGAAAAAAAAATGGCCGCCCCCATGCAACATTGCGCCAAAACTTTTCCACCACAAATTCCATGGCTGCCAACCTCGGGAATTTTTCCCATCCCTGAATCGGAAAAAAGACATGGCTGACAGCCGGTTTGTTTACAGCGGCCAATTCTAACCCATAACTACCGACGCGAAGTTAGCCCCCCCAATCTTACGGAATACGAATTTTTCAGTTCAGATCGTTTGTCGGTCGTTTGTCGGTGATTGTCGGTCACTTTAAAACGTTTGTCGGTCCGTAGTTACTGACTTATAGCCGTATCAAATATTTGCGTTAAGTTGGCCCCTCCTGAACTTAAAAATCGCCGTTAGGGAAAACAACTTGTTGGATTTCGATGCAAAATCGTTTGTCGGTCACGTTTCTCGTTTGTCGGTTCTGAAAAATGAGTATTTATATAAGAAATTAGTAATTAAAGTTTTGCTTACGAGCTGTCAAGCGGTTCCCCGTAGAGCTTCTCTGTAAACGCAGCATGGTTTGGATCTGTGCTATGGAGAATTTCATATGCTCGGTGTAGACCTGCGACCAGCTGATTTGACGATCAGATGATTTTCGTCACCAATATCTTGTATTTCTAAAATCTGAACCAAAAGGAAAAAGAAGAAGCAGATTCATCACGCCGTAAACGTCGTGTTGTAAAGTTGTGAACTTTCGTCATTTTACTGTGGGGATTGCGGAAGCTTACGACCCCAGCTTTACATTCTGAAGGTCTGGGGCTTAAAAAATGTATACAAACTCATGTATTCATTTGAACGCATATGTCTGTTTGTTCATATTGGTTAAAATAGGAAGAGACTAAAAATTCGAGGTAAAGGGGTTTAATGGCATCGTTTTTTACACAAAACGCATATGGGTCTGGCCAGACCACATGCTTTACGAACATAATGTACACAACAAAACATCCTCCTGATTACTCCTTGTATGGGTTTTTTTAATTGAACTTTGTGACTGTTGCGTTACTTTGTACCCGCACGCCTTAGAGCGCGTTGACATGGTCAAACTACGATTTGACAAACTAGCATTTGATGAAAAGTTGAGCACCGTCCAACTACGGTTTGACAGAAGCACAAGACATCAAACCAGTTTGACAAGGGGTTGACACGTTCAAATAGGTGGTTTGTCAAACCGTAGTTTGATCGTGTCAACGCGCTTTTAATGAGCACATGGTTACAAAAAGATCCTTTCGTCTATTGGGTATTTGCTCCACTAATGACTTTTTCGTACTCGGTTTCTTAATTACCTGGGTTCAGTTTAAAATTTTGCGGACAGAAACGATTCGACAGTTTAAAATGCCTGAATCAGATTGAACGCAGAATGCAGCAGCAGCGGCAGCGAAATACAAAGTTAGATATGCATTTCCCTTAACCTACCTAGATTGAATACAACGGCAGCGACAGCGGCGAAAACAGATCTACCTGTTGTTGTTACTGCCGCTGCTTTCACATATTCCGGAATAGCATCGCTTAAGTTGTACAGTTGATTTGATGAGGTCTGATTGTAACGATTTGGCTCCTCAAACATATCAAATCCGATGAACGTTTATTCCAAACTGAAATCCAACAAGATATTTCCCATTTCAGAAACTATTCTTCTTTTTTATTGGCTTCCAACAAATCCAACAAGATATTTGGCTATGGTGCAAACCATCTGATCGTCAAAATCAGCTGGTTGCACATTTATTCATATAAAATCCTCCATAGCACAGATCCGAACCATGCTGCGTTTACAGAGAAGCTCTACAAACGGGAGACAGTATGACAGCTCGTAAGCAAAACTTTAATTACTAATTTCTTATATAAATACTCATTTTTCAGAACCGACAAACGAGAAACGTGACCGACAAACGATTTTGCATCGAAATCCAACAAATTGTTTTCCCTAACGGCGATTTTTAAGTTCAGGAGGGGCCAACTTAACGCAAATATTTGATACGTCTATAAGTCAGTAGCTACGGACCGACAAACGTTTTAAAGTGACCGACAATCACCGACAAACGACCGACAAACGATCTGAACTGAAAAATTCGTATTCCGTAAGATTGGGGGGGCTAACTTCGCGTCGGTAAGTTCCGGCCCCTGGACCGACAGGAAACTAACATTCAGTCGCAACCGCCTTAGCAAACAGTTTTTCCAGCTCTTGGCGGTCCATAAAGTAACATGCCGGATCGCCTTAGATACTTACCCAACAGATTAACGTGTTTCATTGGCAAACTTATGTACACTGCTCTGAATTTCATCCTTCAACTTTGCCAAACCGCCAATATCGGACCAAAGAACTTTCGGCACTTTTGGCGCACCCAAACTACTGACTTTTGCATTGCAGCCAAATTCTTGTCGAAATGATCGAATCGCCAGCCCAGCTTACTACGCTCCACTTTCATATCACGAACAGCATTGTCGTAGAGTAGTTTCAAGCCACCAAGCAACAATCCTTGCGACAGGTCGGCAATTTTCTTGAGAACGTTTGAAAAACTTTTGCGAATCCACCATACACAAGACACAGACGTCAAGAAATATGACAGTGCTCTCTGCTCTTTGTGAGAGCTGTCAAAAAGTAGACTGGGAGCGTAACAGCCGTCAAATAGTAGGCCGGTGCACTGAACTGAAATCCTGGTTCCAGGCTTGTTCTTTAGAAGGTTTTGATTCTAACCCATAACTGCCCCTTTTTGAGTCTGTGACAACTTTTCACAAATATAAAGGATTTGAAATGAATCGAATTCAAATATATTTGCGAAAATCCACAAATTCAAAAACTGACAGTTATGTGTCAGAATTGGTCCGTTACAATCGGATGGCCACAAATGGCTTCGAGAGCCATTTTCCTCCACGCGATGGCCCTCAGAGGAACTGAAAAATGCCAACAAGAATTGTGGGCCGTTTTGGCTGACGCGGGTTTGAAGAGTGCAATTTTTGGGAAGCGACCTACAGAACGCCAATTTGCGGGGCACCAACCTGAAGGATGTTAAATTTGAATTGATAATGACGCCGTTGCACATGTTGCAAACTGTCCGCTAAACGCAAAACGCTATCAACACGGAACAGTCGAAGAGAACGAGTAAAAACAAAACGAAAAACAGAATTGTGATGGTTTTTTATTCGCTTCAAGTCACTTAGAAGAATTCTACAATATTCTAAGTAGGTTACTTATAGTATCGTCTACTTGCTATGTTTTATATGTACTAAGAAACGCACCCCAATAAATGAGTAGTAAGCGTTGCATCTGGATGTACTGTTTTCTTTACCTTACCCTCCAAACACACGTCCCTTGTCCTCCAAACAGACCTCCCTTGTCCTTCAGACAGACGTCCTTTGTCCTGCAAACAGACCTCCCTTGTCCTTCAGACAGACGTCCTTTGTCCTCCAGACAGATGTCCTTTGTCCTCCAGACAGATGTCTCTTATCCTCCAGACAGACGTCCCTGGTCCTCCAAACAGGCGTCTCTGATCCCCCAGATAGGCGACCCTGGTCCCTCTAGCTCTTGAAACCACTCTAACTTCCCAAAGCTCTTCTAGCCTTTCAGACCTCCCTAGGAACTTCTCCAGCGTTTCCCGTCTTTCATCCACACCCTCGCGCGTTCCAAATGGATTGGGAAGCGCTTCATCCATAAAAAAAAAAAAAAAAATCCAAATTTTATATTTTAGAGATCAATTTATTAAAAGAAAAACAAAAAGGGGAGAGACACCTGTTTTGTGTCTCTTCCCTCTCGTCTGTAGCAGGTGGCAGGACAATGTGCATAAAGCGTCGCGTGAATGTTTACCGTATCGTTTATACAAAACCTCAGATCTCTATCCGGGCGGAAATGAAGAGGACGACCGTTAGCATAATGCCCAGTGTCCACCAAAAGAAGACGAAGTTCACCTGTTGCCGGATTCGATTGGTGTTTTAACGCATTTCTGTTGTCCTATTGTAAATGCAAACACGTTTTACGAGAATCACCTCAAATCTACAAAAAAATAAAAATGATCTTCTCACCACCTCGGTCCCATTATCATGTTGGCGGTGATGGAGCCCTGAAAACAGAATTTAAAATTCCAAAAATGACACGGGACGGATGTAAACACGATTCCTACTGACCACCCGAAAGATCATGAGCATCGGTATTTGAAATCGGACGCATAATTATTGGACACTAGCAACACGAAAAACAGGAGAACCAGACTGGAGTAGTCCTTCAGTTTTTGTGTCACATCACGATGTGAAGATGCAGCCCTCGATTGCGATAAAAGCAAACTGGAGAAATGTGATGAGATTTGCCGAGCCCGGATCATTTCTGAAGTTGACCAGTTTTGAGGTCGGGAAACACACTATTGGAATACTTCCATCACCGATTCGCTGCCGTACGCAATCCATTTGTTAATTACGCGTGAATTCACCGCCATCTTTATTCTGAGAGTAAAGATGGCAGTGGGTGGGTTCAGGTCGCGCAACGTTTAAAACGCAAATGCAAACAGTTCGACTGATTTTTCTCGTGGACGGTCCGTTCCAGTTTGCGTTTAATCTACCACACATCGGGGAAATTAACCAGAAATTTTTCCTGGTTGATTTCCGTTCAATGGGGGGTAAGGGGTATTAGCGTATTTGACAGTTCTTAGTTGACGTATTGCATGTGACTGTGAGATGGTGCGGATTTTCGTTTTCGGGTTCTTGATTTGTACATGGCGTCTTATGTGCTTATTTACACCGAAGCAACACAAATTTGTGGCGATTTTGCAGTGCTTTTCATTTTTCCTGAAACCGTCGCGAATTTAATTGAAGTTTTGTTTGAAACTCAATAGCGAATCGGCTGTCAGCTACAACTACAAAACAAGTCGTTCGGGTAAAGAGTTTATGGTTGAGTGGAGGGAAAATCCTTACCGCAATCACAACGTTGCAAACGTGAACGCAGGCAGTGTAAGCACCGCCATCTTAACTCTCAGGCCGGAGTGTCAAAGCAATGACGTCATGACAAGCAGTGAACCATATGTAAACAAAGTGAAGAACGCGTGCAGTCGACCTCTTGAAATTTGGCGATTTTCGTGCGTAAAAGTGATTTTAGTGTCGCGATTTTAAGTGCAGTTGAAAGTAGTGCTTGTCACTGATATTTGGAAGTGAAAAAAAACGCAAGGTACCGCGAACTTCCGACCAAAATGAACTGTTCGAAAGTGCGCGAGACATGAGTGTGGTTATGAAAGTGCGACACGAAAAATTTCGCATTTTTCGTTAATTTTCCGGTAATTTGGCTAGTGTGAATGGTGCAGCACTACCCTGGGACGAATCCTTGGGCCGGTGAGCTCAGCGGAAACTCCCGGAAGTGCCCCAAAAAGTGAATTCAAAGTGGTTGTCAAATGACAACATTACAGGTGATTTCCGGCCTTTTCATCGGAATTCATAGGGTAATTATACGTTTTTTGTTGTGTAATTTTTTGTTGTGCTAAAATTTTAGTGAATTGATGCGCCCCAAAATACGGGTCGTGCACGCGTTGTTAACGAGCCAGACGAAAGTTTCACTGCATCTGACAAGACTAGATGCCTGGCGGTGAAACTTTCGTCCTGTTCGTCAACATCGTCGTCAAAATCCGCATTTTGGGGCGCATCAATCCACTAAAATTTTAGCACAACAAAAAATGTATACTTACCCTATGAATTGCCCGTCAGGCGAAGGTGTGACAGGGGGACTAACATTTGGACCACCATGGTACATTTGCCGTAACTGTCATGCCCTAGGAAGTGCGACCTTTACCTCCGCGTGGTGACGGGTGGAAGCAGGCTGACGGCAAAATCTTATCTTTGCCATCAGCGCTGACTAAACTTGGTCGGACGGGGAGCGGTATCTCCCTTATAAACATACCCTAAATCCAAGGTGGAACAGCATACGCCGAGGGATGCATGGTCAAGAGGTTGCTTGGCCGCTAGTATGCGAACTCTGGATACCTGTCGACCTCCAGTTTTAAACCAGACTTCTGACGGCAGACCGGGTGATGTCGTCGGTGACTGTTTTTCCCGGATATTCATGGGATTATATGAATAATAAAAAAGAAAAACAAAACAAACCAGAGTGTGATGCAACTCCAAATGCATCAAACACAGTTTCCTCTGAGCTGCCTATTAGCTCACTGCTCGACGGAGCCTCCAGGCCCGTTGTTGAGACTGTCGATGGACTGGCCGTTAAGCGATACAGTCCCTCTGAGTCGTCCTTGGACTTCTTTAGCCCAAGGAACCTCAGCGGCTCTCACCGAAAGGAGCGTCAACAAAGGGGGGACGGAGGCAACAGTTCCCGACAGGGCAAGCAAAAGTGCCTAGTCCAACGCTCGCTATCCTCGCAGGACCATGAGCGCCATTAAGGTGCTTCAAGCGAACCTGCACCACGCAATAGGAGCATCGGCCACTGTGTGCAGGTTATTCGCCGATAAACAGGCCACCATTGCGCTTATTCAAGAGCCATGGGTGGCCCGTGGCCGAATTTGCGGTCTAAACACAACAACTGGTAAGTTGATATATGACAGGTTAGCGGGTTGTCCGCGTGCGGCGCTTCTGATCGACAAATGCGTCAACTATTTGCCACTAACCAATTTTATTTCTAGAGATCTAGCTGCAGCATTGGTGGAGGTATCCACGCTCAACGGTCGTCAGAAAGTGGTAGTTGCGTCTGCCTACTTCCCATCTGACAATGTTGAGATTCCACCACTCGAGGTCCAGCAGCTCGTTGACTTCTGTCGACGTACAAACCGGCATTATGTGATCGGTTGCGATGCAAACGCACACCACACGGTGTGGGGTAGCAGCGACATCAACGACAGAGGTAAGCGCCTTCTTGACTATCTTATGTGTAAACATGTGAATGTCCTGAACAGGGGGTGCAAACCTACCTTTGTCACTGCGGCAAGGGCAGAGGTACTCGACATTACCCTTGCTAGCGGTTTCTTCTCCAGGTTCATTGCGAACTGGCACGTGTCGGACGAAGTGTCTCTTTCAGATCATAGACACATCAGATTTGACATCCTAGGACAATCTGACATTCGCTCGGATACTTTTTGTCCAAGGAAAACTAACTGGATTAAATTCCGTGAACTAGTTAGCTCCAAAGCGGAACTACTGGTCAGCCCCATAAGCACTACAGGGGAAATTGAGATTGCAGCTGAGGAGCTCAATGAAATTTTAACTTCCTCCTACAGAGATAGTACCGTTTCACGTTCGGTGGAGTCGGGGCGTAAAGTACCCTGGTGGAACGAGGAATTGGCCCGCAAGCGAGCTAAAGTTAGGAGGATGTTCAACAAAGCCAAACGCTTCAATAGGTGGGATGAGTACAGAACTGCTCTCACCGAGTACAACAAACTCATTAGGCATTCCAAACGAGAATGCTGGAAAGACATTGTGATAGCATTCAGTTGCTACCGGAAGCGGCGCGCCTTCACAAAGCCCTTTCCAAAGACTCAGCAAACGGGGTCGGCCTTCTATTGAGATCAGACGGTTCGTATACTGAAGGTCCAGAAGAAACATTAAAGTTGCTTCTTCAGACCCATTTCCCAGGGTCCGTACTGTCTGATGGTGACCCCTACCCAACTGCAAGGCCACAACGGGTTCCCGTAAGCCGGGCTCGCAGTTTATCGGGGGTCATCTTTGACATGGACAAAGTAAAATGGGCGATAGAATCCTTTGAGCCATTTAAAGCTCCCGGAGTAGACGGCATTTTCCCCGCTCTGTTACAAAACAGCTTGGAGACCATAATAACTCGGCTAATCGAACTTTTTAGGGCAAGTTACACCCTAGGGTACATACCACAACCTTGGAGGAAAGTTAATGTGGTCTTCATACCCAAAGCGGGCAATAAGCCGGAACATATGCCCAAATCCTATAGACCGATTAGCCTTACTTCCTTCTTCCTTAAAACCATGGAAAAGTTGCTTGATTTGCATATCAGGCACAAGATGGAACTGTCGAGCCCCCTACATCGTATGCAATTCGCGTACACGAAGGGTAAGTCAACAGTAACCGCCTTGCATAGCCTTGTCAGTACAATCGAAAAGTCCCCCAGTGAAAAGGAAATCGCGTTGTGCGCGTTTCTTGACATTGAGGGGGCTTTCGATAATACCGGCTACGAGTGCATTTCCAGAGCACTGGAACTCAGGGACATCCCGCCCGCTACCATTGCATGGATAGATGCCATGCTCCGGGGACGGGATATTCACTCAACTCTAGGCAGTACATCCATTTGCGTGAATGCCGTAAAGGGTTGTCCACAAGGTGGCGTTCTGTCACCCCTTTTGTGGTCCCTTGTCGTGGACGAGCTGATTTCCATGCTTAATGAGCGCGGTTATCTTACTATCGGATACGCGGATGATTTAACTATCATAGTCAGGGGCAAATTCGAATCTACCATCACTGAGGTGATGAGGTCGGCCCTTGACATAGTTCTACACTGGTGTGTGGCTGTGGGCTTACATGTAAACCCACAGAAAACTGTCGTTGTGCCGTTCACACGAAAACGAAACATAACATTGGATCCAATTTCGTTAGGCGGCACGACCTTAGATTATTCCACTGAAGTTAAATGTCTCGGGGTAACTCTAGACTCGAAACTCACCTGGAATACTCACATAGATAATGTACTTGGCAAAGTCACACGCACAATGTGGGCTTGCAGAAGTTTCTTTGGACGGACATGGGGGCTCACTCCAAAGATAATTGAGTGGTTATACACCATGCTGGTGCGGCCTATGGTGACCTACGCAGCGCTTGTGTGGTGGCCGAAAACTCAGCAATCTTCTGTCTTACTGAAGTGCAATAAGCTTCAACGCCTTGCCTGCCTTGGCATCACTGGAGCTATACGCACTTGTCCTACGTCAGCCCTGGAGGCGATTATTGGACTTACTCCGTTGCATATATTCATTCAAGAATCAGCAGCTTTAAATGCTCTCAGACTTCGTTTAACTTCCGACGTGCGTAGTGAAGAAAGCGGTCACATGAGCATTCTGAATCAAATTCCTGACGTGCAGATCTGCTTGAGATCAGATTACATGATCACGGAGGTTTGCTTCGGCAGAAAATATTCAGCCCTCATCCCTACCCGCTCTGAATGGGTAAATGGCACACCCTGTCCAGACCCTAGATGTATCAAGTGGTTTACCGATGGGTCTAAAACAGAACAGGGTGTTGGTGCAGGTGTCTTTGGACCCAACACCAGAATTTCGATCGCAATGGGAGTCTCGCCCAGCGTTTTTCAAGCTGAGATCCACGCCATTGAGGTCTGCGCCAGGGTAATCTTGGAAACTGGACTTCGCGGCGCTCACATTGCTATCTACTCAGACAGCCAAGCAGCTATAAAAGCGCTCTCCTCATTTAAGGTCTCTTCAAAACTGGTGAAGGAGTGTTACAATCTCCTTCAACTGTTGGCAACCAAAAACCGAGTCTTCTTGTGTTGGGTGCCAGGCCACCAGGGCATTGAGGGGAACGAGGCTGCGGATGAACTTGCTAGACAAGGATCATCCAGTCGTTTTCATGGACCTGAGCCTTACTGTGGCTTTGGACTGGCCTCGGCCAAACTGCGGATCACAGATTGGTTTGCACGATTGCGTCAACAGTACTGGGATAACCTTCCAGGGCTTCGTCAATCAAAGGAGCTGATAATGCCCTTCAGTCACAAGGGTACTACTCAAATGAGTAGAACCCACCTAAGACTCCTAGTGGGGTACTTATCTGGCCATCACTTGGTCATATATCACCTGAACAAGACGGGTCTGTCAAGCGAGACTGAATGCCGTCTTTGTCTGGAAGACGTGGAAACGACCAAGCACCTCTTGTGCGAATGTCCCGCCATCGCGCGTTTTAGGATGTCACTCCTCGGGCAGGCTACTATCAGCACTGCAGAATTCAGGTTGATTCCTGCTAAAGACTTACTGCCCTTTATTAGAAGGGTGGACGGTCTTTTGGATTAATGAGCTACGGCACAATAGATCTTTATGGTCGCAGTGCCTTCCTGCTGGGAAAGTAGCTCGTATTTTTATATCTATCTATCTATCAACCCTATGAATTCCGATGAAAAGGCCGGAAAACACCTGTATTGTTGTCATTTGACAACCACTTTGAATTCACTTTTTGGGGCACTTCCGGGAGTTTCCGCTGAACTCACCGGCCCAAGGATTCGTCCCAGAGTAGTGCTGCACCATTCACACTTGTAACGGACCGATTCTGACACATAAGTGTCTATTTTTGAATTTGAATATTTTTCACAAATATATTCGATTTGACTTTATTTCAAATCATTTATATTTGTGAAAAGTCGTTACAATTTTTAAAAATGGGCATTTATGAGTTAGAATCGGCCTCCTATAAGCGGACTTGGCGGCCATGTTTTCGGTGGGAGCGATAAGCCACTCCGGACAATTTGTGATCTCGAAGGGCGGATGTTCGCGCCAAAACTGCTGTCATGGGGGATTGGCGAGTCACCCGCGATCGAGGCCGGTCGATTTTGGGATCCGTTTTTTTTCGGCGAATTTTCCTCTTATATATTTGAGTGGGAACTCTGATATTCACCCGCCAAGAACATCGGCCGTGTTTTTTTGAGGAGTGATCATTTGAGAAACGGATAATTTTTGTTGTAAATCTTGTTTTGGAAGATTTTGTTGTGCCGACGCAACCGTGCCGAGACGGCAGCTGAAAAGTGGCCCACCAACCCGGCCCGTCATCAGCGGTATCGTGAAGATAATTGAGCGGAGGAGTTGCGATTCACCAGTCGCCGACACTGTGTTATCGAAGTGTGAAAACCCCAATATTGTAGTCGGAGGAAGGTGAACGGTCGCTGTCCGATTCGCCGTGCTCATCCCAATTTGTTGGAGGTAGTTGGGCCCCGAGCCTCGATTTTGGCGCTTCATAAATTGTTTGGAAGTGGCTGCGGAGGGCCCGTCACTGGAGCGTCGGGTCGCTTGTGCAATTATAGCGAACGTCGATAGTATGTGTGATGCAGCGTTCGAGGCCCTTTAAGCTAAGATGTGCGTGGCTAAGCAAGACAAGTGCTGAGTGGAGCGGAGTTCAAGGTGGCGTTATTTGTTTACAAATGGGCCATTTCATTTTGTAATTATTTCATTTTTATCGTGTTGCCGCTCGCGTTGATTTATTTATTTTTGATGTAATATTTAGTGTCTTTCTTTTTGTTGTTATCAGTTGTAAATTATTAGTTTTTTTTCTTGGTTCACTTGATATAGTAACTCGTTTGTTTTAACTCAGTTTTCCAATCGGTGACTTTCGGTTGTGCTTTAACCAATTTCTTCGCAGCTGCTCCAGTTCGCTATGGCCATTTTGAATTTGGGGGTAAGTTTTGTTTGATTCATATTTGATGTTTTTGCATGGCATTTCCACTGGCTCACCGATTTGGATACTATTATAATTCATTTTGTATTTTTTTTTTCCTTCTTTTTTTTCGACTTGTTTGGCTGAACCAACAAAAGAAATACTGAAATAAAAAAAAAGGTGAAAAATGTATCACTAACTTCCAATTAAAAATACGGCTTTTCCTTTAAGGAACCCCACATCCCATTTCAGGCTGGATGATGGGATGAGGTGAAAGGCCTCATCCCTTGTTTCGCTATGGGAGGCCCCATAAATTTTCTTTTCGGCCAAGGGGGCCTCACGGTCGGGTTTTTTTTTTCAGCGGGTAGAGAAGGCCGAGGTTCACCGCCATCTGGACCTCGGAGCTCAAAAAAATGGCAAATTGAGCAGGCTGGCTCCCAAACTTCCTTGCATTTTCCAAATTTTAACCTCCTTTGTGCGTGACGTTTTTCCCAGGCCTGTGACATCCCTTTCTAATATGTGTGGACAGGGGCACCGAGCGGCAAAAACCCCGCCTATATCTCCCGAACTGAGCTACAGCAAGCACAGGCCGCCGCTTAGCTCGTTGAGGAGCCAATTTTGGCAGCTGTCAACTGTGGCAGCTGTCACTCCCGGACCTTAACGGTCGAAATGGCTCCGTCCCCGTTGACACCTTCGGGTGTCGCCAACGTCCATTACACATTTGGCGCCCAACGTGGGGCCCACTTTGGTCCGGTAAAGGGTTAAAAATTTATTTTTAGTCCTTATACCAAGTGGCGCTCCCAAAGCACATTAAGGCTACCAGTTCTAAGACATTGGACTTAGACTTAGTATTTCACGTACATTCCCTTCTGGTAGCTGTGCAACTCCTATCCTTCTGTAGCATCCTATCCATGTAGAGTAGCGTTTCCTTTTAGACTCAGTATATAAGGCGGTCCTTTCCTTGTGTTGTCTAAAGTGGTTTTTTCCACGTACCTAAGGCCTTCAAAGAAACTGGAGAATTACTGACTCCCTGAGTTTCTCTGGAAATCTATCCCAGTCTCTTTGAAGTCACCTTGGTACCTTTATGTTGGAAAGGACCGACCTTTCAATCAATTACATAATATTTTCTTTGCAAATTTATTATTACAGTTTTCATCTTTGATATGCAAAGCTGTCACCAATGGATCATGATTGGAATTACGACAAGGAATTTGCAATTGTGCACCTACGCGACTAATCATGATTCGTTGGAAAAAGCTGCGTCTTAATGATGGAAGCTGCAATATATATTTTTTTTTTTTCTTCTCTTTTTGCTTTTATCTTTTTCCATGGTTGCCGGCTAGCTCAGATGCCTTTATTTTTTTTTGTCATCTTAATGCTCCGAAAGTGCGAAACCAACCTGAAATGGGGAAAGGGGAATTCTGATAGGGAAAGCCGTCATTTTGCCTCGTTCGTAATAATTTTCTTGCTGTGACAATTTACCTTGAAATGCATTTGGCTAGTTCTACGTGATATCGTCTTTATACTTATAGTTGTTTCGTGTCGTATGATATCGTATAGTTTCGGTTTCGTTTAAAGTCTGCAGATTGCTGCGCGAGACAATCATCTCTACAAAGAAAAAAAAAAAAGAAGCATAGATAATCTAACTTTTTGTCTGTAAGGCTGTCGGAAATCACGTGATTTTTGAAACGCGAAATTAGGTTGAATTTCTGGCAGGTGCCGTCAATATCTACTTAGACTAGATTAGCTAGCTTTTGGTAATTATTTAGGTATACTCTATATATATTTATTTATTTATAATTAGTTAGTTTTGATTAGTCAATTTTTATTAGCAGCGTAGTTAGTATCTAGTTTAGCAATTTGCAATTTAGGTCATTTTTGTATTTATTCGTTAGGTGTAGCATATGTTATTTATTTATTTATTCACTAGGTGTAGTTAGTAAAATTTGCTCGTTAGTTCTTAAATTATTTATCTAATTATTTGTTTATTTCTTTATATATTTATTGAAATATTTATTCTTGTTAGCTAGATTAGAGTAGCAGTTGAAAATAGGAAATAGCTTAGTTAGGTTCAACAATTAGGGAAAAATTATATAGATATATTTAGCTATATTAGTATTATTAATTATTTATTGTAAAAAAAAAAAAAAAAAAAAAAAAAAAAAAAAAAAAAAAAAAAAAAAAAAAAAAAATGCCCGTTCAAAACACTCCCGCATCAGCCAAAGGTCGTGGTCGTGGTGCCGTGCCAAAACAAGGCGTCCAAACGCGAAGCCAAGCACGGCCAGATTCGTCGCCAACTCCACCTAATACGCCGACGGGGGTTGAAAACCCAATTTTTGATTTAGGCTTGCCGGATCCTGTCCATCGTGTCATCCGTACTCCTACACCAATGCAACTTGGTGTTACTGCGGGTGCTCAGGGACCAGAACTTCCCAAAACGCATCAGCAAGGAGTGGGAGGTTTCCACTTCCCACTTGAGAACCCGGTTCTTCCGTCTCTTGCGGACATTCAACGGGGTCTATTTGACTCCATGAAGGCCTACATAGACCAATTATTCCGCGAACATCTACAAGCACCTGTATCGACACCTTCTCCTGCCGAAGACCCACTTATAGTGAATTCTCCAGCCGTGTCTGCGAATCAACGGAGCCAGGCATCAGTAATCCCAGCCGAAAGAGTATTCAGAATAATTTCCGACTGGGGTCTTCATTTCGATGGTGAGGCAGTGGATGAGTTCATCCGACAGGTTGAGCTCTTCACTGACCGAACACTGGGAGGGGACTATGACCAGTTGTGCCTTTGTGCACACCTCCTGTTCAAAAAGGATACTGCCATCTGGTTCCGTCGATTTGCTGGCGGCTGCCGAAACCACTATACGTGGGAATCCCTTAAGGAGGCTCTCAAGGAGCATTATGGGAGTCGGTATAACGACGATGACCTCATTGATGAAATGAGAAGTCGTTGTCAAAGGAAAGGTGAATCATATGATACTTTCATCGAAAATATCATGAGGATCAACGATCGTATGTCCTTCAAGCTCACGGACGGGGAGCTGACTCGCATCGTGCGGAGAAACTTACGCCCCTTCCTAGCTCAACATCTGGCTTTATCGGATATTCGTTCCCTTCGGGACCTTCGATTAAGCGTCACCCAGTTGGAACATGTCGAAAGACGCGCGCAACAATGGCGTTCTTCGCAGGATGGGAGTCAACCTCCTCGTCGGAGAGTTGAAGAAGTAGAACCCGTTGAGTTTTCGGAAGAGGAAGCGGAACCGAGTTCTGGAGTGGAGGAGTTGAAATCTTCCTCTACTTGCTGGAACTGTCATAAGCCCGGACACACCTATGCCGATTGCAAGGCTGAACCAAGGGTGTTCTGTTTCGGTTGCGGAGCTTCGGGGGTCTACAAACCGCGGTGTTCTCGTTGTGCAAAAAACCGAGATCGCCGGAGACCTCCACAACACCAGAGGTCTCCCCAGGAAGTGCAGGGCAACCAGCCTTCGAACAATGTCAACGAATAAACCCTACGATTGTTGATGCCGGAAGCTCTTGCCTGGAACAGAATGGTCTGGTTCCGTCCAAGCAATCTGGCATATTAATACCAGACGTGTCCTACAATATACCTGATATGTCTTCACCGGATTTGTCCCATAATACTGATGCTACGACTAAAACCCCAGACGTGCGTATTTTACCACGCACGCATAACCATTTAAATCTGAATGGTTCATTAGGAACTCCGTCGAGCGCAGTGACTACCGTAAATTCTTTACCTTCCACTAGTGTCTCACCGTCCACTACCGAATCGAAACCCATCCATTACAGTTTTAAGCCGCTGCATGAGCGTTTAAAAGAATACCAAGTTGCTCGTCGTCGAATTTTCAGTGCCGACGAACTTAAACCAAGTCGCCCAAAACGTTCAACTTTACGCTTACGCAAGTTTTGGCGTAACGTTCTTGCTAATCGTCGACGATGCTCTGGTATTCTTTTGAATCGTCCCCGTGATGATATTAGACCATACGCTGAGGTTTCCATGCTTGATACTTCAGTAAGTGGCCTAATTGATACGGGAGCGTCATGCAGTGTAATTGCGTCGGATTTTGCGAAGAAATTCCTGGCGGCACCCAATCATCCTTGGGAGAGATTCCGGATGGGGGTTACCACTGCTGATGGCACTCGTCATTCAGCCGTTGGAAAAATTTCCACTTCTGTCACCTTTAGAGGGCGTACAGAAACCATAGAGTTTCTGATAATGCCAACCCTCAGCCAGAATCTCTACCTCGGAATCGATTTCGTGCGCAGATTCGAGCTTGCTCCTGTACTTTGCAATGACTCTCTGTATTCAGCAGCTTTGTCTCTGGAACCTATTGAACGTGGAGTCAACCAACATCCTTTGACCGCGTCTGAACAAGCTAGCCTCAATGCAGTCATTGCAAGATTTCCGTCCTTTTCTGCGGAGGGCTTAGGGCGTACAAACCTTATATCACACGCCATCGACGTCGGAGGCAGCAAGCCTATTAAGCAGAGATACTATGCGATCTCTCCCGCCGTCGAAAAGCTTCTCCATGCAGAAATAGATCGGATGCTTGCAATGGGTGTCATTGAGGAATCCCAAAGCGCTTGGTCATCACCAGTCACCCTTGTAGTCAAACCTAATAAGGTTCGCTTGTGTCTGGATGCACGTAAGGTCAACGAGGTGACGTTGAAGGACGCTTATCCTTTGCCACTCATTGATGGAATTCTGAGCCGCCTCCCAAAGGCCAAATTCATTACGAGTTTGGACTTGAAAGATGCGTTTTGGCAGATTCCACTCGATACGGCGTCAAAGGATAAGACTGCCTTCACCGTCCCCGGTAGACCGTTGTATCAATTTGTTACAATGCCTTTTGGGCTTTGTAACGCCCCGCAGACGATGCAACGGCTAATGGACCACGTCATCCCAGCGCACTTGCGACACCAAGTGTTTGTCTACTTGGATGATCTGTTGGTGATTACATCATCGTTCGAAGAACACCTCAAGCTACTGGAAGAAGTAGCCTTCTGTATGAGAAAGGCAGGGCTGACCCTGAATATAGAGAAGAGTAAGTTTGTAATGAAGGAAGTCTCTTATCTGGGTCACGTTATCGGTCACGGAACCATCGGGACTGACTCCGACAAAATCCGCGCAATTACTGATTTTCCAAAACCTAAGACGGTTAGACAACTGCGTCGATTCCTGGGTATGTGCGGATGGTATAGGCGATTCGTCCATAACTACGCCGCCATTTCGGCTCCGCTAACAGACATGCTCCGCAAGAACCGTGGTTTCGTCTGGACAGATGAAGGTTCTTCGGCATTTAACGCGCTTAAAGACAGCTTAACTAAGGCACCGGTGTTGCACAGCCCCGACTTTTCGCGTCCATTCGCAATACACTGCGATGCAAGCCAGGACGGCATTGGGGCTGTGCTGACACAAACCATCGATGACGACGCTGAAGTGCCTATCGCTTATATGTCGAAGAAGCTTAATTCTGCCCAGCGAAATTATACTGTCACGGAGCAGGAATGTTTAGCGGCGGTCCACGCTATTAAAAAATTCCGCGCATACGTGGAGGGCCAAGAATTTACGATAGTCACTGATCACGCTTCGCTGAAGTGGCTAATGAATCAATCGGATCTAAATGGCCGATTGGCTCGATGGGCACTTAAACTACAGGGGTTTAAGTTTACTATAGTCCACCGAAAAGGTAGCCAAAACGTCGTCCCTGATACCTTGTCTCGAGTCCACTGTTCAGAGTCTTTGGCTTTGAGCGACCCATTTGATGACTCCGTGGAAGTGGACTTGGATTCTCCACACTTTCGGTCTCCGAAATACCTTGACCTTATCGACCACATTACCTTGCATCAACATCAACTCCCAGACTTGAAGGTATCTGGCGGATTCGTGTACAAACGTACTGAGTACGCGACCGGAGATGAATTGCAGGAGCAATTATCCTGGAAACTTTGGGTTCCAGAGGAGCTACGGTTGGACTTGCTTGTAAGAGCGCATGACCATCCCTTGAGCGCTCATGGCGGTATCACAAAGACACTGAAACGCCTTCGTGCACTATTCTTTTGGCCGAAGATGGTCAAACAGGTCAAAGAATATGTGTTGTCTTGTGATATTTGCAAGTCCACCAAAGCTCCGAACCAATGCCTTCGTCCACCTATGGAAGGCCAATTCACCTCCGATCGTGTATTCCAACGATTGTACATGGATCTGTTAGGTCCTTTCCCCAGGTCTAAGTCAGGTAATGTGGGTACGATAGTCTTAGTGGACCATTTATCCAAGTTCTCTTTTGTGGAGCCTATCAAGAAGTTCAAAGCCGGGATTCTGACCAGTTGGCTTGAGACTCGGATTTTCCATGTCTTCGGGGTTCCTGAGACGATGGTGACGGATAATGGCGTGCAGTTTAAGTCTCACGTCTTCAATTCCCTGCTGGATCGGTATGGTGTCAACCACCTTTACACCGCGCTCTATTCGCCTCAAGCGAATGCGTCTGAACGTGTTAACCGTTCAATCGTCGCAGCAATACGGGCCTATATCAATCCAGATCAGCGGAATTGGGACGAGAGACTGTCAGCCATCAATTGTGCGTTGAGGTCTGCACACCATGCCGCCATTAATTCGTCGCCATATCTCGTCACCTTTGGCCAATCTATGGTCACCCATGGCAAAACGTATGACCTGCTGCGGAAGCTGAATTTGCTGCAAGACCCGACTGTCACTACCAGCACGAGTGACAAACTTGCAGTTCTCCGACAACAGGTTCAAGAAAACCTGCGAGCGGCTCATGCGAAGAATTCTGCCCACTACAACACGCGCTCTCGTGTGGTTGAATTCCAGCCTGGAGATGAAGTGTTCCGTCGGAGCTTTGCACAAAGCGATGCGGCAGCTCACTACAACTCCAAGCTGGACTTCAAGTTCATCAAGAGTCGCGTTGTTAAGAAAGTGGGTAACAGCCGCTACCTGTTGTCGGACCTGCAAGGCAAAGCAGTTGGCATCTATCATGCCAAAGACATCCGGCGATAGATTCCCTCAGCTTCCCCTACTTGGCAGGCCGCGAAGTAGAAGCTGCCCTGTAACGGACCGATTCTGACACATAAGTGTCTATTTTTGAATTTGAATATTTTTCACAAATATATTCGATTTGACTTTATTTCAAATCATTTATATTTGTGAAAAGTCGTTACAATTTTTAAAAATGGGCATTTATGAGTTAGAATCGGCCTCCTATAAGCGGACTTGGCGGCCATGTTTTCGGTGGGAGCGATAAGCCACTCCGGACAATTTGTGATCTCGAAGGGCGGATGTTCGCGCCAAAACTGCTGTCATGGGGGATTGGCGAGTCACCCGCGATCGAGGCCGGTCGATTTTGGGATCCGTTTTTTTTCGGCGAATTTTCCTCTTATATATTTGAGTGGGAACTCTGATATTCACCCGCCAAGAACATCGGCCGTGTTTTTTTGAGGAGTGATCATTTGAGAAACGGATAATTTTTGTTGTAAATCTTGTTTTGGAAGATTTTGTTGTGCCGACGCAACCGTGCCGAGACGGCAGCTGAAAAGTGGCCCACCAACCCGGCCCGTCATCAGCGGTATCGTGAAGATAATTGAGCGGAGGAGTTGCGATTCACCAGTCGCCGACACTGTGTTATCGAAGTGTGAAAACCCCAATATTGTAGTCGGAGGAAGGTGAACGGTCGCTGTCCGATTCGCCGTGCTCATCCCAATTTGTTGGAGGTAGTTGGGCCCCGAGCCTCGATTTTGGCGCTTCATAAATTGTTTGGAAGTGGCTGCGGAGGGCCCGTCACTGGAGCGTCGGGTCGCTTGTGCAATTATAGCGAACGTCGATAGTATGTGTGATGCAGCGTTCGAGGCCCTTTAAGCTAAGATGTGCGTGGCTAAGCAAGACAAGTGCTGAGTGGAGCGGAGTTCAAGGTGGCGTTATTTGTTTACAAATGGGCCATTTCATTTTGTAATTATTTCATTTTTATCGTGTTGCCGCTCGCGTTGATTTATTTATTTTTGATGTAGTATTTAGTGTCTTTCTTTTTGTTGTTATCAGTTGTAAATTATTAGTTTTTTTTCTTGGTTCACTTGATATAGTAACTCGTTTGTTTTAACTCAGTTTTCCAATCGGTGACTTTCGGTTGTGCTTTAACCAATTTCTTCGCAGCTGCTCCAGTTCGCTATGGCCATTTTGAATTTGGGGGTAAGTTTTGTTTGATTCATATTTGATGTTTTTGCATGGCATTTCCACTGGCTCACCGATTTGGATACTATTATAATTCATTTTGTATTTTTTTTTTCCTTCTTTTTTTTCGACTTGTTTGGCTGAACCAACAAAAGAAATACTGAAATAAAAAAAAAGGTGAAAAATGTATCACTAACTTCCAATTAAAAATACGGCTTTTCCTTTAAGGAACCCCACATCCCATTTCAGGCTGGATGATGGGATGAGGTGAAAGGCCTCATCCCTTGTTTCGCTATGGGAGGCCCCATAAATTTTCTTTTCGGCCAAGGGGGCCTCACGGTCGGGTTTTTTTTTTTCAGCGGGTAGAGAAGGCCGAGGTTCACCGCCATCTGGACCTCGGAGCTCAAAAAAATGGCAAATTGAGCAGGCTGGCTCCCAAACTTCCTTGCATTTTCCAAATTTTAACCTCCTTTGTGCGTGACGTTTTTCCCAGGCCTGTGACATCCCTTTCTAATATGTGTGGACAGGGGCACCGAGCGGCAAAAACCCCGCCTATATCTCCCGAACTGAGCTACAGCAAGCACAGGCCGCCGCTTAGCTCGTTGAGGAGCCAATTTTGGCAGCTGTCAACTGTGGCAGCTGTCACTCCCGGACCTTAACGGTCGAAATGGCTCCGTCCCCGTTGACACCTTCGGGTGTCGCCAACGTCCATTACACACTAGCCAAATTACCGGGAAATTAACGAAAAATGCGAAATTTTTCGTGTCGCACTTTCATAACCACACTCATGTCTCGCGCACTTTCGAGCAGTTCATTTTGTTCGGTAGTTCGCGGCACCTTGCGTTGTTTCCACTTCCAAATATCAGTGACAAGCACTACTTTCAATTGCACTTAAAATCGCAACACTAACCTCGGAATTATACTGTGCGCGAATTACGTCCACAAGTCGCAGCCAACAAAAATCAGCTGTTCAGCCAGTTATAGTCAAATCTCTTGTTCGCGTTCTTTTGACACATTCGAGCTGTGAAAAACTGGCTTCCTAACAAACTTGAAACACTTTTTTGAATTAAGAATAGAAATATGCACTTCCAAGCGCATAACAGTAACTTACAACAAAACAAATGATCACCCACAGTTTTAAACCACATGCCTATTGTGAATTGATATTTCGCGGCTCGTTGATTGCGACAAAGTTGAACTCGTCTCAACTTTCGCGACGTGAGCGACGTGTTGTTCGCGCACAGTATACTTATCGCCATATGAAATACATTGGTTCAACTTTATTTGGCAGCAGAAGCCGCGTTGTTCGCGCAGACTATAATTCAGCCATAAAATCACTTTACGCACGAAAATCACCAGATTTCAAGAGGTCGACTGCACGCGTTTTTCACTTTGTTTACATATGGTTCACTGCTTGTCATGACGTCATTACTTTGACACTCCGGCCTGAGGATAAAGATGGCGGTGGTGTAAGCAGGCCACGAAAACGTCTCGAAATGACATTTCGGTCAATTTGACATACCAGTGACGTCATCTTCAGTACCGATTTTACTTATTACTACCCAGAGATGTCGCCTTTTAGTAACCCATTCGAAGGCTCAAACCAAACGGTGCAAGCCAGGGTACAGACCACGTAACGAAAACGAACCGATTCGTTATGCCGTTACGTTGGACTACTACCTCCGTCTGCACAGTACGTCTGGACGCTCCAGCTGAAAGTCATTTGAAAACCTTGCAACTTTGCAGCAGTCATCCGATCTTGCTCAGCCAATCTCGTTCGTTATTTTTTGTGGTTGCACTTCGGTGAAAAAATCGTTCAAACCAAAATGTCCAAGTAAGTGTCCTTTACATTATCCGTGCGATGATTACGGAAAGTGTGAACCGTGTGTTTTGCAGGAAAGCGGATATTGCACTGATCGGCTTGGCTGTGATGGGACAGAATTTGATTTTGAACATGGATTCGAAAGGGTTCGTCGTCTGCGCCTACAATCGTACCGTGGACAAGGTTTGTAGGCGAACGTTGCTATCGTTTAAGGCCAGGCATTTGTAATTAATGTGAGTGTCCGTTTTCTGCCCGCTTACAGGTAACACATTTTCTGAACAACGAGGCCAAGGGCACGAACGTTATTGGCGCCACATCGCTCCAGGACATGGTGAACAAACTGAAAACGCCACGTAAAGTAATGATGCTCGTGAAAGGTAAATTGATTGATTGTCCCCGTCTCGCCCTAGCACCTAGAACAAATACATTCAGACGTAACCATGACTTTGGGAAACCAACCGACCGCCGCCGCACGGCCACTCTCCACACACGAGTAATTTGTGTCAGTGAAAGCCATTTGCCGGCCCGACTCAATTGTGCCACGGGCAATTATCAATTAAATTCGCTCGTTTTGAGCACTATCATTGGACGAACGATCTTATGATCTTATGTTTAACCCTCACCTTGAGAAGGAGTCTCTCGTTTTAGACTGAAACATATTGTAGCCCGGTGGCTGATCTCAGTAGATGATGATCTCAGTGACTCCCCGGTTTTGGGGCAAGTATGTCGGCGGCGGCTTATTGGCGTGTATTCACGTGAATTGCATAAAGTTGCGACTCGTACGGCCAATGTCACCTCACCTGTGTGCACGCTCATCAATTTTTTCCTCTAATTTTCGTTATTTCCAGTTACAAACACTTGTGACTAACTATGCGAAAAACCAGATTGCAGGCGTTGATTGCATTGTTTCAGCGTATCGAACGATTTGCTGTCGATAATGCGCTGCTTGACGAGTAACGATGAATTTGAATATATGTATCAGGTTTAAACACACACACATAAAGATTGCAAATTGTTTTGATTTCGATTGTTCGTATCGGCGTTTTATCAATTTTTGATAACAAACAAAAATAAACTACTCGCATAATTGTCCTCATTGACCTAGACTTTTGCTGCGTTAATATCAGCTGGTTGTTCAGAATTGAACGGCAAACGGTTTCAGAGTCTAAAAAGATCTCATGTTCTGTCCAGCAAACAACAGCAAAGTAAGCGAGAGCCTCATTTTCGCAGAAAAGGTGCTGAGAAGTCTCATCAGCTCTCTCGCTGAATCGCCACCTTGGATCCAACATGATGCTCTGTACCACCATCATTATCGTGGCGCGACGGTCCAACGTCGGACCTTGGCCGTCTGGATACATCTCCCCCTGTCTCGGTGACCGCGTTTTCCAGTTTTGAAAGCCCAGTGGCTGTTGTGCGTCAGCCTCTACTGAGCCTTCTCAACGAGCTCTCAGTCTTCCCGGCAGCTTTGCTCCGTTGATGCTACCTTCGAGAACTTTCTTAGGGACTCGACTTTCGTCCATACGATGTACATACGTGTCCTTCCCATTGTAATGTTGTTGTAGCAATGGTCAGAATTCGATGTGTTTGTCTGTTACATGCCTACAGTTTCGCCTTTATCCCCGGTATCGAGGGATAGAAAGTTAGCTGCCTCTATTGGGTTCTCCCACAGCGCTCTTGGAGTCAGGTGAGTGGGCACAGCTGGGCAGTGAAAGATATGGTTTACGTCGTGCGGGGTTCCGTTACAAGCAGGACAGATGTTTGAGACGTCCTGGTCTATGTGAGATAGGTAGGAGTTCAGTCGCGACCACCAGCCTGACCGAAGTTGGGCGAGTGTTGTTCTCGTAGCTCTCGGAAGTCTTTCCTCTTCCTGAGATATCGTTGGTGGTATGGACGAGAGCACTGGATTCGAACCTAAGCTTGCTATTGACTTGTTGACCTCTTCTCGTTGTATTGCTCCGATGGCCGACCTATGTGTGTTACTATCAAATGGTTCCCTTTTGTATCTCTGGACGTCTCTTTCAAGGTCCCTCAGGTCGCGCCTGACATGTCTGGGCGGCGGCGTCTTGTCCATGAGATTGAAATTAGGGTTATCACTGCGATAGCAGCCCACTAGGTATTGTTTGGCAAGAAGCTGGTTGTGATCTCTTAGAGGCATCATCCTGGTTTCCTGATGTAGATGGTCCTGGGGTGACATCAGGAGACAGCCTGTAACAGTGCGGAGAGCGGCGTTTTGGCACGTTTGAATCTTCTTCCATTGCGTGTCACAGAGATTCTGCGACCACACAGGAGCCGCATAGTTAACCACTGATCTTCCGACTGCTTTGTACGTGACCAGTAGAGTTTCTTTGTCTTTGCCCCAGGTGCTTCCGGCCAGGGCTTTGAGGATCTTATTCCTACTACGCATCCTATCGCATACAGTTAAGGCATGGGGTGATGATGTGGCCATGCTATCTAGCGTAACTCCTAGGATTTTAGGATGGTTTATAGTAGGGATAGGATGATTCCCGATCGAGATATCAAGCTGCATCTTGACCTCCTTCGTCCAGGTGGTGAATAGGGTTGCCGAGGATTTGGGCGCTGAGACGGTCAGGTTCTTGTTTATGAAGAACGAGTTTAGTCGTTCAAGATAACCGTTGATGTTTCTGCACATAACCGCTATGTCATTCCCTGTTGCTAGAATGGAACAGTCGTCAGCGTAGGAGATAATATCGATCCCTTCAGGTGGTGTTGGGAGTCCTGAGAGGTATAGATTGAACAAGGTAGGAGATAGAACTCCTCCTTGAGGTACCCCTTGTTTAATCTTCCTAAGCTTTGATTTGCTGTTCCTGAATTCTGTGTAGGATTGCCTGCAATTGGCAATCCATTTCACAATTTGCGTCGGAAGCGGTGAACAGTTGATGTCAGACAGGAGCGCTGAATGGCTGACAGTGTCGAAGGCCTTCGACAGGTCAAGCGCCACCAATATTGTTCTTTCACAAGGACGAGCCTGGTTGAGATCATTATGGATACGGGTTGTAATGGCATCCAAGGCCGTTGTCGTACTGTGAATGCTTCGGAAGCCATGTTGGTGATCAGCAAGCTGGATGTGGGCTGTAAGAACAGGGTGGATTAGTGCTTCAAGCGTCTTGGCAACTGGTGACAGTAAAGTTATTGGACGATAGGATTCGCCGAGTGTCGCTTTCTTCCCAGATTTTAATATTGGGATGACTCTCCCTTTTTTTCCAGGATTCCGGAACGATCAGCGAGGAGATGGATATATTGTACGTAGCCGTGAGATAGTTGATGGCTGGCAGATCGAGGTGTTTGAGCATAGTCATTGAAATGCCATCTGGTCCCAATGCTTTTGAGTTGTTTGCCCTCCTTATAGCTGCAACTACTTCGTCCGTGGTGAAAACGGGTATGCTATCTGTGGTTCGGTTGTGAATCTATCTACGGATTTTGCGCTTAAGTCTGTCTGGTGCGGGGTGTTCAATAAATTGTTTATTGAAACGACTTGCGCAGTGGGTAGGGTCACTTGTTGAATATTTACCGAACTGTATGGCGACGTTCCTTTTCTGGTTAGGTGGATTGGAGAGGGCACGGACTGTCGACCATAACTTGCTCAACCCTGTGGTAAGATTGCAGTTATTCAGATGGGTGCTCCATTTAGACCTTCTGTGTTCGGCTACCTGTCTCTGGATCTCGCAGTTCATCTCGTGAATTCTGGGGTCGTCCGGGTTTACGCTCCTTATGTCGTCTCTTTCGTCTGCCAATCTAGCGGCGGTGATTGGGAAGTTAGTCCGAATTTTCGGAATCCGTCCTGCAGGAATGAACTTCGCAGCCGCTTTGTTCAGGACTTTCCTTATGTTTGATTCGGCTGTGTGAACGTCGGTTGACGTTGGCAGTGCGAGGAATTTGGCGTTGGTATAGGAGGTAAAACCGTTCCAGTCAGCCTTATTGTGGTTGACAAACGTGTTCGGAAGATATGATGTTTGATGGTTTGTCAAGTCTTATCACGATTGGTAGGTGGTCTGAAGATAGTGTTAAGACCGGCTCCCATTGTGTTTCATTTATGAGGCCAGCACTAGCAATCGTGATGTCTGGAGAACTGGAACATGTACCGGCGATGCGAGTAGGGATGCCATCATTTAGGGTACAGAAATCTG
Source organism: Chloromyia formosa (assembly GCA_964017055.1). Classification (NCBI taxonomy): domain Eukaryota; kingdom Metazoa; phylum Arthropoda; class Insecta; order Diptera; family Stratiomyidae; genus Chloromyia; species Chloromyia formosa. The sequence continues at coordinate 65,330,439 of OZ024818.1, forward strand.
AGGCATCAATCTGTTCGGCTATTGAGATACCTCTGGCGTCGTTGTTGAGGTTGGAGTGCCAGAGTTCATGGTGAGCATTAAAGTCACCGAGCAGGAGGCGATGTTGACCAGTGAGGAGATGGTTGATATTTACGTGATATCCAGGGGGACAGCTGGATACCGGTGGAATGTATATATTGTAGATTTCAATATCAACATTACCCGATTTTAAGGCGATGGCTTGCACTTCCATGATGTTGTCATTGCCGGTGATATCAATTTCCCGGTATTGCACGGAATGGTGAATAATGAAGGCAAGCCCTCCTCCCGCGTTGGTCAACCTGTCTTTCCTGACAATAGCGAAGTTGCCATATGAGTTTAGGGACGAGTTGGAGTGCAGTTTCGTCTCCTTTATGGATGCGATGTCTGTCCATAAATGATGCAAGTTCAGCGATCTTGTTCTGCAACCCATTGCAGTTGAGTTGGACGAGTGAAAGCGTATTGAAGATGGCAATCGGTGGTGCAGGCGTAAGATTGTGTTGGGAAATCCTGTGGGAACTGTTAGCAGGAGTCATTGGGGATGACTGTGAACTTGTCTGGACGCTCGAAGGTGTTGATTGTTGAGGCGTGTTGGACGTGGTTGCTAATTGTTGTTGTCTGTTCCTACACTGACTGGCAGTAAAGGAGGGATTCCGGTGCCTATGATGGTTGAGTCCTGAACAATGTCTTAGGTGGCACCATTGATTGCAGCAATTGCATCTCACCGTCGTCGCGTTTGGGTGCAGCACTCTATCACATACGCAGCGTATCCATGGTCCTGGATTTCTTTCAATGGCGGCGCGGAGAAGTAACACTGAGAGCAGTTGCGCTGAGATGTTTTGCTCCCAGTGAACATAAAAAAAGACGATACGGGCATGTAACACACAAACACACTTTCCTTCTTGCATTGAAGGGTTTTGGCAGCTCTTGGCCGTTGTGAAACGGGTCGCTCCGGTGCGTAGAACCGGCTGCCGCAGGAACGTCCCATTGTAATCGTTGCAGTTTGATGATCTTCGAAAGCTCTAGCTCATCGTAAAGACTGTAAAGGCGGCATTACACCGAGGCAACAGTGACCGACAAGAGGCATGCTACATGTTGCCTAGTGTCGCCTATTTTCAGTTTTTTTTTCACACATTTTCACAATGTCGCATGGTACAAGCCGCACCGATCCGCTTAGGCCTGTTCGGTACTGAGATGCGGGGGGTCGCAATCCCCTAGCTAGTAGTGATGTACGGTTCCGGGTTTTTGAAGAACCGGGTCTACAGAATCCGGTTGTCAGAAGAACCGTGTATTTGGACCAGTTCCCATTACCACCCTACCTATATACACTTTCTCTTATCGTTTTCGAAAGCAGTAGAATTTTATGATCGTATTTTTTTTTTAAAGAACTATGTATTTCTTGTCAATTCTTCGAACAAAGTCGGTATGCGTTCGTTATTATTTTCATTTTACAATACCTTTGCGCTGGTGCAAGCATTACGAGAACTTCGAAAAGAACTGTTTAAAAGATTGCGAAATGTTGGTAATAAAAATTGAAACATAATGCAATTTGGCAAAGTGTTCGTGAAAAAACCTACACATAAGAATAGAATAAGAATATATTTTGAGCCGTGCTAACATCAGTAAAAAAAACTCTCTTGGTTTTCTAATTTCTATTGAAGTTTCTGTAGTCTTCTGGTTCCGTATTGCGGAGAATGTTCATGAGTGAAGCGGTTTCTCATTTTATACCACTCCTTGGACCAACGTAGTTTCCTCTTGAGGGCAACCAATGTCATGGCAAGAAAGGCCAAATCTGTATTGGAGACCATTGTGACACTTCACATTCTTTCCAAGTCGGAAACTCCACTGAGAATGAGTTTTGATTAAAACCTTGAAGAGCCATCGCAGCAATACATTACGAGGAGGTACAAGCATCAATCGCGGGACTAGGTCCAAATAAAGTTCCACCAGCCATTTCTCCCGATGAGAGAATACTTCCGAGAGCTGCGAGGACGACATTTGCCCAACTTCGGTCGGGCTGGTGTTCGCGTCCTAACTCCTACCTATCTCGCATTGACCGCGATGTCACGAACACATGCCCCGTCTGCAATGGTACACCTCACGATGTGGACTACATTTTCAATTGCCCAGCTGCACCCACACACCTGACCCCCAGGTCGCTGTGGGAGAACTCCGTAGAGGCAGCTATCTTCTTGTCACTTAACACCGAGGAAGACGAAGAACAACACAACATGTAGCACACTCACACAATGAACTTCTGACCATTGCTACAACAACAACAACGTAATCAATGGTCAGATCCCCGATGGTAATTCTCGGTGGCGTCCTCTTTCTTGATTGGAACATTATTTCAGTTTTGTGTTCGTTGATTCGTAGTCCGACTTCATTGCAGCCGTATCAAGATATTGCAGATGTTCTTTGGCGTAGGCCAGCCTGCGTGACATGATATTATTAGAGATGGGTATCGACCAACAAGTAATCGATTAATGAAATCGATTATAATTTTTTACGAATTAATCGATACACCGATTATTTGTGATTTGAAAAATCGATTAATCGATTAATAGACAATTTCAAAAAAGGTTGGGAAAAAATTAAAAACTGGGTACAATCAAAACAGCGAACTTCAAGTAAAAAATAGTCCTTATTTATTCACATGAAAACAGAAGAAAAATCATCAAACAGAGAAATAATAATTACACCTACTGGAAGCAGTTGCCTGAAACGTTCCCAGTAGCTGCAGAAATAATAGTAATTATTGAGTTGTGAGAAGTATTGAGCTTATTTATTAATCCCAATACTTATCATGAACGTCCTTAAGGAATATAAGTATGTCGGCGGTCAGCCGGCTTCTCTGTTCCCTCAGAATTTGACCAGCTTCAGAGAAAAATTGTGGCAGATAGGTAAAAGTAGAATGAGAAAAGTACTTGTAGTAGGTAAATATTATACACGACTGTTGTAAGTGATTTTTCGCAATGGAAGAAAAATATATCGCTCTTGAAATCTGAAGTCTCAGCGAAGAAAAAAGTTCAATAATCGTTATAAAATAATCGATTAATCGATTAAATCGACCCTAATGTAATCGATTAAATAAAAATCGATTATTCGACAAACTAATCGATTATTTCGATTAATCGATACCCACCCCTAGTTATTATCGTCTGTATACGCTGTGATTTGCGTACACTTGGTTGCTAGAGTTCCGCTAGTGTCGACATTCATCCTCCGGATGACTTATTCCAGTGCCAGGTTGAAGAGGGTCGGAGCCAGTCCGTCGCCCTGCTTTAAAGCCGTACGTGTTTCAAAGGCGTCAGTCCGCCTGTTTTGGACCCTGACCTGTGAGACGGAGTTGGTCATCCTCATTTTAGTCAGTCGTACCAGTTTCACTGGTATACCAAAATGCGGCATGACGTTGTACAGTACGTTACGATCAATACTGTCTTATGCTTGAAACAGTTGATTTAAGTAGTTTAGCTGGGATCTCGTTTGCGCCCGAACAAGGTTTAAGTGATTATAGCGAGATCTATTTCTTCTACTGTTGGGGGGGGGGGGGGGGGGGGCTGAGTGCTTGGTGTTTCGTCAATCATAGCGCCATCGATTATGGCTCCTTGTTCGTGTGCAGGGATAAGAAGCTCTGTACCTTAAGATGCCCAAAAAGACCCTGGTCTATGGAGAGGGTTGGCCGAGAGCATTGTAACGGTCGGTGGGCATCCGAAGATGCCCGTGGGCACGAAGCCTAAAGGAGCCGTGGCATCTAGCGAAGAAAAAAGGCCCCTCAATGAGCTAAGCTGCGGCCTATACTACTTTGCCTTAACTCCAAGTGAGGCATAGCGCGGCAACTACTCCTGCGCGCCATCGTCCTCTGTTCTAGGCAATGGGGCGCAACTCCCCAAAAACCTTACCCGGCGCGCTACACTCCTTAATCATAGATCGTCGCCATGTCATTTTAGGACCCCCTCTTGGTCGGCCTTGGCTGGAAATCGGGTTCCATGTCATGACATGCAAAGCAATGCATTTATCACTCTTCCGCAATGTGTGACCTATCCACTGCCATTTTCGCCTTCGTATCAATTTATCGATTGGCATCTGCACCGTACGCCGACTTAGCTCTGCATTCGATATTGTTTCAGGCCAGAAAATTCTTAGAATTCGACGAAAACTTACAACTTTCTAGTAACTCTTACGGAAAATTTCCATGTACTGCTGCCATACAAAAGCACAGACAGTACCGGGGAGCGAAACAGGTCCAGCTTGGTGTTGATGGTGAGATAACTGCTTTGCCGGATTTTGGACAGCATGCCGTATGCGCATTCAGCCTGGTTGATACGACGTGCGATGTCCTGCTCCGTACTACCATTTTCGGCAACAATGCTACCCAGGTAGACGAAGTTGTCCACGTTCTCCACAGGCTGCCTACTCCTTGATGACACTGTATACGGCGTTTAAGTTGTTACTTCTTGCAGCTTCTTCTGCTGAGGCTAAAAGATAATTCGCATGAACTCTTTTATCGCGTCGCACACTACGCTGAACTTCCCGAGCTTTCTGACGGTAAAGGAAATTGATGCTGAATCGATTGTCATCTGATGAAGCAGCTAAACGAACCTTCAGTTCTTTTCGTTCAACAATCCGCTGCCATGATCGTCAGGCATCCAGGGCTTATTCCGGCAAGCCGGGTTTGTGCCAAGGATGGTATCTGCGCTATCAATGTACGCATTTTTTATGGCATCCCAGTTTTCATTTATGTCACTATCTGGGTGACTAGTTATCTCAGCTGCTTTTTGCGCAAGATTGTTATTATATTGTTGTAAGGCAGCTGGATTTGCGCGCCTGGGTCTTTCGTCGCTAGGCGAACAACCGAACATTAGCGATCATAAGGTAATGTTCCCATCCCAATATCGGTACCCTTCTTGTTTCGCACGTCCAGGAGGCAACTCTTGAATCTTTTAGTAATGGCAAAGTGGTCGATCTGATTTTTCGTTCTGCGCCGATCAACAGAGGACCAACTGATTTTGTGGTGGTCCTTATGCTCAAACATAGTACCACCGATGAAGAGACTATAAAAGTTGCAGAACTCTACAAATCTTTCACCGTTGTCGTTACGATCACCAAGACCGTGGCTCCCCATCACATGGCTGAGCCCATAGTTATCAGCGTCATCCTTTGCATTCAAAACACCCATATGCCATTATAATGGCACCTTTAGGTGTTCTGCTCTGAACGGCGTTTAGTTATTCGTAGAAGGAGTCTTTTGTCAAGACATTGTCGGGTTCAGTAGGGGCATAACATGATATTATTGAGATGTTCCTCATTTTGGTCCGGAACCTGTCGGTCATGATCTGTCGGAGAACCGCTCCCAGGATAAGAGACAGTTTCGTGCGGCTCTGGTTAAAAGGAGCCCCACACCTGACTCACGACCACCACCGGTAGCTCTACCGGAGTTCAACATTACAGTGCTACCCGTTGGAGAGATAAATTCTCCGCTGTTCCACCATCTTATCTCACTAACTCCTAAGATGTTTAATTTATACCTCAGAAATTCACTCCCTAATTGAAGAAATCGTGCGTTCTGGCGACCTTCTGATCCATTGTCTAGGAGAGTACGCATATTCCAGAATCCAATCTTTGTCATTGTACGATAGCCAATGTCAGTCAGTCAGTCCTTATCCGAGGCATAGTTGACGTTTCCTTAGTAATGGAAGAATTCGGGTAGTGCGAGTTGCTGGCATACACATCCTGTCCTTTGTTTGTCGGTTTTAACGACAGGCCGTCAAAGGGAAAGGCCGTGGTATTATTTTTACGCCCCACACCACAAGTGGGAAGGTTTACCTCAACCAAATCATCGCACCGCCATCACTGGTGGCTTGACATTAGTTAGTGGATGTTCACACTGCGTGCGATGCCGAGCCGGGTCGAGCGATGCAATGCGATTACAAGCTTTTAAAGCAAGAAAATGGAAAGTCTTCAATTTTAAATGGAATCACGCTTTGAGTGTACACACTGCGCGCGATGCAATGACGAGCCGAGCGATGGCCCGATGTTTTCACAAAATACTTTGCTTTTTCGTGCGAGTACCGGCTGCTGATTTTTTGCGATGGAATTTTATGGGCTTTGCGATGGAGTTTATGGGCTTTGCGATGTGAAGCTCCATGGAGCCAGTATAGTGCAAGTACTAGCTGTAAAGTAATATTTGATGTATCAGACACTGAAAAAAAATGCATGTATGTCTGCTTTTATACCCTAGACTTTTAGTATAGGGTATATTGTTTTTGTCACGCAGAAAATATGTAAGGCCTTAAAGGAGGCTTCGGCGCGGCGGTGTGGCAGTATACATGGAAATTATGAGGGTCACCTCCTGAATCGATTTAGCCATGCCTTTCTGTCTGTCCGTTTACACAATAACTTTCGATAGAATGAAGGTAGAAGCTTGAAATTTCGGTCAAATGTTTGTAGCATGATCTTGTTGGTTGGTATTGAAAATGGGCAAGATCCGACCGAAGGAACCCCTACAGATGAAATTTCAAAATGAGCGATAACTTTCGATACAATGATGCTAGCGACTTGCAAAATGCGACAAATATTTATAGTGTGGGTTGGTTAGTTGATTTTGAGAATGGGCAAGATCCTATTGAATGAACGGCAACCTTCCCTATAAACGTTAGTTCAAATGTAAATATCCAAAATTCGAATGGATGAACGATGAAACTTTTCATTGAATCCACGCCCACAGCTCAAACTGACCATATGGGAAATTCACTTTTAATGCATATGGCCGTTGCCAGTTGGAAGTTTTGGTATCACAACTAGGTCTGTACAAGTCTTGGGTATATACGCTTTGGACTCCGGTTTTGATTCAGTATGGCTCAAAAAGGTTATTATCACCGTAATAAGGTCGCGTTTAAAAGGCGTGGTTTCACAAGCGGTTTGAATTCAAATGCAATCTCGCCGGTCCACAAACCGCAGCGGTGGCCGCAACGGCGAGTCGAGCGGTTTATACATTCATCGTCCTAAAGCCGCCGCCGCTGCCGATCTTTGCGTTTATACACAGCGGTGCGCCGCTGCTAAATCCGCTTGTGAAACCTCTCGTCTGAGGTCGCGGAAGAGATGATGAAATTCACCAACACTGGGCCTTTCTTCATTAATGGGATGCACCCAATGGCGACGCCCTTCCATTTTTAGAGCACTGTTTTCAAACAGAAATAAATTTACTGGGTCAAGCATACAAACGACATGATGTCGAACAGATTCTATTCCTTGAACTAAATTGGTCTCTACTCTCCATCATTGCGTGCAGTGAACATCCCGGATCATCTTTGCATCGCAAGCCATCGCTCGGATCATCTTTGCATCGCAAGCCATCGCTCGGATCATCTTTGCATCGCAAGCCATCGTTCGGCTCGGCATCGCACGGCGTGCAATGTGAACACCCACCACATCGCATCGCTCGACCCGGCTCGGCTCGGCTCGGCATCGCACGCAGTGTGAACATCCACTTAGCAATGGTCAGTGACCACTGCCGTTCCAGGGGGCGCCCACGCGGAGGACTATGGAAGAGCAATTTTTTTTCGTACCACCAGGTACAGGTGCAGGTGCTGCACTCGATCTGTCGGTGGAAGCAGCACTACCAGAATATGATTCATTACAGGTGGTTAATGAAACACCATCCACGCCTCCTCTTCTTCTGAGAGCTTTATCGGTCGCTAAGAACTAGGTCAAGTCAAAGGCTATCTCAGTGCCAAGGAAAACGCACAGAGCATGCTTTACTTCACTATCTCACGATTTCCTTTTTAATAGAAAAGATACAAATAAGTTCTATAGCGAAATTCGATCGAACGTGTTTCTACAGTACCCCCTAGTCAACTCGTTGGGTTGGTTGTTGTAGCGGCGTTTCGAGCTCTAATATATGTGTGTCAAAAATTTTGACTATCAATGTTGGTATCCTCTAGCTCTAGGTTGAAAAAAACAGCTGCCTCGATGGGGTTCTCCCACAGCGCAATAGGAGTTAGTGCGTGGGGGCTGCTGGACACTTAAAGATGTGCTCAACATCGTGTGGAGCGAGGCCACATGCTGAGCAGAAGTTTTGGATGTGACTGTCGATGCGGGACAGGTATGAGTTCAGACGCGAGCACCAATCAGAACGAATTCTGGTTTCTTTCGGGAGCTGGGATTCGCCTGGAGATATGGCAGGTGGTTACGCATTCAATACCTTATTTGGTTTTAGTTCCGCAATCTAAGGAAGCACTTCTTCACTGTGCAGCGTTTTGATGTCTGACTAATAACTAGTGTTATTAAAGGGAACTCTTTTGAACCTTTAGACTTTGCTTTCGCGGTCCCTCATGTTGTGTCTAACATGACGCGGTGGTGGGGTTTTGTCCATCAGGATTGAGTTAGCATAGTCATTCCGACAATAGCCGACTAGATACTGCTTGGTGAGAGGCGTGTTATGGCGCTCCTGCGGCAGCCGGTTCTTCGCACGGGAGCGACCCATTTCACAACGGCCAGGAGTCGTCAAACCCCTTCAATGCAAGAAGGAAAGTGTGTTTGTATGTTACCTGCCTCGTATCGTTTTTTATGTTCATTGGGAGCAATACATCTCGGCGCAGCTGCTCTCAGTGTTACTTTTCCGCGCCGGCATTGAAAGAAACCCTGGTCCGTGGATCTGCTGCGTATGCAACAGACAGCTGCACCCAAACGCTACTACGGTGAGATGCAATTACTGCAATCAGTGGTCTACCTAAGAAACTGGTTTGGACTCAACCATCACAGACACTGGAATTCTTCCTTTACTGCCAGTCAGTGTAGGAATAGAGGACTATAAGCAGCAACCTCGTCCAATACGCCTCATCATTCAGTACGATTGAGCACTTACAGTTACATCTCCGATGACTCCAGCGAACAGTTTTAACAGGATTCCTCAACAAAACAATCTTACGCCTGCATCACCGATTGCCATCTCCGACACGTTCTTATTCGTTCAACTCAATTGCAATGGGTTGCAGAATAAAATTGCCGAACTCGCATCATTCATGAACAGACACCGTATCCAAGTTGGAGCCTTACAGGAGACGAAACTGCACTCCAATTCGTCCCTCAACACACATGGTAACTACGCTATTGTCAGGAAAGACCAACGCTTGCCTTCATTGTTCGCCATTCCGTGCAATACCGGGAAATTGATTTCACCAGCAATGATAACACCATGGAAGTGCAGGCCATCGCCATAAAAAAATAAAATCGACGCCAACCGACGTATGTATGGCCGAATTCAACATAAGGAAAGTCCTGAATAAAGCGGCTGCGAAGTTCATTTCTGCAGAACGGATTCCGAAAATTCGGTCCAACTTTCCAACCATTCAGGGACGACCCCAGAATCCACGAGATGAACCGCGAGATCCATAGACAAGTAGCCGAATACAAATGGAGCAGCCATCTGAATAACTGCAACCTAACTACAGGTTTGAGCAAGTTATGGTCGACTGTCCGTGCCCTTTCTAATCCACCAAAACAAAAAGGTACGTCGCCATTCAATTCCGTGAAAATTCAATAAGTGACCCTACCCACTGCGCAAGTCGTTTCAATCAAAAATTTATTGAACACCCAACACCTGACAGACTTAAGCACAAAATCCGTAGGAAGATCCACAACCGAACTGCAGACAACATACCTGTTTTCACCACGGACGAAGTAGTTGGAATAAGGAAGGCAAACAACTCGAAAGCCTTGGGACCTCAATGTCAATGCTCAAACACCTCGATTTGCCAGCTATCAATTATCTCACGGCTACTTTTAATCTATCCATCTCCTCGGTGATCATTTCTGAAATCTGGAAAAAAGGGAGAGTGATCCCGATTTGGAAACCTGGGAAAAAGTGACACTCGACGAATCCTATCGTCCTATAACTCTCTTGTCAACAGTTGCCAAAACGCTTGAAGCACTAATCCACCCTGTTCTTGCGGCCCACATCCACCTAGCGGATCACCAGCACGGCTTCTGAAGCATGCGCAGTACGACTACGGCCTTGGATGCCATTACGTCTCGCATCCACAATGGCCTCAACCAAGCTCGTCCATGTCAAAGAACAATTTTGGTGGCGCTCGACTTGTCGAAAGCCTTCGACACTTTCCATTCATTCATTCCAGCCATTCAGTACTTCTGTCCGACATAAACTGTTCACCGCTTCCGATGCAAGTAGTTAAATGGATTGAGCTCGCTGGTAGGCAGTCCTATAACGAATTTAGGAACAGTAAATCGAATCTTAGGAAGATTAAACAAAGGTGTACCTCAAGGGGGAGTTCTATCTCCTACCTTGTTCAATCTCTTTTTATCAGGACTCCTAACACCACCCGAGGGAATGTTGTTGTTTTCGTTGTTGTTGTAGCGACGCTCTGATATTCAATGAGTGTGTGTCACAAAGTTTGGTTGCCCGTGTTTTCCTCAGTGTCCAGGTGTAGTACCGCAGTTGCCTCAATAGGATTATCCCATAGCGCAGTAGGTGTTAGGAGCTGCAGGACAATTAAAGATGTGCCCAACATCGTGTGGAGTGAGGCCACAAGCTGGGCAGGAGTTCTGTATGTCGTTATCAATGCGGGATAGGTACGAGCTCAGACGTGAGCACCAGCCAGGACGAAGTTGGACGAATGTAGTCCTGGTTGCTCTAGGAAGTCGTAATTCGTCTGAAGCAGGTGGTTGTGCATTTAGTACGGTGTTTGGTTTCAGGTCCGCAATTGAGGAAAGCACTATGCAGTGTTGTGATGGCCGACTTGTAGCTGGCGTTATCGAAGGGAACTCTTTTAAACCTTTGGATTTCCCGCTCGTGGTCTCTCATGTTACGTCTTACATGACGTGGCGGTGGGGTTCCGTCCATAAGATTAAAGTTGTGTTGTGGCTTCTTAAGGGTATCATTCTGTCTTGGTGAAGGTGGTCCTGCGATGACATCAGAAGTCAGCCTGTGACAGTCCTAAGAGCTGCATTTTGGCAGGTCTGGATGTTTTTCCACTGAGTGTCGCATAAGTTTTCTGACCAGATGGAAGCCGCATAATTGGCCACAGACTTCCCGATAGACTTGTATGTAGGGTAGTAGGGTCTCCTTGTCTTTCCTCCAGGAACTGCCAGCTTGAGCTTTGAGGACTTTATTCCTGCTTCTCATCTTGTCACAAATGGTTGAGGCATGGGCCGAGGAGGTGACCATGCTGTCAAGGGTGACACCGAGAATATTAGGGTGGTTAATGGTGGGGATAGTTTGACCATCTACTGCGATATCCAGTTGTTGCCTTATTTCTTTGGTCGATGTGGTAAACAGGGTAGCGGTAAACTTCGGCGCAGACAGAATAAGGCTGTGTTCCAGGCGGTCAAGGGCCAACGTCGGGCTGTCGCGCCACGATGATGATGAAGAAAGTGTTCACTTTGTCAAAATACCTATTTATCTGTTTGCACATTTGAGTGATGTCGTTGCCGGTTGCTAAAATCGTGCAGTCATCAGCATAACTGACGATTTCGAGTCCGTCAGGTGGCGTAGGGAGTCCTGACATGTAAATGTTAAATAGGGTGGGAGATAAGACTCCTCCTTGGGGAACACCCTGCTTAATTTGTCTTGAATAGATTTCCCAGATCTAAATTCTGTGTTAGACTGACCGCCGGCAAGATAGTTGGTGATCCATTTTGAAATATGCGACGGAAGCAATGTACCTCAGATGTCAGACAGGAGAAACGAGTGGCTGACAGTGTTAAAAGCCTTTGACAAGTCTAGTGGCACCAGAATTGTTCGTTGACAAGGACGTGCCTGGTTGAGGCCATTGTATATTTTTGATGTAATGGCATCCAAAGCCATCGTGGTGCTGTGTATCCTTCTAAAGCCATGTTGGTGGTCGGCCAGCTGAATGTCAGTTGCAATTATAGGGTGGAGCAGCGCTCCTAGGGTCTTGGCTACAGGAGACAAAAGTGTTGTTGTTGTTGTAGTAGCGACGCGTTGATATCCGATGAATGTGTGTGTCATAAAGCTTGGTTGTCCATGTTTTCTTCAATGTCCAGGTGTAGAAACGCAGCTGCTTCAATAGGATTATCCCATAGCGCAGTAGGTGTTAGGCGCGTCGGAGCTGCAGGACAGTTAAATATGTGCTCAACATCATGTGGAGTGAGGCCACAGGCTGGACAGGAGTTCTGTATTTCGTTATCAATGCGGGATAGGTACGAGTTCAGACGTGAGCACCAGCCAGAACGAAATTGAGCGAGTGTAGTCCTGGTTGCTCTAGGAAGTCGAAGTCCGTCTGAAGATATAGCAGGTGGTTGCGCATTTAGTACCCTGTTTGGTGTCATGTCCGCGATTGAGGATAGCACCTCTTCACTATGCAGTGTTGTGATGACCGATCTGTAGCTGGTGTTATCGAAGGGGACTCTTTTAAACCTTTGGATCTCCCGCTCGCGATCCCTCATATTACGTCTTACATGACGTGGCGGAGGGCTTCTGGAGACAAAAGTGTGATAGGACGGTATGATTCGCCTAGTGTTGGTTTCTTTCCTGGTTTCAGAATAGGGATCCATCTTCCTTTCTTCCAAAATTCGGGAACAATAGAAGATGAAATGGAGAGGTTGATCATGGTCGTTATGTATTCAATTACTCGTGTGTCAAGATGTTTGAGCATGACCATCGATATACTCTCTGGCCCAAGGGCTTTGGGACTCTTCGCTCTTTTGATCACTGTGACTTCTTCAGATGAAAATTGAAGTGCCTGGTCAACTGGACGGTTACGAATGCTCCTGGTAATGATGCGCTTAAGTCTATCAGGAGGCGGGTATTCTATAAACTGTTTATTAAAGTTGTTGGCGCATTTTGTTAACCGTAATGTTGCCGAATTGGATTGTAACATGCGCTTTGTGTTTGGTTGCGTTTGTAAGGGCTCTAACCGTTGACCAGAGCTTATTGACGCCCCTTTGACAATTTGAAATTTTCAACGTGAGAGTTCCATTTCCTTCTCCCGTGATCTGCTACCTGTTTGAAGATGCCAACGTTTAACTCTTTGATCCTTGGATCGTCCGGGTTAGTGATACGAATGCGGTCTCTATCATCTGCCAATCTAGCTGCTGAAGTAGGGAAATTTGGCCGAATTTTGGGTATTCGGCCTGCTGGGATGAACTTCGTAATCGCTTTCTGGAGTATGTGCCTTACATTTTGCTCGGCCGTGCACACGTCAGTTGGAATTGGTAAGGCGAAGGCCGTGTTGGTGTAGGATTTGAAGCCATCCCAATCTGCTTTATTGTGGTTAATGATCGTGATCAGCAAACTGAATGCTAGGTGGTTTGTCCAATTTAATTAGGATTGGCAGATGATCCGCGGATAGCGTCAGGAGTGATTCCCATTGTGCATCATTGATAAGTCCAACGCTGACAATTGAAATATCGGGCGAGCTGAAACATGTTCCAGCAATACGAGTGGGCGTGTCGTCGTTAAGTCGACAGAATTCAGAGGCGTCAAGTTGTTCGGCTATGGTAACCCCTCTGACATCGTTGTCGAGGTTAGAGTGCCACAATTCGTGATGGGCGTTGAAGTCACCAAGTAGGAGACGATATTGGCCAACTAGCAGTGGTGTGATATTGACATTGTATCTCGAGAAACAACTGGATACAGGTGGAATATACGAGTAAACGTCGTAGATTTCAATATAGATATGGCAATGGCCTGTGCCTCCAGGATGTTGTCGGCGACTGTCACGTCGATTTCATGATATGTTACTGATTGGTAAAATAGAAATGCAATTCCACCACCAGCATGGGACACTCTACCCTCCCTAATAATGTTGTAATTGCCATAGGAGTTGAGGGACGAATTGGTGTTAAGCTTCGTCTCCTGTATAGCTCCAATCATGACGCGGTGTCTATCCATGAAATCCGATAATTCTGCAATTTTCCGTTGTAACCCATTACAGTTAAGTTGTACAATTTATACGGTGTTGAAATTCGCAACGGCTGGTGCTGGTGTGAGGTTGTGTTGCAATGGAATTCTACTGGTTGTTGTTGTTGTAGCAATGGTCAGAATTCGATGTGTTTGTTTGTTACATGCCTACGGTTTCGTCTTCATCCCCGGTTTTGAAGGATAGAAAGTTAGCTGCCTCTATTGGGTTCTCCCATAGCGATCTAGGAGTCAGGTGGGTGGGTGCAGCTGGGCCGTGAAAGATATGGTTTACGTCGTGAGGGGTTCCGTTGCAAGCAGGACAGATGTTTGACACGTCCTGGTCTATGCGAGATAGGTAGGAGTTCAGTCGTGAACACCAGCCTGACCGAAGTTGGGCGAGTGTTGTTCTCGTGGCTCTCGGAAGTCTTTCCTCTCCCGGAGATATCATTGGTGGTATAGGCGAGAGAACTGGACTCGAACCTAAGCTTGCTATTGATTTATTGACCTCCTCTCGATGTATTGCTGCGATGGCCGACCTATGTGCGTTACCATCAAAGGGCTCCCTTTTGTATCTCTGAACGTGTCTTTCTAGGTCCCTCAAGTCGCGCCTAACATGTCTTGGCGGCGGCGTCTTGTTCATGAGGTTGAAGTTAGGGTGATTACTTCGATAGCAGCCCACCAGGTATTGCTTGGCAAGAAGCTGGTTGTGGTCCCTTAAAGGCATCATCCTAGTTTCCTGATGTAGATGGTCCTGGGGTGACATCAGGAGACAGCCAGTTACAGTACGGGGAGCGGCGTTTTGGTATGTTTGAATTTTCTTCCATTGTGTGTCACAGAGATTCTGCGACCACACAGGAGCCGCATAGTTGGCCACTGATCTTCCGACTGCTTTAGTGTCACCATACGCTGTCGATCTCGAACTCGGAACTCGAACCTGGTACAAATTTCCTCTGACACACACACACACTTCACATAGGTGTGAAGAAAACCGGTCCACTTGTAATAGGTTCGTGTTCGAGTTCGACAGTGTATGGTGACACTTATACGTGACCAGTAGAGTTTCTTTGTCCTTTCCCCAGGTGCTACCGGCCAGGGCTTTGAGGATCTTATTCCTACTACGCATCCTATCGCACACAGTTGAGGGATGGGGTGATGATGTGGCCATGCTATCCACCGTAACTCCTAGGATTTTAGGATGGTTTATGGTAGGAATAGGATGATTCCCGATCGAGATTTCAAGCTGCATCTTGACCTCCTTCGTCCATGTGGTGAATAGGGTTGCCGAGGATTTGGGCGCTGAGACGGTAAGGTTTTTGTTTACGAGTTTAGTCGTTCAAGATAACCGTTGATGTTTCCGCACATAATCGCTATGTCGTTCCCTGTTGCTAGAATGGAGCAGTCGTCAGCATAGGAGATAATGTCGATTCCTTCAGGAGGTGTTGGGAGTCCTGAAAGGTATAGATTGAACAAGGTAGGAGATAGAACTCCTCCTTGAGGTACGCCTTGTTTAATCTTCCTAAGCTTTGATTTGCTGTTCCTGAATTCTGTATAGGATTGCCTGCCAGCGAGATAATTGGCAATCCATTTCACTACTTGCGTCGGAGGCATTGGATGGTTGATATCAGACAGAGGCGCTGAATGGCTGACAGTGTCGAAGGCCTTCGATAGGTCAAGTGCCACCAATATTGTTCTGTCACAAGGACGAGCCTGGTTGAGACCATTATGGATGCGGGATGTAATGGCATCCAAGGCCGTGGTCGTACTGTGCATGCTTCGGAAGCCATGTTGGTGATCGGCGAGCTGGATGTGGGCTGTAAGAACAGGGTGGATTAGTGCTTCAAGCGTTTTGGCAACCGGTGATAGTAGAGTTATTGGACGATAGGATTCGCCGAGTGCCGCTTTTTTCAGTATTGGGATGACTCTCCCTTTTTTCTAGATTTCCGGAACGATCAGCGAGGAGATGGATAGATTGTACGTAGCCGTGAGATAGTTGATGGCTGGCAGATCGAGGTGTTTGAGAATAGTCATTGAAATGCCATCTGGTCCCAATGCTTTCGAGTTGTTCGCCTTCCTTATAGCTGCAACTACTTCGTCCGTGGTGAAAACAGGTATGCTGTCTGTGGTTCGGTTGTGAATCTGTCTACGGATTTTACGCTTAAGTCTGTCTGGTGCGGGGTGTTCAATAAACTGTTTATTGAAACGACTTGCGCAGTGGGTAGGGTCACTTGTTGAATATTCACCGAACTGAATGGCGACGTTCCCTTTCTGTTTTGGTGGATTGGAGAGGGCACGGACTGTCGACCATAACTTGCTTAACCCTGTGGTTAGATTGCAGTTATTCAGATGGGTGCTCAAATTTTGACCTCCTGTGTTCGGCTACCTGTCTTTGGATCTCGCAGTTCATCTCGTGAATTCTGGGGTCGTCCGGGTTTACGCTCCTAATGCTGTCTCTCTCGTCTGTCAGTCTAGCGGCAGTGGTTGGAAAGTTGGACCGAATTTTCGGAATCCGTCGCAGCCGCTTTGTTCAGGACTTTCCTTATGTTTGATTCGGCTGTGCGAACGTCGGTTGGCGTTGGCAGTGCGAGGAATTTGGCGTTGGTATAGGAGGTAAAACTGTTCCAATCAGCGATCGGTAGGTGGTCTGAAGATAGTGTTAAGACCGGCTCCCATTGTGTTTCATTTATGAGGCCAGCACTAGCAATCGTGATGTCTGGAGAACTGGAACATGTACCGGCGATGCGAGTGGGGATGTCGTCATTTAGGGTACAGAAATCGGAGTCATCAATCTGTTCGGCTATTGAGATACCACTGGCGTCGTTGTTAAGGTTGGAGTGCCAGAGTTCATGGTGAGCATTAAAGTCACCGAGCAGGAGGCGATGTTGACCAGTGAGGAGATGGTTGATATTTACGTGGTATCCAGGGGACGGCTGGATACCGGTGGGATGTAGATATTGTAGATTTCGATATCAACATTACCCGATTTTAAGGCGACGGCCTGCACTTCCATGGTGTTATCATTGCTAGTGATATCGATTTCCCGGTATTGCACGGAATGGTGAATAATGAAGGCAACCCCTCCTCCCGCGTTGGTCAACCTGTCTTTCCTGACAATAGCGTAGTTGCCATATGCGTTGAGGGACGAGTTGGAGTGCAGTTTCGTCTCCTGTATGGCTCCAACTTGGATGCGATGTCTGTCCATAAATGATGCGAGTTCGGCGATCTTGTTTTGCAACCCATTGCAGTTGAGTTGGACGAGTGAAAGCGTATTGAAGATGGCAATCGGTGGTGCAGGCGTAAGATTGTGTTGGGAAATCCTGTGGGAACTGTTAGCAGGAGTCATCGGGGATGACTGTATACTTGTCTGGACGCTCGATGGTGTTGAATGTTGAGGCGTGTTAGACGTGGTTGCTACTTGTTGTCCTCTGTTCCTACACTGACTGGCATTAAAGGAGGAATTCCAGTGCCTATGATGGTGGAGTCCTGAGCAATGTCTTAGGTGGCACTACTGATTGCAGCAATTGCATCTCACCGTCGTCGCATTTGGGTGCAGCACTCTATCACATACGCAGCAGATCCATTCTCTCAATGCCGGCGCGTAGAAGTAGCACTGAGAGCAGTTGCGCCGAGATGTTTTGCTCCCAGTGAACATAAAAAAAGACGATACGGGCATGTAACATACAAACACACTTTCCTTCTTGCATTGAAGGGCTTTGGCAGCTCTTGGCCGTTGTGAAACGGGTCGCTCCGGTGCGTAGAACCGGCTGCCGCAGGAACGTCTACGGTTCATCGTCATCCCCGGTGTCGAGGGATAGAAAATTAGCTGCCTCTATTGGGTTATCCCACAGCGATCTGGGAGTCAGGTACGTGGGTGCAGCTGGGCTGTGAAAGATGTGATCCACGTCATGAGGAGCTCCATTACAAGCAGGACAGATGTTTGAGACGTATTCTATTGGTAATATGGTTCACTGGAGTCGAGGGAACTTGTGTTTACACTAACAGGTGGTGGTACGTTAGGTGTTTGCGATGACGTTGATGTTTGCTGTTCTCTGAATCTACATTGGTTCGCAGTGAAGAAGCATTGTCGATGATGTTTCAACCCGGAGCAATTCCTTGGGTGACATCAGTTGTTGCAGCCTGTATAGTACATATTGCATGTTGCAGACGCAACAAACCCAAGGACCCGGATTAGGACCTGTGTTGAGCTCAATTCCGGCGAGTTGAAGAAGTATTGAGAGCAATAGCGCCGACATGTGTTGCTCCCCATTTCCAGAAAAAATGGACAGTCAAAGTGTGTGACACACACACAGATCCTCCTTCTTGCTTCGAAGGGGTTGTGACAGCTCTTGGCCGTGTAACAAGGTTGTCCGTGTAACACGGGTCGCTCCGGTGCATAGAACCAGCTGCCGCAGGAACGCTGTTCACTGGTGTCGTATGGGGCAGCTGGGAACCCGTTTGTATACATCAGCTAGTGGCTAGTACGCTAGGCATTTGAGTTTTCGTTGATGATTGCTGTCCTCTGTTTTTGGATAGACCTGCAGTAAAGGAGAAATTCCATTGGCTGTGGTGATTCATCCCAGGGCATTAGTGGCATTAGGGTGCAGCAGTTTGTTGCAGGCGCAGCAGATCGAGCAGATTCTAAGACCTGGGTTGGATTG
Organism: Chloromyia formosa; assembly: GCA_964017055.1. NCBI lineage: Eukaryota > Metazoa > Arthropoda > Insecta > Diptera > Stratiomyidae > Chloromyia > Chloromyia formosa. Next base: position 65,348,994 of record OZ024818.1, read on the forward strand.
GATTGGGTTTAGTTGTGGCGCGTTGGAGGGGAATAGAGAGCAATTGCGCGGACATGTGTTGCTCCCAATCCCAGGAAAAACGATGGATAGTCAATAGTGTGTGATAAACACATATCCTTCTTGCGTCGAAGGGGTTGTGGCAGCTTATGACCTTGAAACATGGGTCGCTCCGGTTGTAGTGTACATACACTACATCATCTATCATCTATATATCTATACCTCTACATACACTATATTCCTATCTATTCCTCACTAATCAACATTACCCCAAATTCCATTTTCCCATATTTTTATTCTTCATACGAAATCACGTTTCGTACTTGCAATTTGACACCACCATTTTTATGCGCATTCTTACTCTATATTCGTCCGCTTGCACCTATGATTGAACTTTGCATTTACATTTTTTCTACTATACAGACAATCAATGCAGGTGATTAATTGTAGACGTAAGCAATTTAGTATTAAGAAAATTATGTATAAATATGAAGTAAGGAATAGAAGCAAATACAGTCTATTTTGAAGCGAATCAACGTTCACTGTCTTCTGGAGTGCCTATTTGGCGGCACCCTCAAACATACACATAGAGTGCCTATTCTTTGGCACCTACCATCACCTCAGGAGTGCCTATCAGTCAGTACCTTAAGGTAACTGCCTATAGTGGCAGAAAGGTATAGCCTATCAGTCGGCTTACCTTGTCCTTTTGGCCAGCCGCATCCTCGTTATGCCGGCCTTCTAATATTCTTGACTAAAGATCTCTATTCTCTCCGACCATGGAATTTACAGCTACATACCCGAACGATGGAGTCCCATCACAACATGGCGATTCTGCCCACATCCCAATCTTCTGATAACACCCAAACACCAAAGGACTTACGGGAGACTATCGATCGAATCAAACAGCGATGGAGAAAACGCGAAACGAAGAGGAACAGAAGAAAAGATTAGTTTTCATAGACGAGAACCGGGAGAAGACATCTTTAAATAAAAAAATCAACCATGAGCATCATACCAGCATCGTAGAAGAGTACCAGCCGACCTCAAACAACGAAGTCACGCCACCACCTTACACCCCAAGCAAAATTGAAGACACCACAAACCTCGCTGGACCTCAGAAACTAACCCTGGAGGACTACAGGAAACGACGCATACAAAGAATCGAGGAAAAACTCACAGCGATACCAGAAATAAAAAAACCGAGAAAACGCAGAGGCGGAGTTCAAGTAAAAAAATCAAAGAAAAATCGCAGCTCTGAAAAGGGAATTAACCGAGAAGACAGCACTAGATTGGAACTAAGACCAACGGATCTGCGACCTCTTTACCAAACTAGAGGAAGACACCTTCAAAAAGAAGAGCAGAAACCACCGCTAGAATGGGCAACAGCTGTACTTCGATTGCAGAGGAATCCTTCGTGGAAAAATATTCACAAACTTTCTCGACCTCAGCGATATTCATCGTAATTTTAATTGCAGCCCACTTGTGGCAGAAACATAATCAGAAATATGTTAAGAAACATGTCAATAGAACAGTTAATGTAATTATATCATAATAAAAAAAAAATTAGCACTACGACAATAAATATGTTAAAGTAAAATTCAAGTCACGTCTTCTCTCTATGGACAAACTAAACATATTAATTGTAGAACTAGAGAAAATTTTAGGAAATCTAAAAAAAAAGAATTATGTCTACACATTAGAAACGATACGGGTAAAATTGAAACGAGTAGAAGAGATACTTTTAGAAACCAAAAGTTTATTTAAGAATTTGGATGAGTCAAAGACTTTAGAAGAAAAACTTAAAGTGGCTTACCTGGCAAACGAAATAGAAAGACTTCTAAATATTGATTTAAGTATTGTAAATAAATAAAACTGAAAATCAAGAAACAACAATGGCAAATTTCGATCTTTCCATTGCATCTAAAACGATTCCAGTTTTTAACGGAAATTATAAGAAATTAAACTCATTTTGCAAAATAGTAGGGATCATTTATAATTCACTAAACAATGACGGAAAAACCGCTCTCATAGATTTTGTATATCACATAAAATTATCCACTAATGTGCGAACAGTAATCCAAAGTTCAGGAATACCTGACAATTTTATAAACCTAGAGAACAAGCTAAAGTTAAGATATAAAAGTAACAGTACCATTGCACAGTTACATACAACCCTAAGTAGCATTACTCAAAAGAACTCGAATATAAGTTCATATAGGGATAGAATTCTGAATTTAATTAGCGAGTTAACTCAACTCCAAATCTCTGAATTAGGTGTAGCAGCAACTCAAGAACAAAAGAATGTTCTTATCAAACTTAACGACACATACGCATTGACAATATTCCAAAACGGTTTGAATGATCATTTTAAAAACACAATCTTTGCTTCAAGACCTAGTACTCTATCTGAAGCAATTGACCTGGCTTTAGAACTTGAAAAAAGTAATAATGTGCAGCCCAATAATGTATTCCATTATAATAAAAACAATAACAGGCAGAACAACAGAAGACAAGATAACAATAACCGCAATAATAACAACCAAAACAATAATAACAACCAAAACAATAATAACAACCAAAACAATAATTATTACCGAAACAACAAATAACCAAAACAGAAATAACAGTAATCAGAACGGCAATAACCAAAACAGAAATAATAATTATCAAAACAGAGGTAACAATTATCAAAACAACAACAATCAAAATAGAAATAATAACTACAACGGTAATAGACAGCAGAATAATAATAACCAGCATCAATATCAACAAAATAACAATAGAAATAACAACGGGAATAATAGAAACAATAACGATAGGAACAGAAATATAAATGTTGTCCAGGAACAGGGAAACGGGGAAGGTTCCAGAACGGAATAAAACCGTCTGGACCTAAAATTTATAAAATCTCGGATAACTTTGTAAATTATATTGAAGTATATTGTGTGAACGCAGCACAAAAATTAAAATTCCTAATTGACACAGGAGCAGATATATCTTTGTGTAAAAGAGGTAAAATAAGGGACATTGAATTACTATTTGATACTGATAAATGTAAACTCACAGGTATCACTAGTGAAACTATCACATCTCATGGTTCCATTCATTTGAAATTAAGAGTATCGACAGATGTCGATGATATCAAACACAAATTCTATTGTATATTGTAGATGATGAATTCCCAATACACACAGATGGTATATCAAACACAAATTCTATATTGTAGATGACGAATTCCCAATACACACAGATGGTATTATTGGAAGGGATATTTTAGAAAGATTTCTTTGTAAAATCGATTAGGAAACCTACACGGTAACCTTTTCTGTGAAACATGATGAAATCACTTTACCAATGAGGTATAAAAATACCGAAATAAAACAAATAAAAATACCATCAAGATCAGAGGTAATAGTACCAATTAATATAAACACTGATCAAGATAAGGTAGTTCTAAGTAAAGAGATAAAAAAGGGTATTTTCGTGGGAAATACGATCATCCCATCAAAAAAAGTTTTATGTCATATCAGAATTTTAAATACGAGAGAAAATGAAGTAATCATTAACAACATAGAGAAACTTATAGAAACACACTCCTTAGATGAATATGAAATAAAATGCTTCAAACAAAATTTAGCTAGTAATAATAGAACAAGATTTAACAAACTATTACAAAATATAAATATAGATTCACTTGATCCTATAGCAAAGGACAAAATTTTAGACATTTTAGAAGAGTTCCAGGACATTTTTCATTTGAACGATGAAGAACTAGGCGTTAATAATTTTTATAAACAGAGAATAGAAGTCACAGATAATGTACCAGTATATACAAAATATAGGCTACCACATACTCAAACTGAAGATATCAAGAAAGAAGTAAAAAAATTGTTAGATGATAAAATCATAGAACCATCCACAAGTCCATACAACTCTCCTTTACTAATAGTTCCAAAGAAAAGCAATGATAACACTAAGAAATGGCGTTTAGTCGTGGATTTTAGAAGACTAAACAATAAAGTAATTAATAATAAATTTCCTTTAAGTAGATTCGAAAACGTCCTAGATATAATAGGCAGAGCCAAATACTTTTCAGTATTCGACATGACAAATTCCTTTCATCAAATCGAATTAGATAAGTCATCTCGTGCACTAACTGCATTTTCGGACACTCAAGGTCACTATCAATTCACCAGATTACCATTCGTATTGAAAATTTCATCAAACAGCTTTCAACGAATGTTGACCATCGCTTTATGTGGTCTCGATTCCGAAGCTTTTCTGTACGTCGATGACATTATTGTTTTCGGATGTAGTGTTAAACATCACAACGAAAACATGAAAAAAGTATTTTCGCGATTAAGACAGTACAATCTGAAATTAAACCCAAACAAATGCCAATTTCTTAAAACTGAAGTCACTTACCTAGGACATTTAATCACGAAAGACGGAATAAAAACAGACCCATCAAAATTTAAAGTTATCAAGGATTACCCAGTACCAAAAAATGCTGACGAAGTCCGTCGCTTTGTAGCATTCTGCAACTATTATAAGACGTTTCATTCCAAACTTTGCAGACATTGCCAAAAGTTTGAATGCATTGCTTAAAAAGAAAGCACAATTTTTATGGGACAGAACATGCCAAGAGGCATTTGATACCTTAAAATCCGATAAATCCACCAGTTTTACAGTACCCAAATTTCGACGAACCATTCATTTTAACTACAGATGCATCCAGTTACGCACTAGGAGCAGTCTTATCCCAAAATATAATAGGTTCTGACCTACCCATTTCATATGCAAGTAAATCATTGACCAAACACGATATCAATAAACCCATAATAGAAAAAGAATTGCTTGCAATTCATTGGGGAATAAATTTCTTTCGACCCTATCTATATGGACGGAAATTTACTGTAGTAACTGACCATAGGCCCCTCATTTCGTTATTCACTCACAGAAATCCATCTTCAAAACTTACTAGAATACGATTAGATTTGTCTGACTACGATTTTGACATCATTTATAAATGAAACCGGAATATAGAGGGCTACGCCCGCAATCCGAGGGTTTTGTAGCAAGCGCTTATTTTGGTATATAAATATCGGCTCCTTGCTCTTCTTGATATCACTCAGATGGATAGAAAAAACGTAATTAAAATGTCTTACCCACTTACATTTTACATGCTAATTCATATTACGTGATTGTAACGAAACTTAGAACATATTATTGCTTAAGGTGCTGGTTATGGTTGGCCATCAGTACTTTTGACCTCGAACGTGTTTAAGGCGTGCAAGGGTGTGCTAACTGTAACTATACAAATAAACTATTATTGACCTATTCTGAGAAGATATACAAATTCCACTATTTTCCATTTAATATGTTTTTCGAAACCCACTTCCTGTAAGTTTTCATAATTCTAAGTATAAAGGTCTCAAAATGCAGACAAGGGGGGTCAAATTACGAACTAATATTTTCTCCTCACCCACAGTTCCCCTTTCTATAAATTTCGAGAAAATGCGAAAAAATGGAATGTACTCATCATTACCTTTCTCACGACACCTCATTTGCTTATATCAGTCGATAAAAAAAATTTGACCTTAATTTCGCCTCTATGTGGACCCCCCCCCCTTCCTTCCACCCGGTAAAGTTGGCCAATTAAGACACAGCGCCCCCAACAAATCTTTATCCTTTCAAAAATGATTAATTAAATAACTGCAATTCGCACTACGAAAAACAACATGAAAGTACCTATATAGTAGTACTCACACCTATGAGGCCGGTAGGAGTATTTTTTGTGTAGATAGTGTCAAAATGCCGAACTTTAAATGAATGTACTATTATTAAATATTATGTGATTATAATGAAACTTAGAGATATTATTGCCTATGATGTTGGTTATCATTGGCCATCAATATTTTTGAGCTCGGGTGCGCGTAAAGGGTGCAGGGGTGTGCTAACTGCAACTATAGAAATGTACTATTATTAACCTTTTCTGATGAAATTTCAAAATTCTAGAAATCTAGGTTTTCTACACTAGTAAAATGGCGCTTTTCTGTAAATTTTCATATTTCTAAGTCTAACGGTCTCGAAATGCAAGGGGGGGGGGACAAACTCGGATGACATATTTTCCCCTCTCCCTCTTTTTCCGTTTCTTCAAATTTGAAAAAAATTTCAAAAATGGAATGTACTCAACGGTACCTTTCTTATGATACCCCACTTGCCTGTACTAAACGAAAAAAAAATTTCGACCTTCATTTCCCCTCTATGGGGACCTCCCCTTAAAGTTGACCTATTACGACGATTCGCTTTCTCCGGCGAATTATAGTAATTCTACACATTCCTACAAAATTTCATGTATGTAGCTTCAGCCGTTCGTGAGATATTCCATGGACAGACGGACAGACGGACAGACGGACAGACGGACAGACGGACAGACGGACAGACAGACATTTGACCGATTTCATAAGGGTTTTGTTTTACTACAAAACCCTAAAAAGGAAAAATGAATACCAACGCAGCTCGTACATCTTTCTGGGGGGCAAAGACCTCTTCCATAGTCCTCCGCGTGGGCGCCCCCTGGAACGGCTAACCAAGCCAACCGAGTTTTGCACTGCAAAACATTTGGTAGAGGCACATAACGATAATCATCCTGAATGGCCAATAACACCAGTGCGTCTCAGGAAATAGGCGAACGGTGGAGTTGCAACACAGTTGTGAGAACACCAACACGTCACACCCAGCTGAAAGATCATCAAAAGAACGCGCAATTAAAAAAACCATTGGAGAGCTACCTCTGCGCTATATAAAAAATAGCTCCCGGCGACTCTTAGGACACCTAAGGAAGCAACCCTTCCCCTAAGATTGGGTATGTGGGCTTGTAACCTGCGTACCTGAAATAAATTTACACTCGAAACATTAAACGAGCCTCGGATACCACGGACTGATTCACCGGCAACGACTTTTGGCTACAAACAACGGACCACGATCGGTTTTTGGAACGTTCGAACGATGTGAGGCGAGTGCAATAGTGCGAGGCTCCCTGAAGTCGAACGGGAAATGACCGCATATAACATCGATATACTAGGACTAAGCGAAACAAGATGGCCTGGATCGGGAACGACTTTATCGCCAAGCTCCCAAACAGTACTGCTCTACTCTGGAAATGAAGACGATACGTCACCTCGAATGGCAGGCGTCGGAATCCTGTTGACTAGGGAGGCACGCCTATCTCTAATTGACTGGAAGCCAATCTCCGACCGTATCATTACAGCCAGATTTAAATCCAGGGTAAGAAACCTCACAATAATTCAGTGCTACGCCCCGACTGAACCAGCGGATCAATCAGCTAAAGACGCATTCTATCACCGACTCGGCGACACCTTCGACAAGGCTCCCAAAGGTGACATAAAGATTATTATGGGGGATCTCAATGCCAAAGTCGGGTCTGACAATCTAGGTTTGGAACACCTAATGGGCAATCATGGTCTAGACAACAGGAACGAAAATGGCGAGATGTTCGTGGAGTTTTGCAACTCTCGTCAGCTCGTCATCGGCGGTACTTTGTTCAAGCACAAACGATACCATTTAACAACCTGGGTTTCTCCGGATGGCAGAACAGAGAACCAGATTGACCATATAGCCATTTCCAAGACATGGAGGAACTGTCTCTTAGACGTCAGGTCGAAGCGGGGTGCTGATATTGGCAGCGATCACCAACTTGTTGTCGCAAAAGTAGGCTTACGAACGGCAGCGATCCATCGCCCTCAAAATGCAAGAATCTTGCCACGTTTTAATGTGCAAAAGCTTAAAGATCCATCTATAAAACGTGCTTATTCCACCGCCTTGCACGAAAGAGCTAATGCACCACCATCTTATGAGACTCCTACAATTTATGATAGATGGAACGTCGCTAAGGACTCATTTATTTCGTGTGGTGAAACTTTTGCGGGTAGATTGGAGCGCGGTAGAAGGCCATTCATTAATGATTCTACATGGTCTCTAATCACGGCACGCAAGAGAATTAAAGAACAAATCAACTCAGCCACTGACGACGCAGTCAAAGACCAACTTAGAGCTGAATACCGTTCTCTTCAGAAAGGCGTGCAAAGAAGCGTAAGACGGGACAAACGAAACAACATCAATGCATTAGCGGAGAAGGCAGATGAAGCTGCTTACCGTGGTGACAGTGGAACCCTTTACAAACTTATGAAGCCATTAACTGGCAAATCTTTTACAGCTGAACATCCCGTGAAAGATAAAGACGGGTCTTTACTGGTCACTGATGAAGACCAACTGCGACGGTGGAGAGAGCACTTCATTGAGGTCCTCAACAACACCTTTGGACGTTCGAACTCATCTTCACTAGAAGTAGAAAATATTCCGTAAATAGCCAGAGTTGATACGAGCCCACCATCTAAACAGGAATTAACTGTGGCTATTAAATCGATGGAAGCGGGTAAAGCCCCGGGGATAGATGGAATTCCGGTGGAATTCTTTCGTCTCCCCCTTATCCAAGAGTGTTGGGAAACCGAAACTCTCCCTAAAGGATGGAAGAAGGGCGTCATTATTAAGATCCCGATTAAAGGTAACCTTAAGGATTGTAATAATTGGCGTGGAATTTGCCTCCACCCCGCAGTCTCCAAACTGATGGCAAAAATAGTCTTAAACCGAATCAAGCAAACAGTTGACCACACACTGAACGATGAACAGGCTGGTTTTCGCGAGGGCTTTTCATGTAGCGACCACATCAACACCCTCCGAATTATTATTGAACAATCCGCAGAGTGGAGATCCCCATTACATCTCCTGTTCATCGATTTCGAGAAGGCGTTTGACAGCGTTGACCGGGAATAAATCTGGAAGGCTTTACATAGGAGAGGTATACCAGATAAAATCATATCCATCATCAAGGAGTCCTATAGCGGAGTCCAATGTCACGTCTTACACAAGGGTAAGCTTTCAGATCCCTTCGAGGTACATAGCGGAGTGAGACAAGGCTGCATTTTGTCACCTATATTGTTTTTGATTGCTATTAACGACGTACTCTGCAGTGCGCTTCATGAACACCAGAGCAAAGGTATCAGATGGAACCTGTTTGAATACCTCCAACACCTGGATTACGCTGACGATATTTGTCTTCTCTCAAATATATCGGATCATCTAGTTCAAATGACGGATGCCCTGCACCGCGAAAGTGGCAATGCGGGGCTTAAAATCAATGCTGCCAAAACTAAGTACTTGAGCTTGGATCCAGGAAGACAGAGCGAAATTTGTGTTTCGGGGCAGACAGTGGAAAAAGTGGACAATTTTTGCTACCGCGGAAGCGTAGTTACAGCAGATGGTCGAGCGAATGCTGATGTACAGTCTCGCATCAATAAGGCTCGGGCAGCTTTTTTCAGTTTAACTCCTTTCTGGCAAAACAACAACATCTCCAGACGTACCAAACTCAGGATCTTCGAAACCAATGTAAAATCTGTGCTTCTTTATGGCTGTTCAACTTGGAAGGTGACCAGGGAGATAACAACTAGATTGCAAACTTTCGTGAACCAGTGTCTACGGCGCATCCTGCACATACGCTGGCCGGAGGTCATTTCTAACGACGATCTCCTGTACATTACTGGCCAGGACAGGATAGGCACCTCTATAAAAAGGCGAAAGTGGCAATGGATAGGTCACACACTTCGAAAGGGGCCGGAAAACATTGCAAAACAGGCCCTCGATTGGAACCCACAGGGAACCGATGCAAGTCGCCGCGTTGGACGACCTAGAAACACCTGGAGAAGATCAGTTGAGGTCGAGGGTAAGTCATTAGGCAAATTGTGTCACAAGGGGTTGACAGGATCCAGAGAGAGAGAGAACTGATATCAGAAATATGAACAAATTAACATTTAATATACCGCGCGAAATTAAAAACGAACTCATGAGTAAAAAGAATAAAAGAAATCTAAATATTGAAATCGTTCATACGACTAATGAAATAATTGTCTACTGTAATAGCGATAAATTTTCCAGTGAATCCGTTCCTGATGAAAAAAAAGCTAACAGTTTGTAAATATACAAGTTACAGTGATAATCCCAATGCAAAACTCGATTTCATTGTGGAAAACCTACTTGATACGATCCATCGATTAAACATACATGAGCTAGCATTAGCAGCTGATGATGAATTATTTAAGTGTATACACAAATAAGATTTCAAAATATTATTTAATATGTTGCAACAAAACAATAGTAAGACACGTGCAAAACTAAAAATATTAATATATAACCCACCGAAACGAATTAAAAACAAAACAATACAAGAAAAACTTATAACCGAATATCACTGTTCACCACATGGAGGACATTTAGGAATCAGAAAAACTATTCTAAAACTAAAGCAAATGTATTGTTGGAAAGGTATGAGTACTATGGTAAAAGGATTTGTTAACAACTGTGAAGTTTGTTCCAAAAATAAACAGGTCAAACATACAAAAGAAAAATCTGTTCATACAAACACTCCAACCGCAACTTTTGAAGTAATCCAAATCGATACAGTAGGTCCCTTAAGGATATCAAACCACTATCGTTATATCCTAACAATGCAGTGCGAACTGTCTAAGTTTGTCATAGCTGCACCTATCGAATCTAAAGATGCAAAAACAATAGCATCAACTTTAGTAAAAGAATTTATACTAAAATACGGAATATTCAAAATCTTAAAATCCGATAGAGGCACCGAATTCACTAATGAACTAATGAAAGAAATTTGCAAATTCTTAAAAATTGAACAAATATTTTCGACTCCATACCACCATGAAACACTTGGCATTGTGGAAAGAAATCATAGAGTACTTAACGAATTCATGTTAGCAGATGACTATGAATGGGACATCTGGTTACCATATTATACTTTTGCTTACAACACTTCACCACATAACCACAGGATATACTCCTTATGAACTTGTATTCGGAAAATTACCTTATTTACCTAATGATGAAATATTAGAAAATACTAAAATATACGATTATGACAATTTTGCTAATGAATTAAAGACTCGAATGAGAACTACAGTCTCGAAAGCCCGAGAAATTATCGAAAAAGTAAAAAGAAATAGATTTAACAAAACAGAAAAGATTAATTCTTTGAATTTAAACATAGGCGATCAAGTATTATTAAGAGTAAATAATAGAAAGAAAAGTCAACAACCATATCAAGGTCCTTATACTATCATAAGTCAAAATAATGTAAATTCTAATAGATATTAACGGAAATTTAAAGGAAGTACACAATAATCAATTAAAGCCATGGAAATGTATAGACTATAGAGCAATTTGAAAAATATTGTCTCAACTTTTTAGCAGTCTCAACAAAAAACCCTGAGGGTGTAGTGTACATACACTACATCATCTATCTATCATCTATATATCTATACCTCTACATACACTATATTCATCCATATATCTATTCCTCACTAATCAACATTACCCCAAATTCCATTTTCCCCATATTTTTATACCCTAGACTTTTAGTTTATAGTGTATATTGTTTTTGTCACGACGGAAATATGTAACACCTTAAAGGAGGCTCCGGAGGTATAGCAATGTATATATATAAATGATCAGGGTCACCTCCTGATTCGATTTAGCCATGTCTGTCTGTCTGTCCGTCTGTCTGTCTGTCCGTTCGCACGATAACTTTCGATAGAATGAAGCTAGAGCCTTGAAATTTTGGTCAAATGTTGGTAGTGTGATCTAGTTGGATGGTATTGAAAATGGGCATGATCAGGCCAAAAGAACGCCCACCTCCCCTAGATATGTCAAATACTTAAATGTATCTACAACAAATAAACATGAAATGCTCTAGCTTTGGTATATTGCTCGCGAAGGTAATTTGATACACTCCTTGAAAAAGAAAATCGATCAGTTGAAAACTAACGGTAATTTTCTTACAAAGAACCCCGTACTACCCTACTTTTCAGGTTTTTTGTCTATAACTCTTGAACCAATTGACGTAGACACCTGATTTTTGGCATGTGACCCTGAGGTAAGAAGTTGATTAAGTGTTGGTAAGTTGGGCATAATCAGATCAAAGGAACGCCTACTTCCCCTACAAATTTCAAAAAATTAAATATTACTTTCATTGCGATAACTTTCGATAGAATGACACTAGCGAGTTGAAAATTTTGTAGAATGTTGCTGATAAGATCTACTTGGTTGGTGTTGAAAATGGGCAAGATCCAACCCAAGGAACCCCTACATCCCCTACAAATGAAACTTCCAATAATCGATAACTTTTGATAGAATGAAGCTAGCAACTTGAAATTTTGGTCAAATGTTTAAAGTAAGATTGAGTTAGTTGGGATTAATGATAGGCCAGATCCGACCCAGGGAACCCCTACCTTCCCTACAAATGGAACTTAAAATAAGCGATAACTTACGACAAAATAAAGCTAGCGACTTGAAATTTTGGTTACATGTCTGTAATAGGATTCAACTGGCTGATATTGAAAATATGTAAAATCCGACCAACCAAACCCTTACTTCCCCTATAAATGAAACTTCAAATAAGCGATAAATTTCGATAGAATGAAGCTAGAGATTTGACATTTTGCTTAAATGTTCATAGTATGATCTAATTGGTTGGTGGCAATGATGGGCAAGGTTTGACCCAAGGAACCCTTGCCTACCCTAGAAATGAAACTTCAACTAAGCGATAACTTTCGATAAAATGAAGCTAATGACTTGAAAAACTCGACAAATATTTGTAGAATGGGTTAGTTAATTGATTTTGAGAATGGTCAACATCCTCCTGACTGAGTGCCAACCTCCCCTATAAACTGGTCAAATAGGAAACTCACTTTTAATGCAAATGGTCGCTGCCAATTGGTACTTTTAGCGCTTCGGCCCGGTTATTCTTCATACGAAATCACGTTTCGTACTTGCAATTTGACACCACTATTTTTATGCGCATTCTTACTCTATATTCTTCCGCTTGCACCTATGATTGAACTTTGCATTTACATTTTTTCTACTATAGAGACAATCAATGCAGGTGATTAATTGTAGACGTAAGCAATTTAGTATTAAGAAAATTATGTATAAATATGAAGTAAGGAATAGAAGCAAATACAGTCTATTTTGAAGCGAATCAACGTTCACTGTCTTCTGGAGTGCCTATTTGGCGGCACCCTCAAACATACACATAGAGTGCCTATTCTTTGGCACCTACCATCACCTCAGGAGTGCCTATCAGTCGGCACCTTAAGGTAACTGCCTACAGTGGCAGAAAGGTATAGCCTATCAGTCGGCTTACCTTGTCCTTTTGGCCAGCGGCATCCTCCTTATGCCGGCCTTCTAATATTCTTGACTAAAGATCTCTATTCTCTCCGACCATGGAATTTACAGCTACATACCCGAACGATGGAGTCCCATCGCAACACGGTACGTAGAATCGGCTCCCGCTAGAATGGTTGGGTTGGTATAAGGCATGGACTGCATTTATTCCTACCACTTCTGATTTCCTAATACATTGATACGTTCAAATCGATTCCTGTTAATAGTATGTAGTATTCATTCATAGTAAATCTAAAAAAAAACATTCTCCCCACACTTTTTTCAGCCGGATCAGCAGTAGATGATTTTATCGGCCAACTGGTGCCACTCTTATCACCTGGCGATGTTATAATTGACGGCGGAAATTCCGAATATCAAGACACTGCGCGCCGATGCACAGAACTGAAAGCCAAAGGACTTTTATTTGTCGGTTCTGGTGTTAGTGGTGGCGAAGAGGGCGCCCGACATGGACCGTCGTTAATGCCTGGCGGACATCCGGAAGCTTGGCCCCTTATTAAAGACATATTCCAGGGTATTTGTGCCAAGGCGGGCAATGAGCCATGCTGTGAATGGGTGGGTGAAGGGGGCGCCGGACATTTTGTGAAAATGGTTCACAACGGTATCGAATATGGCGACATGCAATTAATTTGTGAAGCGTACGATCTGATGAAACGATTGGGGATGACACAGGACGAAATGGCGAAGGAATTCGATAAATGGAACAGGGAAGAGCTGGATTCGTTTTTGATTGAAATTACACGTGATATTCTCAAGTTCAAGGACGATAAGGGTGCGTTGTTAGAACGTATTCGTGACACAGCTGGTCAGAAAGGAACCGGCAAATGGACTGCCATTGCAGCGCTTCAGTACGGAGTGCCGGTTACTCTAATTGGAGAGGCTGTTTTCTCGCGATGTCTGTCCGCCCTGAAGGATGAACGAGTGAAGGCCAGTAAAGCGTTACAAGGTTCGAACGTCAAAGCTGAGGTGAAAGACAAGGCGGAATTCCTTAATCATATCAAGCACGCCTTGTATTGTTCCAAGATTGTATCGTATGCTCAAGGGTTCATGCTAATGCGCGAAGCCGCTAAGGAGAATCGATGGAACTTAAATTACGGAGGCATTGCTCTGATGTGGCGTGGTGGATGCATCATTCGAAGGTACACGCCGTTGAACTAAAAAGCTTTATTTTGAATTGAACTAATAGACTTGATTTATTTTCAGTGTTTTCCTGGGCAACATTAAAGATGCCTACAAACGCAATCCCGATCTCTCCAACTTACTGCTGGATGACTTCTTCAAACAGGCCATTGAGAAGGGACAACATTCGTGGCGACAAGTTGTGAGCAATGCCGTCCTGTGGGGTGTACCCGTGCCAGCTCTATCCACTGCTCTCACATTCTACGATGGCTATCGTTCCGAGCGATTGCCAGCGAATCTTTTGCAGGCACAACGTGACTATTTCGGTGCCCATACATACGAACTATTGGGTCAAGAAGGCAAATTCGTGCATACAAATTGGACCGGAACGGGTGGCAATGTGTCGGCTAGTACATATCAGGCTTAAGGCGTAAACGAAATGATATTATATTCTTTTAGACATTTACATTTAGAATTTGATATGGTGGACTTTTTTTGAATCGAAAATTTGTAGTTTTTATATTCTGGTATACGACGAAAGGATCCAATGTTATATATTTTGTTTTACATTTTGTAATAAAAAGGAGGAATTAAGATGAATTATTGTGGGTTTATTAGAAGTTATGAGAGAAGTTTTGTAGTTTTGCGATGTATTTAGGTGAGCTACACCGGGAAGAGATTACGATTTGAAAATCAGGATTTGAAAAGGAATTCAACCAGTGAGGGTTTACATATTAGACCGACCAGTCGTTAGACCATCCATTAGACCACGCATGAGACCAGCCATTAGACCACGCATCAGACCAGTCATTAGACCACGTATCAGAGCAGCTATTCATTTTAAATAATTATATCTCATACTCATACCTTATGATATGATGATATGATACAAAATTGTTCTTTTGTCACAACGAGGAGACTTCGTGGATGTAGCATCTATCTATCTAAATCCATATCCATCCATTTCCGTTATTGAACACCATGCCTCGTAATTCAATACAAATTTCAAATACAACACGAATTTCAGATACAATATGAATTTCGGATGCATAGATAGTTTCGCGCGAATTGGGACGAAGCCTGTATTGTTGCTTTCGACTTACGGTTTGAGTAATTGACTTAAGTTTAACTGAAAGTGATTGTCCTTGTCGATTGTCCACGGCACTTTTATTCATGGTTTAAAAAAGTTGATAAAGTTGCTAAAATTTGGTAGTGTGAGGTTCCTACTCGTAATACACTTGACGCTAGTAAGGTTAATACGTGGTCTAGTGGCTGGTCTGATGCGTGGTCTATTGGATGGTTTAATGCATTTTCTCATGGGTGGTCTAATAGCCGGTCTAATGCGTGGTCTAATGGCTGGTCTTATGCGTAGTCTAATAGCTGGCCAGATGCGTGGTCGAATAGGCGGTCTAATACGTGGTCTAGTGGTTGGTCTAATATGTGGTCTAATAGGAGGTTTAATGGATGGATGCGCGTTCTAACGCGGATAGTTGGCTTAGCGCCTAAAACAGCCTTATCTAGCCCAATTGAACGAAATATGCAATCGCCTGGGCGCGTGGTACCGTTAGTTACACAACACGAAAATCAATTCTCCATAATGTGGTTTGTTTTGTTAAAAATTCCCCATTTTTGTTTTTGATCGATTATTACTATTAGCTCTTTGAGGGCCTTTTTCTTCGCCAGATAGAACGGTCCGACCTTAATGGTCATTGTGCTACCTTAGGCTCCGTCCCCATGGGCATCTTCGGATGCTCACCAAACCGAAAGAAAGGTACTCAGGGCTCCCCCGCGCTTTGTCCAGACATCGAAATTTCTCCAAATGCCGGCAATTCAAGGCATTTATAAAGGCCTTAGGTACGTGGCCAAAGCACAACAGACAAACACAACACCATTAATGCCTTTTTGAACTGAAACTGAAAGGGTAATCTACTCTATAGGATGTATGGAGGGTGATACAGAGGAAGCGCAGCTACTTGAAGTGAAAATACGTTAAGTAAAAATGGCTAAGTCCTAAGACTTAGAGCTGTTGCTCAGTTCGGGAGACGGGAGCGGGTCTCCCGAACTGAGCAACAGCGAGGATATGCCACTGCTTAACTCGTTGGGGAGATGGCACGGCCCGACCTTCACGATCATGATGCTACCTTAGGCTCCGTCTCCACGGTAGAGCTGCGACATCGACCTCGAAACATCGATGTCTTCAACATCGATGTTTTGAGGAAAAACAATCGATGTCGATGAAAAATCGGTCAAAAAACATCGATGTTTCCGAAACATCGATGTTTTATCTCGGTAGAATTTTGTAGATGCTTTACTATGATAACTTTGCTAAGAAATTGCTTAAATTCAAGAGAAAAATTGGGTTTAAAAATTCCAATTAAGTATGTATTGCAAAAAAGTTGCAAATAAAAAAAAATAGTATGTATTTATTCCAGATGCCAAAATGTTGAGTCTACTGTCTGCAAAAACAGTAGTTTATGAAGCTTGTCCCCTGAGAGGGAGCTTCTTCTGCTGGAAGCAATGTTCCCTGTAGCAAAGAACACTCTCTCAGAAGGGACCGAAGTAGCCATAATGGATAGATATTTCATGGCAGTCTTCATTAGTGCCGAATTTCTGGGCACGTACCCCTGTTCCCATCCGTCCAGGTGGTTTTCATTCAACCTGGAGACCAGGCCTTTTAAATATAGAGACAATTCTGCGGGCATTTGGGCAGTATCGAGTTCGTCTATTACTCTGAACCTTTTTTTCGCTTTTCAATTTTCTTGCACTAATTTGTGATAGTCTTCCCAAAAGTAGGTTCTTAACGATATTTTGTGTTCCATGTCGATGTTATTATAAAACATCGATGTATAAAAAACATCGAAGCCAAAACATCGATGTAGAAAGTACTCGATGTTTTTGCAAAACATCGATGTTTTAGAAACATCGATGTCGCAGCTCTACTCCACGGGCATTTTCGGATGACCACCAAACCGTCCATTACAGATGATCGCTCCTAAATTTTGAGGCAATTGTTTGCCTGTTCTTGGGACAAAAATTTTATATGAATTACAGCAGATTCGATTGTTCCCCCTACGTCGTTGGACATAAAAGGAGTGAATTTCTCGCTTTCATCGAAAGAAAGTTGTTGTTGTTGTTGTGGTAGTGATGCTTCAAATACTGCAATTCATCTTGCATCGAGGGGGTTTGGCAGCTCTTGGCCGTTGAAAAACCGGTCGTTCCGGTACGAAGAACCGGCTGCCGCAGGAACGATCGAAAGAAAGTTCGCATATATTGGCTAGCTGCAGTATATTTTGTGGTCTGGGTTACGGAGAGCTTGAACCTTTTATTTTTGAATGTTTCCGATTCCGTGACACAAGCTTTGTGAGCTCTTCGGTTATAAAGGCCAACATTAAAGTGTAAGCTTTGTGATCCCGACAACAAAAGTATTGTAATGTTTGACCGAAGCCGGAATCGTTACATATTCTTAGGCTCAGTAATGAAAACACTTCGATTTAAAAACACACACACTTTATGTAATATACGAACTATACACATGCGTAACTAACAACCAACGACTAACGCGATCTAACGATTCGTTTCCAGCGGATCTCGATAACGATTGCCTCCTTTCCGTTTTCGAGCAGATAACTACTCAATTCCGACTGGACTTCAACGGTCTGCCACCACTGAACTTCGATTGGTTTCTCCGTTTCCACTTCCGACTTTTAACTGAACTTTCCGCTCTCGATGACATCCGGCCTTATATAGTCGATCGCTAACTCCAGAACCACCCAGATGGCTCTGCCTTTGTCCAAAACGTTTCCGAGAAGATTCCTGTATCAACTACATAGTTTACTGCGACTTGTTAACGAAGATTTAAGATGGTTCGAGACTACGATAGAGCTCGCTTCATTGTGACTTGTTATTGAAGGTCCCATATGGTTCGAGACTCTTATAGAGCTTAGTACAATCTGTATCATACTATAATACTCACTGGCCACGTTTATGCCGTGGAACTAAAAGGCGATTTAACTAAATCGTTTTAGTGCTAGTACTTGTTCGTGGTGTGTTTATACCGACCATACAAAGAGGTACTTAACATGAAAGATGTCAGCTGTTGGTTTGTGACTGCGGTGACATTGGTTAAGATAATGTCAAGGGGCAGTAGCCTCCTAATAAAAACGCGTTTCTAACGCTACAATCAAAGGATGAAACGAATGCAGAGTTTCAGGAAAGGATGAAGTATTTATATAACAAATAAAATATGATTTTCAACAACAACACCATTAGCGAAGACAGCAACACCACCTACTCCCAATTTTTCAGTCCAATTCTGCATAGCAAGTGGAGCTAAAATCGGTACCAAAACTAGCTAGTGCGACATGTTTATGTCGTCGTGAGTTAGCTCGAATTAGTTAATCCTCGAAGATAGTTCCGCGGCATAAACAAGGCCACTACGGTTATATCGCGGGACTATCTTCGAGATCTAACTAAATCGATCTAACTCTCGACGATATAAACGAATCGGTTTAGTTAGTTTCGGTTTTGGCTTATCTTCACTTGCGATGCGGAACTGGACTAAAAAAAATTGGGACTACGTCGCTGTCATCGCTAATGTTGACGCGGTGGTTGACGTTTCCTCTGTTGTCGTTTTTTTTTGTTCGGCGTTTGTTTTGTTTGCAATTTCAAGAAAGCAGTGCCTGATCACGGGCAAGAAAAAGTATTTTTCTGTCGTAAAATTTATATCTGGCAAATATATATGTGCTGTCAACGGAGCAAGAAGAAGAAGAGGTACCTCTCCGTATGGTCGGTATAAACACTCCACCAACAAGTACTAACACTAAAACGATTTAGTTAAATCGCCTTTTAGTTCCACGGTATAAACGTGGCCAGTGTGACGCACTCTATGCATATAACGATCTCGTTACATAAACGAACAATTTTATTGACAAAAGATTTCTTTTTTAGAGAAAAGTGACAATTTCTTCTTATTTTATTTATGTAGCACAGTAGATTACAATAAAATTTACATACATCCAGGGCCGTCGAGAGGGGGGTGCGGAAGGGGCGATTCGCTCTGGGCCCGTATTTTTTTGGGGGCCCGTATATAAGAAAATTGAAAATAAAAGAAAATCATTTTTATCATAACACGTTTCATATATTATTATTTGTATTATGAAATCAAAATTATTCTAAATTAATACATATTTCAGATCGCCACACACTAAAACCATTTTGGCCGCAAGCATGCATGGAACCAAGATGGGAAAGTGCCCAAAAGAAATTGTGGTCGTAATCCTAGGAGGGGAATAAAAGAACAATAGGCGGTTAAGCTGGACGTTGAAAAATATTTCCTAACACACTAAAGTAGCCTCACAATCCCATAGGCGAAAATGTATGGAAGTAGAGTATGCGAAACTCGCGAGCCGCGGTTTTTCTTTTGATTCATCTTCAGGAGATGTACATAGGTGTAAGAGCCAGTGGCGTAGCTAAGGTATTTAGCGCCCGGGGCAAAACTTTAGTATGGCGTATAATAGTACTTCTAATCTATTAGATAATACTTTTCTTACGGTAAAGTGGAAATGATGTCCTTTAATATAGAATAGTTTCCAAATCATGCTTAAGGAAACACTTAATTACACTAACAACCACTCAAGTTGTTAGTGTAACTCTGTGGATTTATCCTGCTCTGGCCCGGTCATATACTTTATTTCGACGATTTCCCTTAATTTTCGTCACCTATTCAAATATTAGTGGTTTTTTAAGTAAAATCATCGAAATGAAGTATACGAGTATGTGAACATAACATTCGTTCAACCGCAAATTTCCCATAAGAACTGTGCTACAAACTACAACTTTGAAATTCATACTTTTCGCGCTTTTTATGTGTCCAGTTATCGTTGTGTTTGGACTATATGGCCTTAAGCTGAGAACACACATACGCGATCGCGATGGCGATCAAACGCGTTCCACGTTAGCAAGTTAAGCAGCACATACTTGTTGCGATCTGTTAGCGATAGAGTGGACATGTGCAGCGTTCAATCGTGGGGTAGTCGGCGATCTGCGATCAAACGCAACTGGTTGAATTTATCGCAGATCGCAAGTATTAAAAATCGCAGATCTCACGGAAAAATTAATTGAATATGTAAAAAAACATAATGCGTTGTAAGATATGTCACATATCTGACTACAACAATGTGCGCATACAATTTTTAAAAAATAAAAAAATTAAAATTTTCTTTGCGATTGCGATCGCGATTGCAAAATGGTGCGTTCGCTCCCTCCTGTGACCGCGATCGTGAACGCAATAGTGATCGCCATCGCAATCGCGTATATGTGTTCTACGCTTTATGGTCTTTGTTTTCATTTTATGCCCGAGACTTTTGTTTATCTATAGAAGTGCGCGTGAACTAAAGTGTCTGTTACAAAAAAAAATTTAATATTCAAAAAGTGGGAGGAAAAAGTTAGTCCGTGGATAGCGTTTTGGCGCCCCCTCAGCCGTTGCGCCCGGGGCAACGGCCTCCTCCCCCCCCCCCCCCCCTAGCTACGCCACTGGTAAGAGGGTAGGAAAATGCTGGGTGCCGGCCAGAAAAGTATTCAGGGAAGTTCAGGGGGAAGATGAGATAAAGGATGGGAGGCCCGACACGAGGAGAGAATCAATCGTAATTCGACAAAAACTCATCACAGAAAACTCTACCTCGACTCATAGTTGATACTTATAGTTTCCCCGGATAACTCAATAAAAGTTAAAAAAAAAATGATTTCCAAACCTTTTAAAACGCCACAAAATCGCTGATTTACCTGAATAAACGCAATGAAAAGATGGCTTTAATTTTTTAAGCCTCATCACCAACTACGCGCTGGAAAAGCGATTCCCTGGGGGTGGAGAGCGATGAAAGTGAGCGAAATAAGTATGGCACTTAATTTGTTTGATGCAAAACTGGCTGTAAAACCATTCATCGTAAAGAGCTTTACTTGATCTCAAATTATTGATTTTAGTCTTCTTTTATTAAAATAATTTTACTAAAAAGTGACTGTGTTCCCGGAAAAGTAAATCAATGTTAAAAAAGGTTAGCAAATCCCTTAAAAATGTCAGAAGTCGCGGAAAAGTGGTGTTCTCGGGGTGGAGATTGTGTTGAATGAAAAAATTAGGTACAAGTTTGATGGAAAATCGCTGTAAATCGGCAGCCGTTAGTTGTAGAATATCGGGCACCGCTTTATCGGCGGGTACCTCTCCCTAACCGGAAACTGACCAAAATTTTCGGCGGCACCATACAATTTCCTAGTTACCTACACATCTTAGACAGGAATCCATAAGGGACTCCCGGTCCGCAAATTTTGCTTACTCAACCCCCGTCAGTTCCTAATCTTTAAAGTATGTGTATGTTTTATGGGACTCAACGTTTTTTTAATTGCAATTCGCGTAAGTACCATAGAACACATAAAATTTATACAGTGTCCTGAAAATGTTTTCATCTCTAAACATTTTCCCATCACTTTTTCTCGGATTTTCGCCTGAGAATATAAAGATTATATAAAGAACAGAAATAAGCCAAGATTTTTGGTACCAGTTTACACACTGGGATATATTACACACACGTTCTCCCGGCTGTCAAATAATTTGTTGTGATTTTCAATCATACCGCAACCGAGGGAGCACCTGCTGATAGGAGAAAGTAGGCAATGAAAAAAAAATATTGTAAAAATCCGACACAAGTTGCAAATTTCAGCCAGTTATTTTGACAAACGAAGGAAAGAAGAAGGTAGCCTATGAAAAAAAAAGGTGTACGAAACACGTATGGATTGTGTGTGATAATAGCCTCTCTTCAATACATGTTTCATACTCTCAGGATTTTCGCATACTAGTTTTGTTTCAAAAATTGAGTTACTTCACCATGATTTCTTAGTTTCTCGCAATCAGAAGCCTTTGGATGTAATGCCCGAACCAGAATGAACGCAGAATGCAGCAGCAGCGGCTGCGAAATGTCAAATTAGAAAGCACGCTTTTCCCATACGCTACCTAGATTGAACGCAGCGGCAGCGACACGGGCGATAGCAGATCTGTATGTTGTAGTTGTTGCTGCCGCTGCTTTCTGCGTTCATTCAAGTTCCGGCATAAACTGCAATTTTAGGCTGCGCGCAAGCTGACACACGTTCGCGTGTCGCGTTCACGTTTTTTATGTCAAACGGTTTGAGTCTACGGTTTGCAACCAAAGATGCGAATCTGTCAATTTAAAAAATGCTCGGCTGTTGTCGTATCACCAAATTGGATTCATTATTGTGTGTTAACGCCAATAATTTAGAATGAAATATATGCTCATGTACATCCTACTACTCTCCAGTCGTTTGTTTTGCCACTCAATTCTTACCTAATTATCCGTTTTAAAGCGCAATGATGAACCCAATTTGTTGACAGATTCGCGTCTTTGGTTGCTAGATTAGATTAGATTGAAGGGTGGGCGTAGAACCCCTAAGGGTTCAGAGCACAGAGGCCGAATGGCCCATTGTGCTAAAGCCCTGGGTCTGGTAACAGGCCTAGACCTGTCGATAAAGTTTGATCGAGCTAATAACTTTACTCAGGAGGATTACAGAAGCCGAGGCGATATCATCAGCCTCCGGGTAGGCTGCTCCGAAGCAGTCTCTACGTCGCCGGGCTAAGGCGTCGCAATCGCATAAAATATGGGTCGAAGTCTCGTCGTCTTCGCCGCAAAAGCGGCAGCTCGAGTCAAGAACAATCCCCATAGTTCGCGAGTGGTCTCTCAGGCCTGAGTGTCCAGTCAGGAGACCACAGATGGTCCTAACCTTGTTCCGGTTTAACTTTAGCAATTCAGTCGATCTGCTACGCGAGTAGCCCGATATGAAAAGCTTTGCCTGCCTCAACCCTGGTTGATTATCCAAATAGGCGGTAGCCTTATTGCGTTCCCAATCCCTGATGAGATTCATGATTGTACAGGCTGGAGTGCCGCAAAAGGGTTCCGGTCCGCAGAAGGGAGTGGCCGAAGCTGTTTTGGCCATTTCGTTCGCCTGTTCACCGTTGACATGAAACACGTGAACGCGACACGCGAACGTGTGCCAACGTGCGCGCAGCCTTATTCTTGCGAAGTTTCACAAGTGCTCGGTGTCCCAACGTATAAAGAATTGTTTCTAAAGGCTGTTAACAGATATCAAGAAATTATAATATAATGAAATGAAGTTAAACAAAATTAATTTTAACACCATAGATTTAATTATTAAACTACAATACATAGTATTATATGTTATGCGAAAATTCGAAAAAATGCGGAAAATGGGGGGCATCAAAATAAGCCATAGCGAAATAAGGCATACGAAATAGTCCATATAGATATTTAGTATTAATCGCAAAATAAACGAAATAAGCTATGCATGGAAAATATCGGTTTCAAATCGAAATCATGCTATAAAAACGAAAATAGCCATGCAGTGTCCAGAGCGAGCGAAACGAGCGTTCATGTTTGTGCGATACTGAGGGTCGTGATCCCTTAAGTGCGGAGCGAGCGGAGCCCATACATGGGACTTTTGTACCCAGAGCGAGCGAAGCGAGCGTCCATATATGTGCGATACTGAGGGTTGTGATCCCCTAAGCGCGGAGCGAGCGTAGCGAGCGAAGCCCACACAAGCGACTGTTAATTCACAACCCGCAGTATCGCACAAGTGTGCATGGATAATTTCGGTTTGGAACAAGCTGGGCTAGCTCCGCTCCTGGGCGTTGCAAACCCCCGCATGTAGCCCTAGGTCGCCCGTTTCACTCTTTGTACATGTACCTACATTCGTTTCGTCCTAGCATATCTGCATCCAGATTTTTTTTTTATTTTGGCTATGCACAATTTCAATCCGAAATAAGGTATGCGAAGGAAAGCGAAAATAGCCATGTACATACTCACCTTCGTTTTAAACGAAATTAAGCATTGAGTGTGAAGCCGAAATAATCTACAGTATGCATGGCTACTTTCGGTTTCAACCGAATTTATCCATTAATTCCTTATTTCCAAATAGTTTATTTCATGGTTCCGGAAAATGGCTATAACTATAAAATTATTTCTCTAATTTTTTTTACGGGGTACATTTTAGGCATTCCCGAATCAGTTTATTTACGTGTTCTAACTTTGCAAATTGTCTTGAAGTTGATGAGAGTCAGATGCCTATGAATTCGTAATAAACATATCTATTTTTTTAAGCTGAATTTTTAATGTAAATTTTTTTTTATTGAAAATTGCACGAACTTTAAAAGTTGAGTCCCGGATTTTCTCTCGACAGCCCTGCATACATCATTTACCGTGTGTTAAACATAGTGTAATATGACTCAACCAAACAAATTGTTGATATGTCAACAAGCATTAATTAACACAATAATTCTTAAATTTTCAAAAATTAAATCTAATATCTCACGCATTTGTTTATGTCTTTGCTCGTATATGAAACTGATATTATGATATGTGCCACATTTGCAGCGAAAGTTAATTGATACCATGTTTTTCATCCATCCCAAGAGCTGCTGCGTTAATCCATAGCTGATGAACTCGACAGGGTTGAGTTTAAAAAAAAATTTAATTAGTACTTATACTCAAAGAATATTTTTCATAGTAACTACCATGCGTTCATGCAGGAGGGAATGATGGGAATTATTATAGGTTTACCTACGTCACTCGATTGGTTGTAGCATGAGGGTCATCACGAGACTCAGTGGGTCACATGCTTACTTTGTAAAGGTGAAATGCTCGTGATTGTTGTTTGAAAAGCAAATTAGGGGTCTAATTTTAAGAAGAAATTAAATTGTTTGGTCATCTGGTATACGTACCAATATGGTCACAAAACATAAGGCGTGTTTTTTTGTACTGAGGTGTCGGTTAATTGGAGGTTATCCGAGTTATCTTACACACATTACACAAACAACATACCCTTGTTGTTTGTGTAATGTGTGTAAATTTAACCCGGATAATCCCCAATTAACCTTGTACAAAAAAAAGACGTGCCTATTATTTATTTTTGTACTAGGGTATTTCTATTTTTGTTTATGTATTGTTGTTAATTATTCAGTGCTAAAGAAAGAATTACTAGATTCCGATACATCTACTTACGAAAGTATGAACTAAATAATCTGATTAAAAGGAATTATTGAAGTGGTTGGCTAATTGTTTACAGCTTTCAGTCTGTTTTATAATATCACCTGCATATGAGGACTTTTCGATTTCAATGGGAATGTTTTCTTTCTAGGTGTTACTATCAACTGATTTTTTTACAATTCCCACATCTTTTTGGAACTGTTATTTGCCTTAGATATTTTCCATTGAAAGTATTCCCTTTTAGCTAGTACCTTAATTTCATTTAGTCGATTTCTATATTTCTATCGCCATAGAGGGGAAATGAAGGTCGAAATTTTTTTTTCGTTTGGTATAGGCAAGTGGGGTATCGTAAGAAAGGTACCGTCGAGTACATTCCATTTCTGGAATTTTTTTTTCAAATTTGAAGAAAGGGGAAAAGAGGGAGAGGGGAAAATATGTGGTCCGAGTTTGTCCCCCCCTTGCATTTCGAGACCGTTATAGCTAGACATATGAAAATTTACAGAAAAGCGGCATTTCACTAGCATAGAAAACCGAAAATAATAGAATTTATAAACCTCATCCAAAAAGGTTAATAATAGTACATTTCTATAGTTGCAGTTAGCACACCCCTGCACCCCTCAAGCACACCCTAGGTCAAAAATATTGATGGCTGATGATAACCAACATCATAGGCAATAATACCTCTAAGTTTCATTACAATGACATGATATTTAATAATAGTACATTGACTTAAAGTTATGCATTTTGACACTATCCATACAAAAAATACACCTACCGGCCTCACGCATAGATATGCGTGTACTACTTACATGTTGTTTTTCGTAGTGCGAATTGCAGTTATTTAATGAACCAACTTTGGAAGGGTGAAGATTGGCGATTGGTGATCCTAACAATAACTATTCACACAGTTAATTTTTTTAGGGTTTTGTGTTTTAGATCTTACAAAATCGGTCAAATACCTGTTTGTCTGTCTGTTCATAGAATATCTTACGAACGGCTAAAGCTGCACACATAATTCGGCGAGAATGTGTAGAAATGCTATAATTTGCTGGAGGTAGCGTTGTGTTGTAATTGGCCAACTTTAAGAGGGGGGGGGGGGGGTCCACATAGAGGCGAAATTAAGGTAAATTTTTTTTATCCACTGGTATAGCCAAGTGGGGTGTCGTGAGAAAGGTAATGTTGAGTACAGTCCATTTTTGGCATTTTCTTGAGATTTGTAGAAAGGGGAACAGTGGAGGAGGAAAAAATATTAGACCGTAATTGGTCCCAGCCGCCCTGAATTTCGAAGCCGTTACACAAGTTTGCAATTTGCAATGTCGTCTTAATATGAATGGTTAAGCATCTGGAAGAGTGGGACAGTTTATCTCGTATATACATACATATCTATTGTATCTACAGCTTCTCGTATTAAAACTATTACTTTGAGAGGTGACAGATGCAGTCTTTTTGTGAATTGGCATGTAAGATACTATATCATGGGTAAAACATTTAATTATGGTGTTTTTATTCAGCTGAGGGGTACCAAGAAGAACAGGGAGCCAGTATTTACATGCCAAAACCCTCGAATTGCGGGCGTAGCCCTCTATATTCGGGTTTCATTTTTATTTTAACTCTTGTACGTATTGAGTGTATAATCCCTTGTGTTACCCATGGTCTCAATGGTTTTTGTTTATTTGCTTGGTACTTGGTTGTAGATTTAATTCTAATTGCTGGCAAAGTTTCTAGGAATTTACTTGCAGCTATATTAGGAGTGCGTTCCATAACGTAACTATAGTTGACTATAGTCAACTATCACTGACTATTGCCGTTCCATAACTCCGATAGTCAACTATTGTAGTTGACTATCGTCGTTCCATAACACACAATAGTCAGCTCTGTGGTCAACTATTCAAGCTCGTGCTCATGAGGGGAAGCTATCGATAGCTATCGATAGCTATCACACACACACGTACACACGAAGGCAAACTGACAGTAAACAGTCAATGTTGTGCAAAATTACTTTATTATTGCATTAATTTTGAATTGTTTTATGCAGTTTAGAGCACGTTAAATTTAATTTGAGGAAAATTGGTGCGAAAGAGTGTTTGTGTGTTGCAAATTTTTGCATGGAGAGTGAAATACCGACGCAAATGTGTGTGTAGT
Organism: Chloromyia formosa; assembly: GCA_964017055.1. Taxonomy (NCBI): domain Eukaryota; kingdom Metazoa; phylum Arthropoda; class Insecta; order Diptera; family Stratiomyidae; genus Chloromyia; species Chloromyia formosa. Next base: position 65,376,647 of record OZ024818.1, read on the forward strand.
GAAAAAGATGGCGGGTGTTTGTGCTACTTTACGACTATTATCGTTCCATAACACCCATAGCTATAGCTGACTATGACAGTAGTCAGAGTTGACTACAGCTCTGACTATAGTTACGTTATGGAACGCACTCTAGCAGTATCTTCTTCACAGATTACTGAATTCCAGTCAGTTTGGCTTATTTGATTTTTCATACGGTCGTAGTCAGTTTTTTTCTACTGATCTTTTGTCTTCTTGACTTCGATCTTTTTTGTTCTTGCAACTATACATGCCAATTTAACTATTATGTGAAATGTTCTGTGATGGTATTTTGGAAAATTATGGGTGTGATGTCAGAATTACTATTTTTCGTCTCCTTATGAAAGCGTGGTCTATACATGACCTATGGTTACTTTCTATTCTAGTATACTCATTTATATAAAACATATAACCTAAATTACTGATGGCGTATATACAGTCATTTGTCAACTTTGTGTTTTCTAAAAGATCAATGTTTATGTCTCCAATTAAAATATCATAGTCATTTATTTTACTTTTAAAGAGTACGTCATATAGGTGAGGTATAAAGTCTTCGCTTCTAATAGTTGGTGACTTATAAATACAAAATATTTTTGCCACTTTATTATTTGGTAGTGTAATAGTAAGCGCCATTCCCGTCATCGAATTCGGAGCTAATTCTTCACAAATCATATTTAAATCATTTTTTACGTAGACTACGACTCCATCATTTTTATACCCTTCACGGATGTGATAGGGTATATTAACTTTGTCATGAAGTTTGCAACGCACGGAAGGACGCATCTCCGACCATATAAACTATATATGTTCTTGGTCAGTATGATGAGTCGAGTCGATTAAGCTTTGTCCGTCTGTTTCTATGCAAACTAGTCCCTCAGTTTTAAAGCTATCGAGCTGAAATTTTGTAGAGAGCCTTCTTTCTATTGCAGGCAATATGTATGTCGGAACCAACGGAATCGGACCACTACGTCATATAGCTGCCATAGGAACGACCGGTCCAAAAATTCGTCTTTGTGGGAATAACTTTTTTTATTTCTATAGATATCTTTTCCAGATTTCACAGAAATCAACAGTATCTATAGCTTAATCACATTTATGAATTTGGTTGAAATCGGAACACTACGTCATATAGCTGTCATAGGAACGACCGGTGCAAAAATTGGTCTTTGTGAGAAAAACTTTTTTATTTTTAAAGATATCATCTTTAAATTTCACACTCATCAGTACTATCTTTGGTGAAATCATATTCCTGAGTTTGGTTGAAATTGGACCACTACGTCATATAGCTGCCATAGGAACGACCGGTCCAAAAATTCGTCTTTGTGGGAATAACTTTTTTATTTCTATAGATATTGTTTTCAAATTTCACATTAATCAATAGTATCTTTAGTGAAATATTCCCGAATTTGGTTGAAATCGGACTACTCTATCATATAGCTGTCATAGGAACGACCGTTCCAAAAGCAAGTTTTTATCAGAAAACCTTTTTAATTTCTGAAGATATCTTTAATGAAATTGCATATTACGCAATCATATTGACTGCTAAGCCACGTTCCTAGATTTGGTTGAAATCGGCCCACTATTTCATATACCTCTTATAGGAACAGTGAAATCGGAACAAGTTTTACTACTAATTTCAAAGTGGCAAATGTACCCCAAAACACAAAGAAAGCATGATACCCTTCACGCGAAGCACCTTCGGCAAGCTAGCCGGCGACTAGCTTGTTATTCCTACATCTTTCCGTGAAATATAATGTGAAAGCAGGTATTTGAAGTGAGGGAGCAATTTCACAAAAATCAACTCTGTAACTACCATGCTGCGATTTTGACAGTACTATTACATCTAGGCTATTTTTTATATCATCTAATAAAACTAGATGATAGTCCGTAGTCCGGATGGCGCAACGGTTAGCACGTTCGCCTTCTACGCACTGGGCCCCGGTTCGATTCCGGGGATTTACGTGTCGGACTATGAGCCCACTCAGCTGTTAAATGAGTACCCATTATGGGGTAAATAACTCGGTTGAGAGTATTGCTGATCACATACCTCTGCACAAAAAACCGTCACGATCTAAAATAGAAAATGAGATGATGCTAACTCATCTCGAGGCCGTGGTTCAAATTGGACTGTTGCGCCAGTTATTTATTTTATTTAATAAAACTAGAAACTCGGCAATGTTTTTCTTAATACTTCTTGTATTCAGATGCAGAGTTCCTAAACTTTCAGTCCGTATTTGATTATTTAACATTTTTTTACATGCCGTTATAGTTTCAACTACATTAGTTTCTTGGGTCCGTTTTCTCAATGTCTGGTTAACGCTAACCGGGAGTTTAATTTATCGAATCGACAAACTAAAACGGCTAATACGAATTAGTCAGCTAGAGTTTTTTACGTTTATAAATTCAAATGGGTTAATTAATCAATTATTTTATTAACTCATTTCAATGTACAAACGTTAAAAATTCTACCTAACGAATTTGTGTCAGCCGTTTTAATTTATCGATTCGATAAGTTATACTCCCGGTTAGCGTTAAGCAGACATTGAGAAAACGGGCCTAAGTCTAGTATATTTTGAGTGTTTAAAACGTCTTATCATTTGAAATGACTTATCCGAACATGCGATAATTTGAAATCGACACCTGCTTTCTTCCGTTTCTCTAGTAACATACTGAAACTCCAATTTGATGAATTCTTGCACACTTAAAGGTCTCATTCTTGAAAACGAATGCTAAACAATGACATACCTCCCTTACTAAAGGCGAAAAGGATTCGTTATCGAGGCACTGAATTCCGGCGAAAAAAAAAGTTGATTTCGTGAAACGATTTGGAATTAAACCATCGACATAAACGAACATTTAAAAAAGCGTCTACTTGTAAAAGCACCAGGAAAAATGAAAGCAGATGAGTTCCCAAAACTTGAGCAACGCCTTGCAATCTGGCTAATCAACACCGGCAGGCACACGTACCAATTGGAGAGAAAAGGCCAGAAATTATACGGGAAAACTAGAAATTCAGAATTTCAAAGGTAGTAATGGGTAGTTTGACAGTTTCAAGAAAAGATATGAGTCGTGACTTCCATATGTTTTCACCTCCGGTAAATTTTTGGATCTAAATACTTTTCAGATCTGGAGGAGTACTTTCAGATCCAAAAATTGGTGGTCCATATTTTATCGGAAAGGAAAGCATATTGAGGAGAAATCGAAAAAGTCAGTTCCAGATTCAAATCTGGATAGGCTTTCTGGGCTGCGACCACTGCTGCAGCCAATGACGAAGATGAAGTAATCAGGAGAATGGAAAACCGTCGTGTGAGAGATGGTACAAGAGAGCGCAGAGAGTATCAAAAGGTTTACAAATATTGGTCGCGGTCCTGGTGCGCGATCTGGATCAGATGAATCAGCCTTTTTCAATTTCTCCTAAATATGCTTTCCTCTCCAGTAAAAATGGACAGCCAATGGTAAATTTTTAGATCCGAAAAATATTCCTCTCTGGATTTGAAAAGTAGTCACAGTCAAAAATTGACGGCACATGTTTCATATACTCTATTAAAATCAGAAAATTTGTTTATAGGCCAGTAAAATTAAACCAATTTTGGGGCTTTTTAATAATAATTAGGGAAAGATATGGAAATAATTTTAACCCCTTCTAAAACCGAGTTTACACGGTCGTAGAAGGTGAGCTTAACTTTTGGAAGGCGAAAATCTGAGAAATTTGAGCCCTTTTTTTAATATTATCCTTATAACTCTTAAACGGTGCCTCGGATCGAAAAACTTGCAAGAGTAAATTAAAGACCGTTGAATTCTGCGTTCAATGAAATTCGGTTCAGTAGCGTAGTCAAAATCGATAGTCAAAAAATGATAATTTTCGAGGGTTCCGAGAGAAATCACACTTTGTCACTTTTTAAGCTAACAGATCTTTACAACAGATAGATAGATAGATAGATATAAAGATTCGAGCTACTTTCCCAGCAGGAAGGCACTGCGACCATAAAGATCTATTGTGCCGTAGCTCATTAATCCAAAAGACCGTCCACCCTTCTAATAAAGGGCAGTAAGTCTTTAGCAGGAATCAACCTGAATTCTGCAGTGCTGATAGTAGCTTGCCCGAGGAGTGACATCCTAAAACGCGCGATGGCGGGACATTCGCACAAAATGTGCTTGGTCGTTTCCACGTCCTCCAGACAAAGACGGCATTCAGTCTCGCTTGACAACAGATGCTTCAAATGGAAAAACTAATCTGTAAAAGTTGGGGGCAAAAACTCCTCTTCCATAATCCTCCGCGTGGGCGCCCCCTGGAACGGCAGTGGTCACTGACCATTGCCAACCAACGTCAATCCGCCAGTGATGGCAGTGCGATGATTTGGTTGAGGTCCCCCTGTGGTGTGGGGTGTAAAAAAAATACCACGGCCTTTCCCTTTGAGGGCCTGTCGTTAAAACCGACAATCAAAGGACAGGGTGTGTATGCCAGCAACTTGCACTATCCGAAATCTTTATATGCTAACGAAACGTCAACTATGCCTCGGATTAGGACTGATTCAACGGTTACGATTTCTGGCTACAATGACAAAGATTGGATTCTGGAATGTGCGTACTCTCCTGGACAATGGATCAGAAGGTCCCCAGAACGCACGATTTCTTCAATTAGAGAGGTACAAATTAAATATCTTAGGAGTTAGTGTAATAAGATGGTGACACAGCGGAGAATTTATCTCTTCAAAGGGCAGCACTGTAATGTTGTACTCCGGTAAAGCTACCGGTAGTCGTCGTGAGTCAGGTGTGGGGCTCCTTTTAACCAGAGCCGCGCGAAACTGACTCTTATCCTGGGAGCCGGTCTCTGACAGAATCTTGACCGCCAGGTTCCGAACATCTCAATAGTACAATGTTATGCCCCTACTAAACCCAACAATGTCTTGGCAAAAGACTCCTTCTACGAAGAACTAAACGCCGCTCAGAGCAGAAAACCTAAAGGTGACATTATAATGGTTATGGGTGATTTGAATGCGAAAGTTGGCGCTGATAACAATGGGCTCAGACATGTTATGGGGAGACACGGTCTTGGTGATCGTAATGACAACGGTGAAAGATTTGTAGAGTTCTGCAACTTTCACAGTCTCTTCATCGGTGGTACTATGTTTGAGCATAAGGACCACCACAAAATCAGTTGGTCCTCTGTTGATCGGCGCAGAACACAAACTCAGATCGACCATTTTGCCATTAGTAAAAGATTCAAGAGTTGCCTGCTGGACGTGCGAAACAAGAAGGGTGCCGATATTGGGATGGGAAGAGACCATTATCTTATGATCGCTAATGTTCGATTGCGTATTGCAGCCGTGCGCGGCCCCAGCGACGAAAGATCCAGGCGCTGCAAATTCAACACCGCTCGATTAAAAAATCCAGCTGTCTTACAACAATATAATGACCATCTTGAGCAAAAAGCAGCTGAGATAACTAGTCACCCAGATAGTGACATAAATGAAAACTGGGACGCCATAAAAAATGCGTACATTGATAGCCCAGATACAATCCTTGGCACAAACCCGGATTGCCGGAATAAGCCCTGGATGTCCGACGCTTCATGGCAGCGGATTGTTGAAAGAAAGGAGCTGAAAGTTCGTTTGGTTGCAGCATCAGACGACATTCGAAGCAGCATCGAAATCCTTTACCGTTAGAAAGCTCGAGAAGTCCAGCGTAGTGTGCGACGCGATAAAAGAGTTTATGCGAATTCTCTTTTAGCCTCAGCAGAAGAAGCCGCAAGAAGTAACAACTTAAACGCCGTATACAGTGTCGTAACTCCTGCCAACATCCAGTGAAGGATAGTGATGGAAAGCTACTTATCTTGGAAGAAGATCAAATGAGGCGGTGGAAAGAACACTTCACCGCGGTCTTGAACCGTGTAACCTCTGGTGGAGTTCCCCCTCATATAGATAATTTAGCTAACCATCAAAATGTGCGTATACGGTCCACTGCCCCGACTAAAGAGGAAATAGTCACTGCAATTATTGCACTAAAACGAGGAAAGGTCGCCGGACTCGACGGTATCCCTGCCGAACTTTAACAAGCAGCGCCAAGCGTAACTGCCGATTTGCTGCACCCACTTGTTGATAAAGCGTGGAATACAGAGACCTTTCCCACTTAGTGGAAGGAATGTTTGATCATCAAACTTCCAAAAAAGGGTAGCCTCATAGATTGTAATAATTGGAGAGGCATTTGTGTGCTTCCTGCCGTTGCCAAGATAATGGCTAAAATCGTCCTGGAAAGATTAAAGGCCCACTTAGAAAGCACAATTGATGAAGAGCAGGCTGGTTTTCGATCCGGATTCTCCTGTGTCGATCACATTAACATCTTGCGAATCATCATCGAGCAATGCGCTGAATACGATTCTCCGCTTCACTTGCTTTTCATGGATTTCGAAAAGGATTTCGATAGTGTGAACCGGGATTCTATATCGGCGGCCTTGCGCAGGAGAGGCATAAAGGTAAGGTGTCGGGGGACTTTGAGATTCGCAGTGGAGTTCGGCAGGGGTGCATCCTCTCACCGATCCTATTCCTTATTGTGATCGGCGATGTGTTGCATGCAGCCCTATCCGGACTCGACAGAGGAATTCAATGGACTTTGACATCTTATCTACATACAACATCTTGACTACGCTGACGACATATGCCTACTCTCCCACAAAATCTTGGATCTGTTCGCAATGGCGTTAGATCTCGAGAGAGAGGCAAGCAAGGTTGGGCTAAAGATTAATACCAACAAGACCAAGGTTCTTAGCCCGCCGTTGCGAAAAGAAATCCGACACCTATTGTCATCAATATTAATGGGCAGCCTGTGGAGAAGGTGGACAACTTCGTCTACCTGGGTAGCATTGTTGCCGAAAATGGTGGTACGGAGCAGGACATCGCTCGCCGTATCATCCAGGCTAAACGCGCATACGACATGCTGTTCAAAATCTCGCAGAGCAGTTATCTCAGCATCAAGACCAAGCTGGGCCTGTTTCGCTCCCTGGTACTGTCAGTGCTTTTGTATGGGAGCAGTACATGGAAAGTTTCCGTAGGAGTTACCAGAAAACTGCAAGTTTTCATCAATTCATTTGAAGAATTTTCTGGCCCGAAACAATATCAAATGAAGAACTAAGTCGGCGTACGGGTCAGATGCCAATCGACGAATTGATACGCAGGCGAAAATGGCAGTGGATAGGTCACACATTGCGGAAGAGTGTTAACTGCATTGCTTTGCTTGCCATGAAATGGAACCCCATTTCAAACCAAGGCCGACCAAGAGGGTGTCCTCGATTCACATGGCGTCGATCTGTGGCAAAGGAGTGTCAGGCACTGGGTAAGTCTTTTGGGGAGTTGCGCCCTATTGCCCAGAACAGAGTACGATGGCGTGCAGGAGTATCTGACGCGCTATGCCCCGCTAGGGGTTAAGGCAAAGTAGTAAGCCTAAGGTGCCAATATTTTGTAATTCGGGGAATTTTTAGAGTAGTTATGAACAAAAATTCATAAATGCCTGCTCATCGATTTATGCCTTAAAAGCTCTATCTCGGTAAGTATAAAAGCTCGAAGTTTTATTTTAGTTTCAAATTGTAGATAAATTACTCTAGTTTGATAAAGTTTTACCAGGTTTTTTCTAGGACCAATTTAGGAGAAAAAAGAAGGAAACAGGACAAGCCAAACAATTAGGCAAATTTAATCATGGTGGTGGGGTCCGCGGTGGTGGGGGAAAATAGAAAACTCGAATTTTTAAACAATGTACCAACTCAAACTATACTCGTATATCAAAAATCGAAACTACCCTAATTAAAGCAACCAGTGATATAACATTTTGACTGGCCAAAGTAATTTAACCTTTGCAAAATTAACGAATTTTTTTTTTAATAAAAATGCAATAATTCAAAAACTATACCCGGTAGTCCATTCTTCGTAAAAGCCCCCATATACGATGCAATCCATCGTCAGATCGATCTGACGATATTTTGATCGTCAGATCGATCGCACAGTGTATGTGACTATCGTTGACGATTTTTTTTGACAGTTTCATATAATTTTGATCGTCAGATCGACGATGGATCGCACCGTCTATGGCGGACCTAAAAACTAAATCGTAGGTGATCCTACCCTAAAAATAGAAAATAGCCCATAGAAATCAGATGCTTTGTTTACTAGATATAGCTCGGAAAATTAAGAAAGATATCAAGCCTACGATCAACATTTTATCTTATCTTATTTTTCTCGAGTTTTCACCTAAATATTATATTAATTTTATTAAAAATAAAAACTTCCTGTTTAGTTGTTAACAATTTGTGTTAACATTATATAATACTAATTTTTAAATTTCAGGTCATTTACAGCCCTTTAATTTAAAAAAATAATTTGTTCACACTTTTTTTATTTTATTTTCCAAGGCCATATCTAATTAACGGTTTATCTGATTTCTACGGGATATTTTCTGTTTTTAGGGTAGAATATTTGTAATGGACGGTTTGGTGGGCATCCAAAGATGCCCGTGGGGACGGAGCCGAAGGTAGCATAATGACCGTGAAGGTGAGGCCGTGCTATCTAGCGAAGAAAAAGGCCCCTCAACGAGCTAAGCAGCGGCCTATGCTTGCTGTAGCTCAGTTCGGGAGATGTGGGCGGGGTTTACCCGCTCGTTGCTCCTTGCCCTTTACGTATTAACAAAAAATGCATAGGCCTGGGGAAGATAACACAAACAGGGGAGGTAAAAATGGGGAGTAAAAAAAAATAGTCGATAAGAATGGAATGGTTGGTGGACGGATCAGACGCCCACGAGGTCGCACCTGGGTCCGGATGTAATGGGACCCTCGGCCTCTGATTTCGTACCATCCACAGATCACTACTCATCAGGTGCTGTTTCGATCTGCCGGTGGGAGGAGCACTACCAGACCATAATATGGTTCATTACAGGTGGTTCATTACATATTACATGCGATTGACTCTTTACTAGAATATATTAGCGGGTATAGTTTTAGAGTTATTGCGCTTTTATTTTTAAACAAGTCGTTGATTTTGCAAAAGTTAAAATACTTTGGTCAGTCAAATTGTTATAGCACTGGTTGCTTTAATTAAGGTAGTTTCGATTTTTGATATATTGTTTGACTTTGTACATTGTTTAAAAATTCAACTTTTTTATTTCCCCCCAACACTACGGACCCCGTCACCATGATGAAAATCTGCCTAATTTTTTGGCTTGTCCTGTCTATTTTTAGTATCTCCTAAATTGGTCTTATAACAGATCTTAAAAAACTTTATTAAACAAGAGTAAATTACCTACAATTTGACACTAAAAAAACTTCTAGCTGTTATATTTACCGAGATAGAGCTTTTAAGGCATAAATCGATGAGCAGGCATTTTTGAATTTTTGCTAATAACTACTCTAAAAATGGCCCGAATTGAAAAATATTGGCACCTTAGGCTTACAATCAAATTATCCCCAGCTTTTACAGATTGGTTTTTTTCCATTTGAAGCATCCGTTGCAAAGATCTGTGAGCTTGAAAAGTGACAGTGTGATTTTTCTCCAAACCCTCGAAAATTGGAATTTTTTGATAATCAATTTTGACTACGCTACTGAACCGAATTTCAACTTTGAGCAGTGCATCGAACGCAGAATTCAACGGTCTTTAATTTACTCTTGCAAGTTTTTTGAATCCGAGGCACCGTTTAGTAGTTATAAGGATAATATTAAAAAAAGGGCTCAAATTTCCCGGATTTTCGCCTTCCAAAAGTTAAGCTCACCTTCTACGACCGTGCAAACTCAGTGTCCATGTATTCAGTATCTATAGAAGGGGTTAAAACTATTTCCATAACTTTCCCTAATTATTATTAATAAAATTTAATTTTACTGGCCTATTAGGTGTAATCCCCGAAAAATATTGCGAGCTTTCGTAGACTGCAAGCTTGAAAGTGGGAAGAAGCTATGCCTTTCGGTTCATACATATATCCGCTAAGGATCGGTTCCTGTATAAGGGAATTGTGGGTGGAAGTAGGTTCAGTTCATGTATCCGCTGTGGATTGGTTCATGTATAAGTCGATTGTGAGTGGAAGTAGGTTCGGTTCATGTATCCGCTGTGGATCGGTTTATGTATAACTGGATTGTGGGTGGAAGTAATATATTATTTTAGCTTGGTGCGGTTCATGCGTGGATTGTGGGTGGAAGTATTGTTTTAGCTCGATTCGGCTCATGTATAAGTGGATTGTGGATGGAAGTATACTCCTGCGCCGCCTGCATTTCAAAACGCGAAATCGCGATCTTCTCTGCTCTGAACGGCTGTTTAAAAACACGCCAATTATATTTTCTGGTGATCACTAGGGAACTCCTCTCAAACTACTAAATAAATTTTAATGATTTTCACACCATCAAGTTATCCTTTCTTAGGTGAGTACAAACTATATTTTGTTATATTCGGATAATTAATTTAGGTGTTATTCCCGAAAAATGTTGACATACATACATAAGAAGCAGCATTAAAACAATTGTTAGTATTTTTCTATTGTATCTTTATATGCGGGTCTATTTATGGATACTGCATGGCATTAAGCTGGAAACCAGCATTAAAGAAATAGTTTGTATCTTCCCATACGGTCCTCTAAGTGCAGTCATAAGAAAAATACACACGAAATAAACCAGAGTTCGTTGGCATTTACTATGCAGATATATGATTTTGAATACACTTTAATAATTACTTTATTGCTAAAGATAGCAGTCGAATTTCGGCTGTTGTCTCTAGATTGATTGAACCTGGCCACATTAGTGAGGTGTGAGTTAACGTGGTAGTAGGTAGTTGGCTTTTCAGCATGGATTTTCCAAGTATTAATAGGCAAACAAATCACGAAATAAACCAGTATGGTTTTTAATGCGTTTTAATTACTTTGTTGCTATATATGTATACCTATATTGGACCTGGCTACAGTAGTATCTGACATCATCAGGCTGGCCGCATATTGTATCCTGTGATATTGTTGCAAGTGAAATATCTGACCCGGTGTAGCTGGGTTACCGGAAGATCGTAAAAATACGCCGTTATGGGGTGTGGATAGGCTAAGCCGGATCGTCTAGTAACCATAGCCATAACCCATCTAACGTAGGAAGAGGCACTATAGGCACAGCTCACCCATGTCCCGATACAACCCACGTTGGACACCACTAATTTGGTATTTACTTCTTGTAGCGTTTGCGTTCAATTCTTTGTTTGGAGAAGGGTTGTAACTGAAAGATCATTTTGATGAATTTTGCAGAAATTTAATAGGAGACTGGTCCTCACTAGCGGCCACAAACTAGACAAGTTTCACATAGCTAGCTTCTTCTATTATGGAGGTATTTTGCTAATAAAATTTTAAATTGATAGATAGATTTTACTGTGACCCCGGCCTCTCCGAAATGTTTGGTATATAGAGCTTGGTCTTGGAATATTCAATGAAATACCCAATATTATCTGGGAACACCGTCTCAACGAAGATTCGTGAGCAGGGATATCTCGCAAGATGCTGTGCTCTCTCCCTTTCTCTGGAGCTTAGAATAGTTGTCAATGGACTGCTTAAAAACTTGGAAGTGTCGCGCTGAAAGGTGTGTGCTTAAGCGGATGACATTGCTATTGTTGAATCTGGTAAATTTCTGGGGGTTATTAGTGAGATCAGAATGCTAGAGGACACAACAAACGATCTAGGCTGGTACCTATGGGGTAAAGTTTAATCTGAACAAAACAGAGCTTGTTCTCTTTATAAGTTTAGGATACTTCCAGTCAAACCCTCTGTGCTGCATTGTGCGAGACTAGTTTTTGCTGAGAAATTTCTATGTAGCTGTTTTACTCATGTTTGAGGTTGGAGTTGTCTGGTGGACTGCTCCGAGTAAAGAGGCTTAATAGTTGCTTGCTGGAATAGATGCAAAGATTGTGTGAAACGCATTAGATTGGTACACTCCACTTTTATTCTTAAAAAAAAGATGCAAAAATTGGCCTGCGTTGCTTTTTATGGTGCTCTTAGGACATCTCCTCATGCTGCTGCTTTTATAGTAACATGCGGTTTGAACTGCTTCTTCTTGACATTTTTAATTAATAGATGCCCGCAAATACGGACATTGGCTTAATTTAGGCTCTAGACGGCTAAAAGGCTAGGGATTAGAGTTTTTACTGATGGGCTTGACTTAAGTCTCTTATTCAGTATCCCTGAATATTTTAATGCATTCCAGACGAAAGTTACGACGATTACGAAATCTCTGACCTGGCTAGGGTGTCACGTGATTTGAGCTAGATATATTGTGACTTTCACAGCTCTAATAAATCCATCGAGCTGGGTCTGACTACACGACCGTGGCGGATTATTAGTCAATGATTACGGTGATGAGTCCGTTGGTTTTTGGTAAATTTTATGTTTGATTCCGGATGCCAGTGGCTTCCCTGGTAACTGTATTGCAGACAAATTCTGCAGGCAGGGTACAACAAGCGATGCTGCGATAATTCTTCGGAGCTGCTTTGGGAGTCACTGGGTATCGTATAGTTAGGGAGCACGTCATGAGGCTTCGCATCTACGTAATGACTACTGTAGTAGTTGAACGCGATGAAGACAAGAAGGAGTGTATTTTTGTTATCTTCTCTGCACCTGTACTACTGTGGGAAGAAGGAGGAAGACACTTCTTGAATTCCACTTCTTCACTGAACTGGATGACATAGCTAATGTTGAACAGGCAAACTCAATCATTTAATTGAAAGTTCTGTTCAATGATAAGGATTGTCGATCGTCTCCGCTGGTAACAAAACGAAACCTATTGCAATCCATGCGTGGTGTGTTAAATGCAGCAGCCCTTATACATAACCATGATTCAAGGTTTTGAACGTTCATCATTGCATGCTTCTCCCCAATAAGAAATGCTTCCGCTCTTGAAGACCGAAAGATAAATAAGTGTGGACATACCGTTAGCGCTGTAGGTAGTAAACAAAGTCGACCCCCACTCCAAACTCGGTTTATAGATCCGCCACTGATTGATCCTTAACACATTAACGCCCACCAATTTGACAAGTTTCCCCTGCCAGCTTCTTTTGTTTCTGTTTTTCTTTTCCTTCAAAAATCAGTTAAAACCTGATTATTGCGACCCTTGAATATCTCAAGACGGGTACACGTGATTTATGTGACTTTTTGCCTAGAGTTTAGAATGTCAAAAGGAAGGTGTAGGTATGCAAGAATTCAGCCTACTGTCTTTCATTCCGAGGTTCACCCATTTTCAGGTCTTATTTCATTGGATTATAGTGCATTTTTGATTTTTTTACACCACACGCCACATTGGGCGTCACTCTGATTTATTGTTCTAGCTCACTTTTTTGCCCGAACAAGGGCTCTATTTTTAAGGGAAGTCTGCTCAAAAGTATGAATTCTAAGCGGCCCATGAGTGCACGAATTAATTAATTAAAATAGCAAAACCTTCCAAAACCGAAAAAACTTGATTAGGAAGAAAAGAAATCGTGTAGTTTTGAAATTTGGCACGATTATAAAAGACAGTTTCCTGAACATGTTCTCAGAAGTCCCCGATGATAGAGGGTCCGGAAGTGTAGGGGAGGTCGAACGTCCTTTTCCCTTGATTATTTTCAATACTAAGGATTCTAAAAAAAATGTCTCAAGGCCGAAACAAAGTACATAAAATTCGAGGGTTCATTTTCACACAAGGTGTCCCAAACTATCCTACTTTTAGATTTTATTAGTTTATCCATAGAACGGAAAACCGGAAGAAACATCGTGTAGTTTCGAAATTTGGCATAATCCGTGTTGAGAGTCCTCTGAATATCCGTATATGCTCCAAAGTCCCCGTTGAGAGATGGTCCGGAAGTGTAGGATAAGCGGGGTCAAAGAAAATTTTTGTCGATTTTCAATTTTTAGTGTAGTCATAGCTATAAGACAGGAAAAATATCGCGTAGATTTAAAATGTGGTACAACTGATGTGGAGAATCTTATGAATACGAATATATGCTTTAAAGTCTCTGTTGCTAGGGGGTCCGGAAGTGTAGGATAAAGGGAGTTAAAAGTATTTTTTTTTCCAGTTTTACTTGAATATTTAGGCTTGTTAGTGTAGACATCACTGTAGAAACAGGAAAAAAAATCGTGTAGTTTTGAAATTTTGCAAAATAAGGGAAGTCCCCTGAACATATGCTCTAAAGTTCCCGTTCCCGTTGATAGGGCGTTGAGAAGTGTAGGGAAAAAAGGGCCGAAGTCAATTTTGAAGTGTCCCTTGAATATTAACATACAAGGAAAACTTTTAGACTTGGTTTTCATCCGATTGAACTAGTTTTAGTAGTAGCAATTGTAAGTTCCTAAGCAGTCCTCCACCCAAATTTGACTCGTCTATTTTAATTCGGTGGTGCGTCATTTGCATGTTTGAAAATATTGTATGTGTATAATATTTTTAGCGGAGGTAGGCGTACCTTTGGTCAGATTGCATCTATTTGCAGTACCAACCAACTATATTTCAATCAAAATATTTGACTAAATTTTCTTGCCGCTTACTGTATTCTATCAGGAGTTATCGTGTCGTTTTTCCTTGTGAGGAAATCATTTTACAATATATTTTATTATTAAGTACAAATGTACAAAAATGCACTATGTGCGTTTAGTACTAGACATTTATATTATATGAATATGTTAAATAAAGACACTCCAATACTGAACATGGTCTAGAGTATAATATAGCATTTTATAGTCGAGGGTGTGATATATCGCTTTGTAGGAAATTTTATGTACTTTGGTTCGGCCTTGAGACATTTTTTTATAGGATTCTTAGTTTTCAAAATAATCAAGGAAAACTGGAAAAAAGGACTTTTCACCCCCTCTACCCTACACTTCCGTACCCTCTACCATCAGGGACTTTTGAGCACATATTCAGGAAACTGTCTTCTACAATCGTGCTAAATTTGAAAACTACATGATTTATTTTTCCTATTTTTCGTTCGTGGCCTGGACTATAGTGGGACATGGCGGGTTAACCAACCTGTGTGCCATCGCAGTCTGTTCTGGGCAATGAGGCGCAACTTTCCAAAACGACTTACCCAGCGCTCTACACTCTTTTACCATATATCGACGTCTTGTGATTTTAGGACACCCTCTTGGTCGGCGCTGGTTGGAAATGAGGTTCCATTTCATCGGACATGTGGCCATCCAGGTTTTGGAAAAACACCCTCTAGATAAAATCCCTAGTACGAGCCTGCTCTATTATTGACCTGTGAGGCATAGCATTTATCAGCAGATTTAATAGCAAATTATCATAAATCGCTCATAATGCAACATTTATTGCGATAGCAATCGATTAATCAAGCATTCCCAATCAATAACGCCACTAAATCTCGAGTTAACATTATGCCCAGTGATTAGATAGATACAACTCACTTTTGCATCTAGTTGAGTTAGTATCATACTCTACTACTTCCGCCTGAATTTGTAATGCAAACTTCAACATTTCTGGACTGGCATGGCATGCACATTACGTACATATATGTAGGTCTAGAATTACTCAATACGCGTAGCAAATATTATTATAATGTAAGCTCCCAATTAGTATGTGGCCGATGGTAAACGTTAATCGAAAAATAAGGAAAAAAAGATAAATAAGATACCACCTGAAAGCATTATCAAATGTTCGATTCGAATAGTGTCATCTGATTATATATTACATATACGCACAAAAAAAAGGTGGGACACTTTGTCTGATCGCATGTGGTATTGACTTTTTTTAGAATAGAACCTCGACTTTCGATACGGGCGATATTCAGTCGGTAATTAAACGTCTAGTCAGAATGAAGTGTCTTGGGGCGATCATAGTCATTTCAGTTTTAATTTGCCAAGGTGAATATTAGTTGTTTTCCTTGCGTAGATAAATTCACAAGTGCCTGATTTAGATTTGAAAGAAAAAGAAAATATATTATACTGAAAATTATCAGGAAAATTATATTAACTTAAAACTACTGAAATATAAAAAAAATATATTATATATTTTAACTAATAAATCATCCTTAACTAGTAAATAATTATCCAACCGGTATCAGTCGACTTTTAACATAAACTTTTTATTAATATTTTTTGTTATTAATCAATTTAGTTAATCACATACTACAATCGCCGGTGATTTTCCTGTCTGGTTGAACTTAAATTTTTTCAGTCTGCTCAGGATCCATTTTCTATTTAATGTGCGAATAATACTTCCCGAAGTCGATAAAAATAATGTGAACTAATAACTTAATTTGGTGTGTTGAGGTTGTGATAGGTCAGGTGATTGAACATATTAATAAGTCATTGTCAGTACGTATGCTGTATTTATAGTTGATTAATTAGTTTTTTTTTTCGGTTTAAAGTGTAATGCGAATTTTATTTTAAATCAATAATGTTGTTTGGAATTTAGTCGCGAATGTTCTTGATATTATATTTTTCATTTAATTGGAGTCAAGCAATTACCGAATATGTATCAGTTCCAGTTGTGAGGGCAAGTGCCTTCAGTAGGTCGCCAGTAAATAGAATTGACTGAATTGCAATCCTGCGATCGCTTTTGCCATGTACGCGGTATATGCTGTGAATATTGATGTAGTCCTGGCAGTATCTCGAGCTGGATGTATAGTAGCAAAACAGACAATTTCTTTGGGGCTGTACCGTAACTACGAGTATGTCAATCGTGTGTTTCTTTCCGCATCCTTTATACCTTGACTGGCTGTATGAAAGTTCCTATTGCTACCTAACTAGTTAATAGGCCAGTCAAATTAAGCCAATTTTGGGGCTCTTTAATAATAATGAGGGAAATATCTGAAAATAATTTTAATCCCTTCTATAGATACTGAATACGAGGAAACTGAGTTTGCACGGTCGTAGAAGGTGAGCTTAAGTTTTGGAGGGCGAAAATCCGAGAAATTTGAGCCCTTTCTTTAATATTACCGTTATAAATCCTAAACGGTGCCTCGGATCGAAAAAACCTTGCAGCAGTAAATTAAAGACCGTTGAATTCTGCGT
The DNA here is from genome assembly GCA_964017055.1 of Chloromyia formosa. Classification (NCBI taxonomy): domain Eukaryota; kingdom Metazoa; phylum Arthropoda; class Insecta; order Diptera; family Stratiomyidae; genus Chloromyia; species Chloromyia formosa. The sequence continues at coordinate 65,393,646 of OZ024818.1, forward strand.
TTAATGCACTGCTCAAAGTTGAAATTCGGCTCAGTAGCGTAGTCAAAATCGATAGTCAAAAAATGACAATTTTCGAGGCTCCCGAGAAAAATCACACTTTTTCACTTTTCAAGCTCACAGAGCTTTGCAACGGATCCTCCAAATGGAAAAGCTTGTCCGTAAAAGTTGGGGACAATTTGATTGTAAGCCTAACGTGGCCAATATTTTTCAATTCGGGCCATTTTTAGAATAGCTATGAGCAAAAATTCAAAAATGAATGTTCATCGATTTATGCCTTAAAAGCTCTATCTCGGTAAATATAACAGCTAGAATTTTTATTTTAGTCTCAAATTGTAGGTAAATTACTCCAGTTAAATAAAGTTTTACAAGATTTCTTGTGAGACCAATTTAGGAGATACTGAAAAGAAACAGGCAAGCCAAACAATTAGGCACATTTTCAACATGGTGGCGGGGTCCGTGGTGTTAGGGGGGAAGTAGAAAACTCGAATTTTTAAGCAATGTACCAACTCGAACAATATATCAAAAATCGAAACTACCCTAATTAAAGCAACCAGTGTTATAACAATTTGACTGCCCAAAGTAATTTAACCTATGCAAAATCACCGACTTTTTTTTTAAATAAAAACGCAATTACTCAAAAACTATACCCGCTAGCATATTCTAGTAAAGAGTGAATCGCAGGTAATATCTTACCCTAAAAACCGAAAATAGCCTGTAGAAATCAGATAAACTGTTAGTTAGATGTGACCTTGGAAAAAAAAAAGTGCGAACAAATTATTTTTTTTTAATTAAAGGGCTGTAAATGGCTCGAAATTTAAAAATTAGTATTATATAATGTTAAAACAAATTGTTTACAACAAAACAGGAAGTTTTTATTTTTGATAAAATTAGTATAATATGTAGGTGAAAACTCGAGAAAAATAAGATAAAACAGCAAAATGTTGATAGTGGGCTACCATATCCTTCTTATTTTTTCGAGCTATATCTAATAAGCAGTTTATCTGATTTCTACAGGCTATTTTCTGTTTTTAGGGTGAGATATTACCTGCGATTCGCTTTTTACTAGAATATGGTAGCGGGTATAGTTTTTGAGTAATTTCGTTTTTATTAAAAAAAGTCGGTGATTCTGCAAAGGTTAAAATACTTTGGTCAGTTAAAATGTTATAACACTGGTTGCTTTAATTAGGGTAGTTTCAATTTTTGATATATTGTTTGAGTGGGTACATTGTTTAAAAATTCGAGTTTTCTATTTCCCCCCTAACACCACGGACCCCGCCACCATGTTGAAAATGTGCCTAATTGTTTGGCTTGCCTGTTTCTTTTCAGTATCTCCTAAATTGGTCTCACAAGAAATCTTGTAAAACTTTATTTAACTGGAGTAATTTATCTACAATTTGAGACTAAAATAAAACTTCTAGCTGTTATACTTACAGAGATAGAGCTTTTAAGGCATAAATCGATGAACATTCATTTTTGAATTTTTACTCATAGCTATTCTAAAAATGGCCCGAATTGAAAAATATTGACCACGTTAGGCTCACAATCAAATTTTCCCTAACTTTTACGGACAGCTTTTCCATTTGGAGGATCCGTTGCCAAGATATGTGAGCTTGAAAAGTGAAAAAGAGTGATTTTTCTCGGGAGCCTCGAAAATTGTAATTTTTTGACTATCGATTTTGACTACGCTACTGAACCGAATTTCAACTTTGAGCAGTGCATTAAACGCAGAATTCAACGGTCTTTAATTTACAGCTGCAAGGTTTTTCGATCCGAGGCACCGTTTAGGATTTATAACGGTAATATTAAAAAAAGGGCTCAAATTTCTCGGATTTTCGCCCTCCAAAAGTTAAGCTCACCTTCTACGACCGTGCAAACTCAGTTTTTATGTACTCAGTATCTATAGAAGGGGTTAAAATTATTTCCAGATCTTTCCCTAATTATTATTAATAATATTTAATTTGACTGGCCTATAAGCAAACCTCACACTGGAAAGATTTAGTTCAATTAAGAAAAAACTAAGATCTGGTGTTTATGCGTAAAGATATTAACCGTAAATACTTCCATTCTGGTGCTTATCTACACAGACTGCACAAACACGAAATCGTAAAATTTTTGTTCATAAAGTCTGAGGTGCCTATTAGAGTCATGATCAGGGCCGGTGAAACGGGTAAAATTTGTGTGTTGGATTTGTAAAATGAAATTCTTACACCAAAACAATTTTGCAAAATAAGGGGGGTTACTAAGGTAACACATTATAATGCGCAACATTGTTAGTTAAATGTCATCCACTGCGAGCAAATTTCCGAAGTTGGATTTTGAAAGATATTTAAGAATTAATGTTTTGACCGTTGGTACATCTCAAAACAGTTTAAAAATTAGATATTAATGCTAGTAATAGTGTGGTTTGGCAGTTATTTAGTTTTAATTCATTCAGAAATAAAAGTTTTCCAGCCTTGATCGAGCAGGAAAACTAAGACGCATGTGCCCTTGCCCTCTGATTTCCCCCTACGATTGTTATTTTAATAAAAATCTCGGGCTTAGTAAAAATTTTAAAATGGATCTCGAGCTTACTCGAAATAATTCCTAAATTTTTTTTATGTATTTTAGGATCCATCACTACTTAAATAAAACTGAAACTTTGAGAATAACTTCGAAAACAAAATCTAGGAAAAAACACAAAAAAATGCGCCTTTTTGTTTTTTGGAAAATATTTTGAAAACGGTTTACTCTTGCGAAAATTTTTCTGACACCAAAATGAAAGAACATGTCAAAATTCATGAAAAATGTTATTTTCATTTTTTCCGTATCTTACACCAAACCTGGTCAATGAAATTCATTCGCAATTCTCATACATTTTAACAGCTATAAAAATGCACTCTTAACCTCCAGTCAGCATAACCTTGCGAAGTGGTTCAAATGAGCTGAGTTGTCGTTCAAGAAATTTTCTGAATTAAAGTTAGACTTAGTGGTAAAAAAATGTATTATGATTGAATCAACCGATGGTATCGTGCTACTTATTGGGCGTTGAGGGCAAAAAGAGAAGACGAAAAACTGAAAGTTTCCACTCGAATAATAAATGACTGCTGAGTTTTAGCATAATGGGGCAATTCAGTGTCCCGATGCTCCTTATTACGCAAAGAAGCCAAGAAATGAGTGCGGTCCCATTTAAAATGCATGGTCAAATTTGGAGATTTAACGGAGTCGGCAACCATTCCAAAACAATGGTTGTCTCCCCAAAAAATATTACATCCATTAATTTTTTGTATATATTTTATGATCTTCAAAAATACGTCGAATCATTTTTTTAATCGTTGTCGTCGAAAAGCAATAATTTTCTTCAAGTCTAATAATGATTCAAATAATTCAGGCGACTCTGTTTGAAAATTTCTTTTCTACAATACAAAGGTCCGATCCATCGGCCGATCGATCGATTTGTATATGGGTCTGGCCCAAGGCTCGACGTCGGGCTGTCACGCCACGATGATGATGATATGGTGCGTCTTGGGTCTACACTTGACACCTTATGTAGACAAAAGGTGTGTTTTTTGAACATTTATCTGATGCAGCTTTGAGAATCTCCATGCATTACAACAACAACTTAAACCTGTACGGGCCAGTGAGGTGGCTAATCTGAACTCGATAGATTGTACAATTGTACCAGAAAAACGCGCCTATGGGTATGCTTGCCGTTAATTTGACAATTGGTGCAAAGTTCCGACGACAGTTCATTCTTAATTTTCACATTTTATATTTTCGCGTCACTACTATCTAATATTTAGGCGGCCATATTCATAATTGCTGTCGCTACAGTCAATTTTGAAAGCCAGTCAGACTACTCTGATTGACATGACATGACATTTAAAAGGTTAACCTGGATGGCTGCCCTCGATAATTTTTTTGCACCACGAATTAACTAAGCCTAACCCGTTTTTCAAAAAAACGTGCCAAAAGTCTAACTTCGCCGGATACTTGGTCTAACTCTGCTATGGCTTTACGCCTTCGGCCATATTTATTATTTCAAATACCCCTGCTTGAGTTTGATGTTAGCGTATTGATATACATATAGATACAGCAGATGTAGATTAGTAAATACATATTTCTGGTAATATATTAAAATAATTTTGACTATTCCGATTTACCCGATGCTATACCTAATGTTATACAGAGACTGCTAAAGGTACGTTTGCACCTACCTTAACGGTCATCATCACCGTGGCGCGACAGCCCGACGTCGGGCCGATTGGATCATTGTAATCCAATTATCTCGGTCACGTGACCGCGTCCTCCAATTTTGGGAGCCCAGCAGCTGCGCGGCGTCCACACCTACTGAGCCCTCCCAACGAGATCTCGGTCGTCCTCGCAGTCTCGCTGCGTCGACTCGTTCTGCATTCATTACTCTCTTAGGCATGCGATCATCGTCAATTCTTTGTACATGCCCTGCCCATTGAAGTCGTTGTAGTTTGACGATTTTCGAGACTTGCAGCTAATTGTACATTTCATACAACTCATGGTTGTACCGGATACGCCATCCATCTCGATCGCAAACAGCCCCGAAAATTCGCCGTAGAACCTTACGTTTAAAAGTGTCTAGCATGTTTTCGGAGGCTTGAGTTAGGGTCCATGCTTCGCAGCCATAGCATAGCACTGGTCGTATAATGGTTTTGTACACGCGGAGCTTCGTGTTTCTGTGCACATGCTTCGATTTCATTATGGGGAGAACCGAGAAAAAAGTCTTATTAGCTAACTGTATCCGTCGCTTGATTTCGTCAGTTTCATTGGCGTCCCTTGACAGGTTGCAACCCAGGTAAATGAAGTTGTTCACGAACTCGATGTTGAGGTTCCCCACATTGACGCTCGGTTGTGCAGGTGTCCTTGTCACCGATTGCATCATTATTTTAGTTTTACCCTCGTTAATACGTAATCCAACTTCCTTTGCAGCGGTATCGAGCGTATGCAGAAGTTCTTCTGCGTCAGCCAATCTTCGGGACATGATGTTGATATCGTCGGCGTACGCTGCTAATTGTGTCGACTTGATGAGTAGCGTCTTGCTGTTGTCCATATTCATGGCCCGAATAACGTATTCCAGTGCTAGGTTGAAGAGCGTCGGTGCCAGTCCATCGCCCTGTTTCAAACCAATGCGTGTTTCAAATAGATCAGTAAGTCTATTCCGGATTCTGACTTGTGAGACGGAGTTGGTCATCGTCATCTTTGTCAGTCGCACTAATTTTGCCGGTATACCAAATTGCAGCATGATGTTGTACAGTACTCCACGATCGATACTGTCGTATGCCTGCTTGAAGTCGACAAAGATTTGGTATACGTTTACGTTGTATTCCCAGCACCTCTGGAGTATCAGTTTGACTGAGAAGAGCTGATCGGTTGTGGAGCGACCAGGTCTGAAACCGCTTTGATATTCGCCAATGACTCGTTCTGCGTACGGTTTTATTCTATTTTCCAGAATTTTCGTCAAAATTTTATAGGACGTACAAACTAGTGAGATGCCCCTGTAATTCTCACACCGCAGTTTATCTCCCTTTTTATGAATTGGACAGATGATGCTTCTGCGCCAATCGTCTGGGATCTCCTCGTTCTCCCATACTCGCAGGAGTAATTGATGTATGGCATCAAATAGACTCGTTCCACCGAATTTTAGCAGTTCAGCTGGAATTTCGTCAGCGCCCGGCGCTTTATTTCGTTTTAGTGACCGCAAGGCGAGATCAATTTCCTCTACTGTCGGGGGTTGCATGGGTGGGCCTAGATCAACAATATCGTCGAGAGCTTCCTGTGTGGGGATGTTAGATGGTCGGTTTAGAAGCTCTTCAAAATAAGAGGCCCATCGTTTGTTAATACCATCGGTGTCGCTGATGATGTTTCCATCCTTGTCCTTACAAAGGCTAGTCCTGGGTTGGTAGCCGTTCTTAATTGTATTTACTAGTTTGTACGCTTGTCTGGTGTTCCTATTAGCTAAGTTTTCGTTTATGTTCAGCAACTGCTCGTCGAAGTATTTACGTTTCTTACGTCTAATTATTCTATTCGATATTCGCCGTAGCTCGTCATATTTTTCTCTTCTGGCTCTGGTTCCTCGTTGAATCCATTGTCTGTAGGCCTCGTTTTTCGCGTCAAGTGACTTTTTGCATTCTTCGTCGAACCAGTCATTTCGCGCTCGCCGGGCTTTATATCCCACGACTTTTTCTACGACATCCTTGATGGTACCCTTGAGTTCTTCCCAGAACCCATGGACGCATGTGTTGCTGATGTTGTGTAGCATAGGTGATAGTCTTTCCTCAAGGGTGGTGGTATACGCCATCGCTGTAGCATCACTCAGAAGATTATCAACCGCAAAGATTTTGGGAGGGCTGATTCTCGATTGGTGCACTGAGGAAATTCTAAAATACATCTGTAGGACGTCTTCACCAAGTGATGATCTGAGTCGCAGTTTGCTCCTCGATAGGAGCGGACATCCATGACACTAGACGCCCATCTCCTGCAAATGAGGACGTGGTCAATTTGGTTAACGGTATGTGCGTCTGGAGACTTCCAGGTCTGCTTGTGAATGCGTCGATGCGGGAAACACGTAGAGCTTACGACTAGATTCCAGCTGCAGGCGAAGTCGATAAGTCGCTGGCCGTTGTCGTTACATTCTTCATGGAGACTGTGGCCTCCAGTGGTGCCCCGGTGCTAACTTTCATTTCCGAGTTTCGCGTCAAAGTCTCCCAGCAGCAATTTGACGTCGTTTGTTGGAAGTGAGTCGAAGAGAGTTTCAAGGCGAGCTTAGAACTCGTTTTTTACTGGGTCTTCTTTAACTTCAGTGGGGGCATGCACATTGATGAGCCAGAGATTGAAGAATCGAGTCTTGATGCGAATCGCACACAGCCGTTCATTTATGGGTTTGAAGTCAGTAATATGCGGTTTGAGCTGATTGTTCACTATAAATGCTACTCCAAACTCCTTGCGGCCCGATGGTTTGCCACTTCGTGCGATTTCTTGTCATTAATCTCGCTGCCAAGCCAATTTGTTTCCTGGACTGCAGTTATGCTCAGTTTGTACTTTTCGACCTGTTGGATGAGAGCCTTTCCGTCTCCCGGTTTGTTCAGGGAGCGTACATTCCAGGATTCGAAAGAATAATCCTTTAGTCGTTTGCGTGGTCGTCGTTGTTGATCCGTCCAATCCGAGGCTTTTGTTCCAGGTTTCATGACATGGAGTGGTTTTTGCAAGGACGAGTTGTCAGCACGTCGCTTAACCCCATTCAGGGGATGGCCTTAGAGACAGCTGCTTCAGATGGTTTAATAAACGTGCTGGAGCTCACACAACTACGTTGCAGGTCCAACTACGCAAGTCATTCCATCCTACAAACCTGAGACGCTTAGGTGTTCGTCAGCCATTCAGGCTACAGCCATCTGCCTTTTCCAAACTGTCTTATCGCTAAGACATTGACCGTCAGCGATTTGATACACTGCCGTTACAAGGGGGCGCCCACGCGGAGGACTATGGAAAAGGCCTTTGCCCCCCACCTTAACGGTAATTCTGCGAATATCGACAAATTGTTTTTTTGTGCACAACTGTGTGACTATACTTTTCATGCAATACGTAATTTATGCACCGCCTCTTATTTCTAATACCAAATCAGGGATAACAAAACTGGATGTTAGCGTACTATTATTTAATTATATCGTATTATATAAAAGAATTAATAATACAGGGTGTACCGTCCCTGGTGGTAAATACTTTAGTGGTAGATACTGTTCATTTGAAAAAATTAACGTATGACATGGACACTTTTCATTAAACGTTACAAAGTTAAAGGATTTTTTCATAAATTTTGTCAAAAGGCTTGGCTTTTCGAGCAAATTGAAAATTTTCCACTCCCCCAATTATTTAGTCCAAGATTTGACCTCACTTTCTGAAACTACATACAATTTCATATAAATGGATTTTTTCCTGGTTCATCACCGTTACTTCAAAGATACAACTGTTCAAACTTTAAAGAAATTTCAAAATCGATTTTTTATCAAAAGATAATATTCTAACGGTACGGTACAACTACAAAGTTGAAAAAACTTGCCACATTCTGTTAACTTCGAACGGCATGTAGATTTCAAGGATTTAGATTTGAAAATCTGCGAATGTTGCGTATTAAAGTAAAAAAACAGGGTCTGAGGATGGCACAAATTTACTTCAACCTTGACTTAACAGATAGTCCACGCGATGAATGAAAAATAGGAAAAAAAATCGTAGGTTTTTGAAATTTGGCACAATTGAATGAATCCCCTAAATATATACTCCGAAGTCCCCGTTGATGGCAGAACGGGAAGTTTAATGGTTTTGGACTATGCTAGATACGCCTGCGGCGTAAGTGGAGAATTTTCTGCACTCCCCCTGGGGCGAGCAAAGCAAGGATTCTATGGCGGCATAGTGAGAATAGCAGCCCTTTAAAGCCCGGCACACACTTGCGTCCAAAATCCAAATTTTCCCCGGGCGAACCCAAAATTTCCCTTTCAAATCCATAAATCGACCGAGGTAATTTTGAATTTGATGTGTGTGTCCACCTTAAGAACTCGAACACGAACATGGTACAAGTGAACCTATTTTTAAGATTTATAAGATTTGTATGAAATTTTTGTGTGTCTTGAGCCATTCGGAAGACACTTGTACTATGTTCATGTTCGTGTTCGACAGTGTGTGACTAAAGTCGTTGGTGGTTTTTATATTTTTTATGGAAGAGTTTTGTCCTGGTTTTAAATGGAAATTCAATCACATTCAATATTTAGAGCTCTTCTATCTGAAGAGTAACCTACCTGTTAATGTTACTTAATTGAAATACTCGTATATCTCCCATCTGTGTACATTATTGTACTAAAAGTTGAATAAAATTAACTAACAAACAAGAAACGTATGATTATTTCAAACCCCACCGTGACTTTTGGTTCACTCTGTGTTATGCATAATTGGGTACAAGCAGAACTACATTGTGTTCGATAAACATCGGAATATCTGCTTAGATTATTTATCTAAGATTATCTCATGGTATACGAATATGGAAGACAGAATAATTATAATCGCCACTATCTGATCACATCATTCTAATCAAATATTTAATTTGATGAGCCATTGTGTTTTTTTTCGATTTACCGATTAGCTGCAATTACTACCATATACTACGAGTAAAGAGTGATATCTCCGTTTGTTTCAAATCCATATGAACACATACGAGTATCCTCAAGTTTATTCTGCCTATAGAATCAATTTCACTTTCGTATTCCAATCAGTGATGCAAAAGCATTTTATTTCATGTTATCAACTGAGAATAATAATGATGTGTTTCGATTGTTAATAAGCGGACTTAAAATTTTCATTATTTTTATTTGGCGTGATATAGAAACAGATCGATGGACATTGCAAACGATGATGTGATTTGATTATCGTGATGGCGCTCAGACCTGAATATTTATTCTACATATGTACATATATTCTAGAATCGTTCATATGGAAATGAAGTGAATAAAATTGGCAGAAACATGCGTACTGAAGTACATGCAATCAAGTCAGACATTGAAAAAATGCATGTGTAATAATTAGGGCAACCCAAATATGCTCTAAAAAACATGTCCATCAAGTTAGCATTACCACTTAAAATTTTTGAAGTCGCGTATAGTGGATTAATTGTCGTGAATTTGTTTTAAATTTGTGGGGAAAGGAAAAAATTTGCCGAGTTTCAAGAGGTGGTAATGCTAACTTAAGTTTTAAGTTATTGTTTAAAAAACCAATGCTACAATTTTTTTTCTTTCACGACAAATTTACAACAAATTTACCACAATTAATCCACTATACTCGACTTGGAATCTTTTAATTTTCGCCCTATTTCAAGGGGTGGTAATGCTAGCTTTATTGTTAAGTTAGTTACGAGGAGTTATTTTTAAACAGACAAACGAGACAACATTTTTTCTTTCACGACAAATTTACAACAAGTTTACGACAATTAATCCACTATACTCGACTTGTAAATTTTTATTTTTACCCTATTTCAAGTGTGGTAATGCTAACTGCTAACTTGACTGTCAAGTTTGCATTACCATAGCATATTTTAAAAATGTTATAGATAGTTATGTCCATGACATGTGTACGACAAAATAGTTGGGTTTAGAACTGCTGTATTATTAAATATCAACAATATTGTTATACCCTTCACGGATGTGATAGGGTATATTAACTTCGTCATGAAGTTTACAACGCACAGAAGGAAGCATCTCCGACCAAATAAACTACATATATACGAGTATATTCTTGGTCAGTATGATAAGACGAGTCGATTAAACTTCGTCCGTCTGGTTCTATGGAGACTAGTCCCTCAATTATCGAGCTGAAATTTTGCACAAAGCCTTCTTTCTATTGCACACTGTATGTCGGAACCAATGGAATCGGACAACTACGTCATATAGCTGCCATACTATCGAACGGTCCGAAAATTCGTCTTTGTGAGAAAAACTTTTTTATTTCTCAAGCTATTTTTTTCAAATTCACCATTATTCAATAGTATCTTTAGTCAAATCACATTCCTGAATTTGGTTGAAATTGGACTACTCTATCGTATAGCTGTCATAGGAATGACCTTTCCAAAAGTAAGTTTTTGTCTGAAAATTTTTTTTATTTCTGAAGATATTTTTACCAAATTTCATATTATTTAATCATATTCACTTTCAAACCGCCTTTCTAAATTTGGTTGAAATCGGCCCACTACTTCATATACCTCTCATAGGAACAGTGAAATCGGAACAAGTTTTACTTCTACTACTACTACTTTCAAAGTGGCAAATGCACCATAAGTCACAACGTAGACTAGCTTGTTTTTTATATAACTATCTAACAACCTTTCGCTTTTGTCACAATTTAGTCTGAAGCATGACTTTAATTTGACAATATCGTTTTGATTGATTACCTATAATGACTTCCATATAACAACTTTGCTAATATTTTTTGCCTAAATACGTCTGGAATCTTGCATTTAAACTGAAATATGAACTTGTGTTTATGGTCATGTTTCGGTTTCATGTAACACGACGAGTCGACAAATACATTACATTAGAATAAAGAAAATTAATTTATTTTTATGTTATATTATCTATCACATCACATAAAGGACTACTTTCACAATACATTCATTCACAAAAATCCCTATAAAACATGCACTCGCGAAACACCAGTGTTTTCTTAAAAAAAAAAATCCGCAAGGGAAAACATTTCACAAATTCGATAAATCACTACCGACACCAAATAAACCAATAGTTTGTTGGTTTTGAAAAAAAATAAGCTAGCCGTTGGCTAGCTTGCCGAAGGTTTGATACCCTTCACGCTTCGTTGTGTTTTGTGGTACATTTCCCCTTTTGAAATTAGTAGTAAAACTTGTTCCGATTTCACTGTTCCTAATATATAAGAGGTATATGAAATAGTGGGCCGATTTCAACCAATTCTAGGAACGTGGTTAAGCAGCCAATACGGTTGAATAATATGCGATTTCGTAAAGATATCTTCAGAAAGAAAAAATTTTGTTCTGACAAAAACTTGCTTTTGGGACGGTCGTTCCTATGACAGCTATATGATAGAGTAGTTTGATTTCAACCAAATTCGGAAATATGATTTCCCTAAAAATACTATTGACTATTTTGAATTTCGAAAACAATATGTTTAGAAATAAAAAAGTTTTTCTCACAAAGACGAATTTTTGGACAGGTCGTTCCTATGGCAGCTATATGACGTAGTAGTCCGATTTCAACCAAATTCGGGAAAGTGATTTCACTAAAGATACTATTGATTAGTGTGAAGTCTGGAGACGATATCTTTAGAAATAAAAAAGTTTTTCTCACAAAGACGAATTTTTGGAACGGTCGTTCCTATGGCAGCTATATGACGTAGTAGTCCGATTTCAACCAAATTCGGGGAAGTGATTTCAATAAAGATACTATTGATTAGTGTGAAGTCTGGAGACGATATCTTTAGAAATAAAAAAAATTTCTCACAAAGACGAATTTTTGGAATGGTCGTTCCTATGGCAGCTATATGACGTAGTGGTCCGATTCCGTTGGTTCCGACATATATACTGCCTGCAATAGAAAGAAGGCTCTGTACAAAATTTTAACTCGATAGCTTTAAAACTGGGGGGGGGGCAGAGACCTTTTCCATAGTCCTCCGCGTGGGCGCCCCCTGGTAACGGCAGTGTATCAATTCGCTGACGGCCAATGTCTTAGCGATAAGACAGTTTGGAAAAGGCAGATAGCTGTAGCCTGAATGGCTGACGAACATCTAAGCTGTAGGATGGAATGACTTGCGTAGTTGGACCTGCTACATAGTTGTGTGGGCTCCAGCACGTTTATTAAACCATCTGAAGCAGCTATCTCCGGGGCCATCCCCTGAATGGGGTTAAGCGACGTGCTGACAACTCGTCCTTGCAAAAACCACTCCATGTCAAGAAACCTGGAACAAAAGCCTCGGATTGGACGGATCAACAACGACGACCACGCAAACGACTAAAGGATTATTCTTTCGGATCCTGGAATGTACGCTCCCTGAACAGACCGGGGGCCGAAAAGGCTCTCTTTCAACAGGCCGAAAAGTACAAACTGAGCATTACTGCAGTCCAGGAAACAAATTGGCTTGGCAGCGAGATTAATGACAAGAAATCGCACACAACTTTTACAAGTGGCAAACCATCGGGCCGCAAGGAGTTTGGAGTAGCATTTATAGTGAACAATCACCTCAAACTGCATATTACTGACTTCAAACCCATAAATGAACGGCTGTGTGCGATTCGCATCAAGACTCGATTCTTCAATCTCTGGCTCATCAATGTGCATGCCCCCACTGAAGTTAAAGAAGACCCAGTAAAAAACGAGTTCTAAGCTCGCCTTGAAACTCTCTTCGACTCACTTCCAACAAACGACGTCAAATTGCTGCTGGGAGACTTTGACGCGAAACTCGGAAATGAAAGTTAGCACCGGGGCACCACTGGAGGCCATAGTCTCCATGAAGAATGTAACGACAACGGCCAGCGACTTATCGACTTCGCCTTCAGCAGGAATCTAGTCGTAAGCTCTACGTGTTTCCCGCATCGACGCATTCACAAGCAGACCTGGAAGTCTCCAGACGCACATACCGTTAACCAAATTGACCACGTCCTCATTTGCAGGAGATGGGCGTTTAGTGTCATGGATGTCCGCTCCTATCGAGGAGCAAACTGCGACTCAGATCATCACTTGGTGAAGACGTCCTACAGATGTAGAATTTCCTCAGTGCACCAATCGAGAATCAGCCCTCCCAAAATCTTTGCGGTTGATAATCTTCTGAGTGATGCTACAGCGATGGCGTATACTACCACCCTTGAGGAAAGACTATCACCTATGCTACACAACATCAGCAACACAGGCGTCCATGGGTTCTGGGAAGAACTCAAGGGTACCATCAAGGATGTCGTAGAAAAAGTCGTGGGATATAAAGCCCGGCGAGCGCGAAATGACTGGTTCGACGAAGAATGCAAAAAGTCACTTGACGCGAAAAACGAGGCCTACAGACAATGGATTCAACGAGGAACCAGAGCCAGAAGAGAAAAATATGACGAGCTACGGCGAATATCGAATAGAATAATTAGACGTAAGAAACGTAAATACTTCGACGAGCAGTTGCTGAACATAAACGAAAACTTAGCTAATAGGAACACCAGACAAGCGTACAAACTAGTAAATACAATTAAGAACGGCTACCAACCCAGGACTAGCCTTTGTAAGGACAAGGATGGAAACATCATCAGCGACACCGATGGTATTAACAAACGATGGGCCTCTTATTTTGAAGAGCTTCTAAACCGACCATCTAACATCCCCACACAGGAAGCTCTCGACGATATTGTTGATCTAGGCCCACCCATGCAACCCCCGACAGTAGAGGAAGTTGATGTCGCCTTGCGGTCACTAAAACGAAATAAAGCGCCGGGCGCTGACGAAATTCCAGCTGAACTGCTAAGATTCGGTGGAACGAGTCTATTTGATGCCATACATCAATTACTCCTGCGAGTATGGGAGAACGAGGAGATCCCAGACGATTGGCGCAGAAGCATCATCTGTCCAATTCATAAAAAGGGAGATAAACTGCGGTGTGAGAATTACAGGGGCATCTCACTAGTTTGTACGTCCTATAAAATTTTGACGAAAATTCTGGAAAATAGAATAAAACCGTACGCAGAACGAGTCATTGGCGAATATCAAAGCGGTTTCAGACCTGGTCGCTCCACAACCGATCAGCTCTTCTCAGTCAAACTGATACTCCAGAGGTGCTGGGAATACAACGTAAACGTATACCAAATCTTTGTCGACTTCAAGCAGGCATACGACAGTATCGATCGTGGAGTACTGTACAACATCATGCTGCAATTTGGTATACCGGCAAAATTAGTGCGACTGACAAAGATGACGATGACCAACTCCGTCTCACAAGTCAGAATCCGGAATAGACTTACTGATCTATTTGAAACACGGCGATGGACTGGCACCGACGCTCTTCAACCTAGCACTGGAATACGTTATTCGGGCCATGAATATGGACAACAGCAAGACGCAAATCATCAAGTCGACACAATTAGCAGCGTACGCCGACGACATCAACATCATGTCCCGAAGATTGGCTGACGCAGAAGAACTTCTGCATACGCTCGATACCGCTGCAAAGGAAGTTGGATTACGTATTAACGAGGGTAAAACTAAAATAATGATGCAATCGGTGACAAGGACACCTGCACAACCGAGCGTCAATGTGGGGAACCTCAACATCGAGTTCGTGAACAACTTCATTTACCTGGGTTGCAACCTGTCAAGGGACGCCAATGAAACTGACGAAATCAAGCGACGGATACAGTTAGCTAATAAGACTTTTTTCTCGGTTCTCCCCATAATGAAATCGAAGCATGTGCACAGAAACACGAAGCTCCGCGTGTACAAAACCATTATACGACCAGTGCTATGCTATGGCTGCGAAGCATGGACCCTAACTCAAGCCTCCGAAAACATGCTAGACACTTTTGAACGTAAGGTTCTACGGCGAATTTTCGGGGCTGTTTGGGATCGAAATGGATGGCGCATCCGGTACAACCATGAGTTGTATGAAATGTACGATGAGCTGCAAGTCTCGAAAATCGTCAAACTACAACGACTTCAATGGGCAGGGCATGTACAAAGAATGGATGATGATCGCATGCCTAAGAGAGTAATGAACGCTGAACGAGTCGACGGAGCGAGACTGCGAGGACGACCGAGATCTCGTTGGGAGAGCTCAGTAGGTGTGGACGCCGCGCAGCTGCTGGGCTCCCAAAATTGGAGGACGCGGTCACGTGACCGAGATAATTGGAGGACAATGATCCAGGCGGCCAAGGCCCGACGTCGGGCTGTCGCGCCACGATGATGATGATGATGAGCTTTAAAACTGAGGGACTAGTTTGCATAGAAACAGACAGACAGACGGACAGACAGACAGACGGACAAAGCTTAATCGACTCGTCTCATCATACCGACCAAGAATATATATAGTTTATATGATCGGAGATGCTTCCTTCTGTGCGTTGCAAACTTCATGACAAAGTTAATATACCCTATCACATCCGTGAAGGGTATAAAAAACACGGGCACTTAAAACCAATAATATGAATTACGTGTCGGTGTAATACTAATGTTTTTACGCGGGCGAGGGGTAAATATATAAAAGGCGCGACCAATGCAGAGGTGTATGTTTATCGTGATCATGAGGTTTTGTTATTACAATGACACTTGGAGTTGAGCCCATAACAGGGTAGTCATATTTGGCAACATTCAGCTAATTAGAAAACAATTTGGTTATTTGTATTTTATAACTAAGAAATTGTATAGAAAATGCACAGCATTTTAGTTTAAACCATGATCATGTAGTTATATATTTCTAACAATCATTGCATATTTGATTATTTTGCTCTCAAACACATTTGTAAAAAATATAACAATATAGCTAGTGAAATGCAATTATTGTTCTGAACGTAGCAAAACAGTTGCACTTTGCTCAATTTTGTTTGAAATAGAGCAGTTTAGTAATATCAATAACAAACTTTTTAATTTTTCATTGTATGACTGAATTATAATCCAAAAACAAGCTAGCCTTCGTTATGTTATGTGGTACATTTGCAACTTTTAAATTAGTTGTAAAACTTGTTCCGATTTCACTGTTCCTATAAGAGGTATATGAAATAGTAGGCCGATTTCAACCAAATTTGGGAGCGTGACTAGCAGTCAATATGATTGAGTAATATGCAATTTCATAGAGATACATATCTTCAGAAATAAAAAGTTTTTCTGATAAAAACTTGCTTTTGGAACGGTCGTTCCTATGACAGCTATATGATAGAGTAGTCCGATTTCAACCAAATTCGGGAATGTGATTTCACTAAAGTGAAGTGAAGTTTGAAAAGAAAATCTATAGAAATAAAAAAGTTATTCCCACAAAGACGAATTTTTGGACCGGTCATTCCTATGGCACCTATATGACGTAGTGGTCCGATTTCAACCAAATTCAGGAATGTGATTTGACTAAAAATACTACTGATGATTGTGGAATGTGAAGATGAGATCTTCAGAAATAAAAAAGTTTTTCTCACAAAGACGAATTTTTGGACCAGTTGTTCCTATGACAGCTATATGACGTAGTGGTCCGATTTCAACCAAATTTGGGTATGTAATTAAGCTAAAAATACTTATGATCAGTGTGAAATTTGAGAACGATATCTTGAGAAATAAAAAAGTTTTTCTCACAAAGACGAATTTTTGGACCGGCCGTTCCTATGGCAGCTATATGACGTAGTGGTTCGATTCCGTTGGTTCCGACATATATACAGCGTGCAATAGAAAGAATTCTTTGTGCAAAATTTCAGCTCGATAGCTTTAAAACTGAGGGACTAGTTTGTATAGAAACAGACGGACAGACGGACAAAGCTTAATCGACTCGTCTCATCATACTGACCAAAAATATATAGTTTATATGGTCGGAGATGCTTCGTTCTGTGCGTTGCAAACTTCATGACAAAGTTAATATACCCTATCACATCCTTGAAGGGTATAATTAGTTTGATTTCTAGCCAAGGTTATATTGTGCTGCTTGGGTCTACACCTGTCCTGTTCTGACATGAATGAAGAAGACATTTCTTGGATCCCATTTTCTCACTGAACTGGATGACTTAACTAATGTTGATGGTGGCAACGCCATCATTTTATTGGGAGTTTATTCTGGTTCAGCGATTAGGATTGTCCGGTTTTGATTCCCTGGTGGCAACAGAACGAACCCTATTGCAGCCAATTGGTGCTGTGGTAAGCACAGCAGCCCTTGTATCTAACCTAACCTTGGTACGTGGTTTTGTTCGTTAACCAATGCATACTTCTCTTCAATAAGGAATACAATCGCCCTTTCAATAGGACCAAAAGTTAAATAAATCGGGCCCCCTCCAAATTCAATTTCTAGATCCGCCACTGGCTCATAGTCCGACACGCAAATCCCCTATTTTTATCGAAGACTCGAACCGGGGCCCAGTGCATAGATGGCGAGCGTGCTAACCGTTGCGCCATCCGGACTTCGAAATGAAATGAATATGAAAGCAACTACACAATACTCGTAATTTATTCTGCTTTCAGCTTATGGCGGTCACAGATTCGGTTATTCCCGAGCTGAGCAGCGTATGTGGGCTCGAAATCATCACACCTGCTCAGGAAAATATCAGTCACCGATAGCAGTGAGTTCGGGCAAAGTAAGTTTTATTTTATTAAATTATATTTATTTTTACAAAATAAACACAAATAAACAAAAATCATTAATATAAAATCATTTTTTTTCAATCTGCAGGCAATTCCATTAAATATGCCAGCATTGGAAATGGTCGGATATCATAACTTACTCCCCGGTCCGATTTTAATGCACAATAATGGACATTCTGGTATGACCATCGTCAGCAATAATAATAAATTCATGGCGTGAACCATTAATATAGACTTTATTGAAATTCTTGGCAATTTCATCCTCTCTCCCATTTTATACATAATATGTATACTAACGAATATGTCCTCTTTTTTGACATTTTGCAGTTTCGCTGAGTATTCCGAAACATACACAGGAAGAAATCGATTCTGGTGCATTTATGCCATACATTTTCGGTGGCAAGTTGAAAAATGAGTATGAGTTCGAGGGCTTACATTTCCATTGGGGCGATAAGAATAATCGTGGCTCGGAACATGTATTGAACGATATTCGCTATCCGATGGAAATGCATATTATTCATCGTAATAAAAAATATGCAAATGTATCGGAGGCTTTGGGACATTCCGATGGATTGACGGTATTAGGGTTCTTCTACCAGGTATGTGTATGTGTATAGATTGCGAATTCGTTTGATTTCGTTGCCGGTGGATGTATTTTTTTTTTATAATAAATTAGCCCCTAGGATACTATACAGGTTCTAGAGCAACAATGCCCGTATGACAGACAGGAACAGAAGTGCATTGAAATCAATTTGTGTGCATTATTTTCAGCTAATCGAAAACGATGGCCCCGAACTACAGAACTTAGTTCGCAACCTTTCACATATTCGCGATTACAATCAATCGGAACTGATGAATGCCACGTTTTCCTTGTCCTCTCTTATTGGTAATATTGATACGGAACGATTTTACACATACAAGGGATCATTGACCACTCCACCATGCTCAGAAGCGGTTACTTGGATCTTGTTTCCCGATTCACTTCATGTGTCTGTATCACAGGTGAGAATCAAAGATGGTTAAACAAAAATTGTATTTTATTATATTTATCTGGTTTCATAAATAGATGTCCAAATTCCGTCACCTCTCCAACGGAGTCGAGGGATCTGTTCTTGTTGATAACTATCGATCTCTGCAACCATTGAACAATCGTCATGTGTTCGTTCGCAAAGTTAATACCAAAAATACACCATTGAATGTTATTAACAAGGAGGCAAGCTTCACCAAATGGGATTGGTTGTATTGAAGTAGTGGAAGTAGAAATAGACTCTACTCTCTTCTGGATGTGGAAATTATTAGAATCTTACGAAGTCATTTTATTTCATATATGCGAACAAATCTATTAGTTTTACAGATGCATGTATATTACATACTATATCAGTTGATGTACAATTAAATAATAAAAAACTGCGATTACGAAGGATTTTTTTGGACGAGCAATAGAGTTGTATGAATTAAGGACACTTATCATTTATAAAGTTCGCACGAGTGATGTGATCCATCCAATCCACGATTCGTTAGTATCGTCCCATCATTCGAATTTTTGTGTCTCTGGTGTAACAGTCTGTCTATAATCAGTGGGGGATCTAGAAATCGAATTCGGAGGGGCGCAGGCGTCACTAGGCATTCGTCTAGGGAATGCGCGGACGCATTCCTTATTGGAGAAAAGTATGCAATGATCAACGCTCAAAACCATGGACTAAGAGGTTAGATATAAGTGCTGCTGTGCTACCACAGAACATATAAACTGAAATAGAGTTCGTTTCGTAACCACCACACACTTATCGCCCGACAATCTCAATCATTGAAACAGACAAAACTGCCAATTAAACGATGGAGCTATTTCCACTTTCAATATACAATACAATAGTTAAGTGATTTAGTTCAGTGGAGAAGTGGGATCCAGCATCCAGGAAAGTATTCTTCCTTCTTATGCCAGAGCAGTACAGGATCAGCGAAGATTCAAAATACACTCCTTCCTTCCCTGGTCACTGTAACTTCTACAGCAGAGCATTTTTTAATGTAATAATAATAATAATAAAATAATATTCAAATTTATTGGGTATTCAATTCAATTACAATACATAATATACAATATTTTTAATAACCCACACCTCACGAAAACATGGCTTGTGTGCGAGGGCGGTGAATGACTGAACTTTGTTTATTTAGAAACTAAATTTTATATTTAACAGCAACTTTTTTTCCAAATGAAGAAAACATAATTCAAATAAAGACATTAAAACTCTAACTGCAAGATTTATTGCTACAAGAAACATTACATATTTAAAAATGAATTTAGATATTCATTGTTCGCGAAAGTGAACTTTTTTAGCAAGATTTTATAATTTGACGCATTCAAAGTTATTTTTAAAGTTAAGGGAAGATATATAAGATATATTCCCAAGACACTGAGGTGAAGTCTGGTTAAAGTTTTCTTACAACGAATTGTTTGCAGAGGTTGTGTTTTAGTTCTACGAGTCTCATAGCCTGCCGTATACGCCTCAAAGTTGTTTTGGCTATTTATGTACATGAACTTCAACGAGTTGAATAGATAAATTTGCCTTAAATTCATGACAGAAAATTTTGTGTACGCTTGCCTTTGATAATAATAATATAATAATATTTTGATTTCTTTAAACAGACTTTTAAAATTAAATTCTGAAGATTTTGTAGAGGCGTTATGTGTGTAGTTAAGGCTACTCCCCAAACAATTATGCCATACTGTAGTGCAGATTGGATAAGCGCGAAATATAACATTGGGTGCGTTTTTTTCATACAGAGCAGAGTAGAGCAGTAGTGTGTCTTGGTTTAGTTTGAATTCAAATGTCAACTCGAATTTCAAGAGAAAACTTAAATCCTTAGTACATATACAATCGGACAAATTTCCTGTAGGCAGCAATATTATTTTGCATGTTTACTATTTCATATAATTACACAAAACGAATATTTTAATGACAGGAAATGAACTTTATGTGCTTCCCGAACTGTAACTGCCCGAAAACTTCGACACCTGCGCCGCCTACATTTCAAATGTGGAACTATTCGACAGAGTAGAAATCCTGCACTAACGTTCTATGGAGAGCAACTCAGATCAAATTGTTAGTGTAATTGTGTGGTCTGAACCGGCTCTGCTGTATATGGATCTTGAAAAAAACGCGCCTATTTTTATGATGTTTGCATTTGCACTCCATCGCAAAATACGAAATGCATGTATAGTTTTACGAAATTTTTGGAGAAGGAAACTGGGGGGGGGGGGTTCCCGGTAGCTGAGTGCGTAGAGGCATCAATCTCATGTCTGACTACCGGCGTTTCGGGTTCAAATCCCGTCCACGGCGGCGTTTGTGGCCATGGATGTGTAATGGACGGTTTGGTGGGCATCCTGCCCGTGGGGACGGAGCCTAGGTAGCAGAGTGACCGTGAAGGTCAAGCTGTGCCATCTGGCGAAGAAAAAGGTCCCTCAACGAGTTAAGAAGCGGCCTATGCTTCCTGTAGCTCAGTTCGGGAGATGTGGGCGGGGTTTTTCGCCGCTCGTTGCCCCTGTCCTTTGTGTATTAACAAAAATTCATAGGCCTGGTGAAGACAACACAAACAAGGCAGGTAAAAATGGGGAATGAAAAGAAATAGTCGATAAGGATGGAATGGTTGGCGGACGGATCAGACGCCCAAGCGGTCGAATCTGGGTCCGGGTGTAATGGGACCCTCGGCCTCTGGTTTCGTACCACCAACAGATCACTACTCATCAGGTGCTGCTTCGATCTGCCGGTGGGAGCAGCACTACCAGACCATAATATGGTTCATTACAGGGCAGCTTCTACTTCGAGGCCTGCCAAGAAGAAGAAGAAGCTGAGGACAAAGTGTGCTGCTAAACAAAACAAAAGCGAGCTGGCTACAGGAGCCGATAACCATTGTAGAGGGGAAAAATTAGCAAAGCAAAAAAAAAAGAAATACTACATTTCCCAATCATTTAGATGATCAACAGGTTACAAAGAATTCTGAGGACAGCAGAGGCGCAACACTGCATTCCTTGCCGTAATTCACTCATAAGCTCTGTAAGCTGCTGAGCACATAAATAATAGAAAAATGCAATACTGTGTAAATAATTTTTTTAAGTTACTTAGAAGGACAATCCTGACAAACAAAAAGGTATCCAGGGCACCTCCGCGCTTCGTCCGGTCACCGAAGAAGCTCCAAATGCCGGCACTTCGAAGCATTTATAGAGGCCTTAAATACGTGGCTAAACCACAAAAGACGAACACAAAGCCAGGGCTGTCTTGTTAAACTGAATCTAAAAGGAAAACTACACTATAGGAAGGATGGGGGTGCTACAGAGGAAAGCACAGCTACTTGAAGGGAAAATACGTGAAGCAAAGATGGCTAAGTCCTAAGACTTAGAGCAAGTAGCCTTAATGTGCTTGTGGGGATACAAATCGGCGGAAGGACTAAAAAGGAACTCAAAGAGGTTTGGTGGGCATCCGAAGATGCCCGTGGGGACGGAGCCTAGGTAGCAGAGTGACCGTGAAGGTCGAGCTGTGCCATCTGGCGAAGAAAAAGGCCCCTCAACGAGCTAAGCAGTGGCCTATGCTTGCTGTAGCTCAGTTCGGGAGATGTGGGCGGGGTTTCCGCCACTCGTTTCCCCTGTCCTTTACGTATTAACAAAAATTCATAGGCCTGGGGAAGACAACACAAACAAGGGAGGTAAAAATGGGGAATGAAAAGAAATAGTCGATAAGGATGGAATGGTTGGCGGACGGATCAGACGCCCAAGCGGT
The DNA here is from genome assembly GCA_964017055.1 of Chloromyia formosa. Lineage (NCBI taxonomy): Eukaryota > Metazoa > Arthropoda > Insecta > Diptera > Stratiomyidae > Chloromyia > Chloromyia formosa. The sequence continues at coordinate 65,416,222 of OZ024818.1, forward strand.
CGAATCTGGGTCCGGGTGTAAGGGGACCCTCGGCCTCTGGTTTCGTACCACCAGCACATTACTACTCATCAGGTGCTGCTTCGATCTGTGTTTTGTGGTACATTTGCCACTTTGAAATTAGTAGTGAAACTTGTTCCGATTTCACTGTTCCTATAAGAGGTATGTGAGATAGTGGGCCGATTTCAACCAGATCTAGGAACGTGGCTTAGCAGTCAACCAAATTCATAAATGTGATTTAGCTATAGATATTCTTGATTTCTGTAAAATCTGAAAAAGATATCTTTAGAAATAAAAAAGTTTTTCTCACAAAGTCGAATTTTTAGACCGGTCGTTCGTATGGCAGCTATATGACGTAGTGGTCCGATTCCGTTGGTTCCGACATATATACTGCCTGCAATAGAAAGAAGGCTCTCTACAGCTCGATAGCTTTAAAACTGAGGGACTAGTTTGCATAGAAACAGACGGACAGACGGACAAAGCTTAATCGACTCGACTCATCATACTGACCAAGAATACATATAGTTTATATGGTCGGAGATGCTTCCTTCTGTGCGTTGCAACCTTCATGACAAAGTTAATATATCCTATCACATCCGTGAAGGGTATAAAAAATAGCAAATATGACTTTTAAAATGGTCAGCACAAGACTTTAACAAATTTGATGTTATTCCATCTTCTCCAGGCGCTTTATTCGATTGTAAAGTATTTATATAGTAAGCAATTTCTCTTTCTGTAATCGGCATGAGTTCGAAGTTACTGGATTGTGGACTACTGTCGAAAGCGTTGTACTCATAGTTATAATTCTGCACATGTATGTGTCACATGCAATATTAACGAAGGAATTATTGAATTCATTGGCGATTTCAGTGGAAGTCCTCAAAGAGGTTCCATCGGTTCCTATTAATTCTTCAATAATCTGGCTAGTCTTTTTTCTTGGAGACAATTTCATATACTTTCCTCCATAGTTTCCTTGGATTACTTATAACTTTGTTAAGTTCTAGTTTGTAATAGACTTCTTTCGCTTTTTTAATCACCATTTTTAGGGTATTCTGATATTCTCTGTTAATAATGTAGGTTGTGTTGTGATGTGTTCTCTGGCAACTTTCTTTGCAAGTTTGTGATTTTTATGTATAGATTTTACAATCCCTTCAATACACCACTCTTTTAATGGTGAAGTTCTAGATTTAGTAGCTATTGATTCGTTAAAAGTAGCATTTGAAACATTCTCAGTTAAGATCTTAAAAAAGTTATCAGTACAGTGCTCTGCGCCAAAGCTATGATATACAGAAGCCCAGTCCTGTTTTTATACCCTTCACGGATGTGATAGGGTATATTAACTTTGTCATGAAGTTTGCAACGCACAGAAGGAAGCATCTCCGATCATATAAACTGTATATATTCTTGGTCGGTATGACGAGACGAGTCGATTAAGCTTTGTCCGTCTGTCCGTCTGTCTGTCCGGTTCTATGTAAACTAGTCCCTCAGTTTTAAAGCTTTCAAACTGAAATTTTGCACAAAGCCTTCTTTTTATTGCAGGCAGTAAATATGTCGGAACTAACGAAATCAGACCACTACGTCATATAGCTGTCATAGAACGACAGGTTCAAAAATTCGTTTTTGTGAGAAAACTTTTATTTCTAAAGAAATCTTCTTCAAATTTCACATTAATCAATGGTATCTTTAGTCAAATCATATTCCCGAATTTGGTCGAAAATGGACTAGTCTATCATATAGCTGCCATAGGAACGACCGTTCCAAAAGCAAGTTTTTGTTATAAAAACTTTTTTATTTCTGAAGATATCTTTACCAAAATTCATATTATTCAATCATATTAACTGCCGAATCACGTTCCTAAATTTGGTTGAAATCGGCACACTATTTCATATACCTCTGATAGGAACAGTGAAATCGGAACAAGTTTTACTATTAATTTCAAAGTGGCAAATGCACCATAAACCTTTGCGTGCAGGGTAGCCTTCGGCTAGCTTGTTTTAGGTTCTGTTTGAATAAATTATAATCAATCCGGGATCGAATCTTTAAATTATCATTACTTTTCGCATCTTCCTCTGAATTACTGGTGAAATTAGCTATGGTAGAATAATGGTCGTTATATATGATTCAAAAACTGCAGGTGCAAAATTCAAATCACCTTCTGCTTTTAGAAACATGCGATCTATACATGTCGAAGATCTACTTCGCGTCACGCCTTTTAAAGAGTAGTTAAAACCATATTCTGCTAATAAGTTCAAATACTCTTCAGCACTGGTTGCTTGTTTATCTCCCAAAATATTAATATTTAGATCTCTTAGAATTGAATTATTCTTGAATGCCTTATTTCTCTCAAGGAAGGTATTCAAAGATTTTATATTTTAAATTCTTTCACATCTAGACTAGGTGACCTGTAAATACAGGCTGCATAAAAAGTTTCTTGGATAGTCTTAGACTCAGGAAAGTGACCTGATCCAAAATACCGGGTATTACTTCAACGGTGTGCTTTTCATGTATACATATAAACTGCTAAACCGTCACATTTGTTGTATTGGCCTGTTGTATTATTTGAATATACTCGTCAATGTTAAAGTAATCTGAATCTGAGAGCCATGTTTCCGTCAATGCAATTACGTCGAATTTAAAATCAAGTTCGTTAAGTAGTAATAAAAATTGGTCTATATTTTTGGGTAAGCTACGTATGTTCATATGAAAGATGTTTATCGAACGTGTATGTTTCTTGTTTGCAAATTTATCAAAATCATTTATAGTATTCGAGAAAAAAGATAGACCTACAGGAAACGGCGTTCAAAACGTAATGGAATTACTGCAGCAGTGCGATATCGAAATTGTCTTCTGATGTTATCCGATATATCCTGGCAGATTCGTTCTTCCTAATTAGTGCGTTGTCCTGTTTTATCAAAGTTTTTGCGAATTTTTTTGTTATGTAAAGGAGCTTTTTGTACATTATCGTCAAAGGTTTGTTAATATAAAAGTTTACTTTAGGGAACGTGCGGTGGATATTGCAGCATTTCAGATCGTTCCGTTTCGACTTTGACTTATCGAACCACTGGTTGCAATCTTCAATCGTTTTAGATTTAGCAATAATGTCACCAGGAACTGTTGATTGCTTCGTTTTTGCTGGCCGAAATGACGACACGGGTGTGGTTGCTTCGTTTATGCCAATTATTGAAGTTGTTTTGCGTACAATGTCATTGGTATTTTCATTTGGTATTTCCGGCACTCCAGAAATTTCAACTTCAGTTGAGAGTTGCTCCTGCTCCAATTTCATCACATGACAATCAAATTTAGTTGGAATTTAAGTTGCAGATTCTCTGTAGTTTATTTTCCGCAAATATTTTTTAAGTCCTTAATTTGAGACCCATATTCTTTTTTTTGTCGGAATCGTCGAACTTGTCACTAAAAAATTGTAATGATTTTTTCAAATCGAAAACTTCTTGCTTTAGTGTTTTCATCAGGTCGGTGTATTGTTGATCTGCTTCGGCTTTCATCAAATTTAAACTACGTAATATTTCTTCCAACCTGTTCGGGGGTGGTATAGTATTGGATTCAGTGGTAGAAGCCTTACATTTCTGGCACTGCCAAACCTTTTTTTATCTCAACTTAATTTTCTATAATTAGTGGGTAAAACCTGCACAGATTATATGCAAGTTTTTAGTAGATTTGGTGCATTCTACAGAATAAGATTTTTCGTAGATTCTTTCCATACAAATGGTACAATCCAATCCAATCCAATCCAATCCAATTTCACCACACGCCGGTATTATGTGATAGATTTATAAAATTTTTCGAAGTCCGTTTTTCAGAAACTGTTGTTTAATACAATTTCCAATTTTATCATATGGGGTATGTTAACTGCCAGCGCTTATATAGTTTTTAACTGATTTTGGAAGAGTGAAGGGTATCATACCTTCGGCAAGCTACCTTTTTTTAGTGTCATTTATGTATATTTATATGCGCAAAATGTTATGGACACGATAACAGTCGAACAGAAGTCGTAAGCGAAGTGAAACTTTTCCAGTTGATAGATATCAGATATCGATAAAGCGGTTAAAAAGTTACAGCTAAATAACGGCAAAAGTGAGTGAGTGAGTGAGGTGTGAAGTGGTTGACTCTAACCGCATTTCTTTTTCTTTTCGGTCGTGTATCATAATTTGGATACGAATCAAAAATAATCAAATTCGTTCCTGAGAACGCGTGAAAATAGGCAGTTTCTTGTGCTTTTTCGCGACGCGTCAAGTGCATATTCAACACGAATAGCAGTGTCGGTGCATTCCGTGTGACAAGAAATCTCGTCCATGCCGACGACGTGTGAAAACAAAGTTTGCCTGATCAAGTGCTTTCGCGACGCTCTTAGTGCAAAGTAATACGAGTGCCAGTGTCGAAAGGAAGAAAAGTTTTCCTCTTGCCTTGCGGGATTATCACGTATACCGAGTATCACGCGGTGTTTTTCGCAACCGTTAGGGTCATCGACCACGGTAGAGGGTCATTAAGCGGTGTTTTTCAGTGCATAGAAACAAGAATAGTGTGTCAGTTGCAGTTATTCAACCGGTTCTCAAATTAAGGAATCTCTTTTCGAGTTTATTCCAAGTGTAAATACACGCGAGTGTGTGCGTGAGCGGTGCAGTGTCCGTGTTCGGTTGACGCGACAGTATTTGCCCCAATAAACGAGCGGAGCTTGGCCAAGAGGTTAAAAGTGTGTGTGTCGGTTGTACCCGTCACGTACAGCGCGCTACACTTCTAGCTGGCCACCCCCTTCGTAAGTGCATGCCCACGGTGAGGCAGCGCTCTCTTGGTGGTCTCGAACGTGCGGGCGACGTCTCCAGAATATGTTTCCGGGACTCGCGCGAGGAATTACTCTTAGATAGTATTGCTCTTTCAGGATTTTTGGAATAAACGCTTTATGCTTTACCGGAATCAGCGATCTAGGTTTGAAAGCCTTACATTTTTAGTAATATTTTCCTTCTACCATAGTAACAATAATATCAACAATAAATATAAAAAAAAAAATCAGTCTTTTCCAAAACTTTAAACGGGGTCCAATTTAAATGGACTTGAAGGACGCTTCTGACCCCGGCGGGGAGTCAGAGGGCTCCAGGCCTGGTACATCGATTGCGGAATCGCAGTCAACGATGTTTGAGTGGAGGACTGTTGCAAGACGAGACTCTCAGAACATGACAAGGAGTCATAGTCGCGCTGGAGCAGAAGGAACACGTATGGTGGGTACCAGTCATAGTACACCCAAACGCTCCGGCGGCGGCCGCTATTGAGAAAGGACACACGAGGTTTACCAGCCATAGTAAGCCAACGTCTTCTGAAACCCTCTGGTCGAAAGGTTCGTCAGTCATTCGTCGTAGGAAAAGACCCAAGTCCGAGAGCGCCATAATGAAGGGCAGGTACCAGAGGGCGCTTTTCATCCTGCGCAAGATCGCGAAGAATGAAGAAAAGGGTACTATTCATAAGCGCGACGCAGAAGATAGGTCCCGATATCAGGCGGTTGTCAACGAATACAACCAGCACCTCAAGGAGAGGGAACGGCAACCACAACAAGGGGCGTCTAAAGGAAATCGGTCTCAGGATGAGACCGACCACGTCGCCAAGCGTAATAAAACAACCGCAGCAACAACCATGTCTTCTTCCAAGCTACGTGGAACGACAGCAAGACCCTTCAACGAGGTGGTGAAGGATCATCTGTCAGTGGCTCTATGGAACGAACTTGCCACGGACGGCAAGCTCGCGGTTGGGACCTGGAGCAGAGTGGAATCTATGCTGTCTGAGATGGTGCTAGACCACCCAGATGATAAGAAATCCGAACTGCGTTTTGACAGTGACATTGTCATTCGGGGTTTCCGGGTGATCAGATGCGAGAACAAGTCTTCTCTGGATTTTCTCAGAATATGTGTCAACAGGATGAGTGACAGTGTGGAGGGCTTGAGAATTAGGCTGATTCCAGCGGGAGAGATTCCGGAGAGACCGAGGGCTCGTATCTGGTTGCCCAAGGTGAGTGTCGACAATGCAAAGTTGATGCATTGTCTGCGCTTGCAGAACCCAGCCATCCCAATACACAACTGGGAGATCCTCAAGGCAGAGGAACCCAATTCCAACAGCATCACCCTCCTTCTTCTAATAAACGAGGAGAGCCTGAAGCCACTTGAAGCTGCTGGCTACAGACTCCACTTCGGTATTAGGAATGCCAAGGTAAAGGTGTTCCGATCCTCGACGGAACCGGCTGATCCAGTACAGGACGCGGAGGACCTACTTGGGGACCTAAGCTTGGAGGAGGAGGAGGAAGACGACACGCTAAGGACGGCGTGTGTAACTAAAGCAAGCGATGTTGAAGGTTGTGCAGATTAATCTGAACCGCGCCAGGTGCGCCTCGGATAATCTGTGCGTTCTTCTAAAAGAGAAGAGCATCGACATCGGGCTTGTCCAGGAGCCGTATACCAAGGACCTAAAGGTCATGGGCCTTGATGACTGCAACTACAACCTCTTTTACTACAGCACTGGTCAGGATAGGCCCAGAAGTTGTATATTAATTAAGAAGCACATACAAGCGTTTATGTGTCCCGATATGAGTACGGAGGACCTCACGGTGATAAAAGTGGAGACATCGCACAGGAAAGCACTCTACATCTCCTCCGTATACATGGCCCACGATCGACCTGCACCCACCGAGGAATTGCTTCATGTAACCAGAGCAGCGGCTGCTAGGAAATGCAGCCTACTTGTGGGAGGCGATGCCAACGCTAGACACACCTTGTGGGGTAGTTCTACAACGAACGAGAGAGGTGAGTCAATTTTCGATTATATTATTAACAACAATCTCCTTTTGTGTAATAGGGGAAACGCCCCCACCTTCACCTTTCCTAGCACGGATACGTTTCAAGGGTGGGAGGAGGTCCTTGACATTACGCTTATGATGGATAATAATGAAAACATCAGAGTGGAGGACTGGAAGGTCTCTAACCTTAAGTCATTCTCGGATCATAGTTGGATACTGTTTACGGTCGCTCTCAAGGTGGAGGAGGCGAAACCGTACAGGAATCCCAAAAGAATCGACTGGAACAAGTTTAGACAGGTTATAACCTCCAAACTCTCAAGGCCGACCAGCCTTAGCATAGAGTCCATACAAGAGCTGGAGTCTAGGATCGAGACTTTTGAAAAAGCTATGGACTTGGGATACAAGGTCTCGTGTCCCACGAAATACAGCAAAAAAACTCTTCCCCCGTGGTGGAACGAGGACTTGTTCATACTACGTAAGTTAACTAGGGATATCTTTAACATTTGTTATAAACATAAGTTCTGGCATCCATACAAGGACTGCTTGAAATTATACAAGAAAGCTATTAGAACTGCAAAAACGGAGTCTTGGAGAGACTACTGCAAGTCAGTTGAGAGCACTGGAGCTTCAGCAAGGCTACACAAGATTCTTTCTAAAACCCACAGCTGTCCGTCATTCATCAAGAGACCGGACGGAGCTTGGACCGAATCGGCGGCTGAAACTCTTGAACTACTTATGACAACACTTTTCCCGGGCAGCGAGGACCGCTACGTCACTGATAGGTCAGTTGAGCAGTCCTTTTCTCGGGAGGAAATAGCATAATAACAGAAGAGAGAACGACTTGGGCCATCAACAGTTTTTCGCCGTACAAGTCTCCGGGACTTGATGGCATTTTGCCGGTCATGCTTCAGCAGTTACAAGACATAGTAACTCCATGGCTAGTGGCCATGTTCAGAAGTTGCATAGCACTCAACCATGTACCCAGTTCTTGGAGACGTGTACGCGTCACGTTCATTCCGAAGGCGGGCAGATGTGGTCATGTGTCTCCAAAAGACTTCAGGCCTATAAGCCTCACTTCCTTCTTAATGAAGGCACTGGAACGAATCTTGGACAGCCATATTCGACAGCTGTTGTTAAAATCGCCAATTTCAAAAGGCCAGCATGCGTACCTCAAGGGTAAGTCGACGGAGACGGCTCTCCATGAGGTGGTACGCACGATTGAGCATGACTTGTACTACAAACAATACACTCTAGCCGCTTTCCTGGACATTGAGGGCGCGTTTAATAACATCCGAACTGATATCATTCAAGAGTCCCTCACCGAACTTGGGGTGGAGACTTGTTTTAGCAGCTGGATAGTAGCGATGCTAAACAGCAGAACGATTCAATCGGAGCTGGGGGGATGTCAAGCCACCAAATACGTACGCAGGGGTACCCCTCAATGTGGGATGATGTCTCCCCTGCTTTGGATCATAGCGATGGACGGACTCCTAAGAAAGCTAGAAGCATCAGGAGTCAAGGTAATTGCATACGCAGATGATGTGGTAATTCTGGTTTCGGGTAAGTTCCCAACAGTCATGAGCGAAATCATGAGCGGAGCTTTGGACATAGTAAACACTTGGACTGCAGAGTGTGGCCTTAGTGTGAACCCGAGGAAAACCGAGTTAGTCCTCTTCACCACAAAGACCAGAATACCGGAGTTTCAACTCCCACAACTTAATGGCCACTCTTTAAAACTGTCACCCAACGCTAAGTGTCTCGGAGTCATTCTCGATTCGAAGCTTAGTTGGAAGATGAACATTGAGCATCGTACAAAGAAAGCCTATATAGGTATAGCCCTCTACGCCTGCAGGAGAACTTGCGGCAGAAGCTGGGGTCTTCAGCCAAAGATGGTTTTATGGCTATACACGGCTGTAGTGCGACCTACACTCGCTTACGGAGCATTGGTATGGTGGCCAGCTCTTCGTAGGAAGTATAATATTGACCTATTGAGCAAAGTGCAAAGAACCGCTTGCATCACAGTCACGGGAGCTATGCGTTCATGTCCAGCGGATGCACTTAATATCATCCTGGGTCTACTCCCTTTAGACCTACAAATAAAATTTAACGCGGCGTGCAGCGCTGTCAGACTAAGCGTACGTTTATACTATGGCGGTGACGTTTTTTTTCCGTCGAAGCAATTAATGGCTAGCAACACATGGAAATGAATGGGAACGTTGTTATTAGGCGCGGTAAACGTCGAACGTCGCGTCCAAAATTTTTAACGTCGCATGTTGGCGGACTGGCGTTTGAACGTCGACGTCGACGTCCACTATAAACACGTGCAACTATATGGCAGAGTTTATATTACGACGTTAATGGCAGCATTTTTCCTTGAATCTTTTTTATAATTACATGCAATTACTCTTTGTTGTGGTGGTTTAGTAGGGATATTGTTTTGCGGATGAGGATGAGGGTGTGGATAAAAAATTGTTCGAGCTCGACAATGCGGAGAAGGATAAGGATATTTGATAATGAAAAGATGAGGATACGGATAAGGGTGAGGATGGGGATATATTCGTTGATTTGTTTCTACATGTGAAATATTATGTACAATAGTTGTGAACATGAGAAGCACATCTGCTTCCAATGCACAAACAGCAATATTCTCCGTCTATCCATGATGTAGCCTCAAAAAATACCGAATGATTCCACGTACGTCGTTAAAAAACGTCGTAATATAATCACAAGCGAACGACGTTTTTTTAACGTCGAACGTCGACGGAAAAAAAACGGCGCCGCCACCGCCATAGTATAAACGTACGCTAAGGGAGTCTGGATGTTGGACGTCCAAGCCATATGGGCATAGCAATATACTAGAGTCTCTACCTGTCGGTGTTCGAGACATGTTGCCAACAGACTATATCGTCACCGAAGTAGACTTTGAAAAGCACCTCATAACAAGGTTTCCAACGAGAGCGGAATGGAGTGAGGGAGAGGTGACCGGAGGATACGACTGCAAAATATTCACTGATGGCTCTAAAATGGATTGTGGAGTCGGTGCGGGGGTCTTTTCTGAGGATCTCTGTGCATCAATGTCTTTTCGCCTCCCAGACTATGCAAGCGTATTTCAAGCTGAAGTGCTGGCAATATGGGAAGCATGTAGGATGTTGAGGCACAGCACGGGAACCACTAGGAGTGTCGCCATCTTCTCAGACAGTCAGGCCGCGATTAAGGCTCTGGAATCAATAACAATTTCATCGAAAATAGTAAAACAATGCCGCAGTGAACTGGCTGGACTGGCGGACCTCTTCAGAATATCTCTTCTATGGGTTCCAGGACATAGGAACATAGAGGGGAACGAGAGGGCCGATCAACTGGCGAGACAGGGCTCTGCACTACACGAGTCCTACGCGGTGACTGACCACCCGCCGTTTAGTGCCGTTAAAAATGAGATTCATACACATTTCATGACACAGGCTAGTGGAAGATGGGGCGCACTGACAACGTGTGGCACGTCTAAGAAATTATGGCCATCATATGATGCACGTAAATCTAATGCCCTTCTGAAGAGCGCCCGTTCGGATGTCGCAAAAGTTACAGCGATTACGACGGGGCACTGGCCGGTGGGAGTGCACGCGGCCAGATTGGGTATACCTTACAACATGTTCTGCCGCAGCTGCAGGAATGAGGAGGAGGAGGAAACTCTGATCCATTTCTTGTGCAAATGCCCGGCTCTTGCGAGAATCAGACATCAAGAATTGGGCAGCGCTTTCTTCCAAGATATATCCGACATCTCCTCGAGGAGTATCGGGGAGATAATACGTTTTGTTAACTCCACAGGATGGATCTGAGGACGAATACCTCAGAACGTTCTTGATATCAACGGTTTATTCCTCTCATGAGGCATGTGGCATCAAAACGGCGTACCTAACGCTAATTGTGTTCTCTTTCCCTGCTGGAATGGAACAGCCACTCTAACCAACCAACCAACGGCAAAAGTATCTGAGCTTAATAACTCCATAACGGAAAAAACTAGCTGAACCAAACTTGCCCAGGACTAGCCTATTGTTGAAATTCAGCAAACATCCATCAAGCGGTTAAAAAGTTACAGCTATGTAACGGCATAATTTTATAAACAAAATAACTCTATAACGCAAGAAGCTAGTTGAGTGAAACTTTTCTAGTTGGTGGGCGAAAGTCAGGACTGGGTTCTTATTTAATTTCAGCAACACCATTAAGTCAGTTCCGGAGTAGCAGCTTAGTGAGGAATAGTTTTCTGTGGAGTGAGGAATAGTTTTCTGTGGAGTTTCAGGAAAATCCAAGGTACAGTCGAAAGGTTACAGTAATACAATATAACAGCAAAAAGAAATAAGCAAAAATTTATATACACGAAAGGGATTTAGTTGATGAAGCGTAAACGAAAACCGGAGATAAATTCAAATAGTAAAATCAATCGAACAGTTAAGAAGTTTCATCATCTGGAAATATCGCCCGCATATCGAAATACATAATTCTGAAGCTGCACCTGATACTAACAACAGCAGATTTAAGTATCCCAACCATATCATAATTATACATAAACTCATAAATGATCCCGAAGAAGCCCATATCAAAAATCAGTTCCTCTGGCTTCATTGCGCCAGGTGCCTTTTGTTTGTATGACACTTTATAATTACGTGGCACGAATTCGGTTTTTGATATCTATTAGATACTTTATGTACACTTGCGAGCAAAAATACTGAATCAAACCGAAAGCACGTGTATTTGCATGTATATTTTAAAAAGTACGTTATGTATCCCTACAAATCGTATGTTTTTGAAGTGGCAATGGCGGTCCGTATTGTTCACGGACGAGACCAGAGTGTGTCTACATGGCAGTGACAGGAGGTCGGCTATACAGGCGTCCAGTGATGTGGGGTCAATTTTGGGCCTGTGGCGGGCCGTCTTGGAGTCAAATTCGCTTCCTTTAGTCGTCTCCTCACTGTGCACTCGCTTACAGCTACTTCGCGAACGTCCCTCAGATTCTGCTGCACGTCAACTCCCGTGAGGTGCCGATTTCGTAGCATACTTGCCACAATAAAACGATCGTCTCTATCGGAAGTGCGCCTAGAGCGGCCGGGTCGGGGTCTCTGATTGTAGCTACCTTCCCCCCGAAATACTCTTGACACAGTAGACTGACTCATTCCTAGCTAACGAGCGACTGTTCTCTGAGTAAGCCCTTCCGAAAATAGGGCGACAACTTGAGCCGCCTGCTGAGGCGTGGTACTCATGAATGACAAAATTGTGACTCTTATTGCTTTAAACTTATTCAATCGACCTTCCATATTCAACTGACCATTGAAAACCCTTTGCGGATGCATTTATAGGGTTAGTTTGCCTTGTAATAACCCATTCATAAATGTTCAATTTCCCGACTTTTTAGCTCCAGGTAGCGTTCATTCATAACACGCTCATTAAATGGTGATAAAAAAGGTATCATTGTAAAGCTTGTTACAAAATTCGCTCAAAGGTCACGGCTGGTGCCGGCTTGCTGCGGAGCAAAGGCCGTGGGACGCCACGCACTTTAAATTTTACCCAGCCGTGTCGTGGTCCAAATGGTACCTCGCCAAGCGCGAATGCGAGGACGGCGGACTACCTGCCTTTAACGACCCGGAACACTCTTCACAATTAAATTCCGTTTTTTGCTAATTCTGATAATATATTAATGCGTAATTGTAACTTATAAGCTAACCTCTACTCTACCCGTGATCACGCCAATAAAAAAAACTTAACACTACGAAATTCACTTATCACTAATTACACTTCTTACTCGCTAAACTGACCTTGGGGCGGCAACAAATCCTACCACCTACGTACTATGCCAAATCGTCGCGTTGCTCGTCGCCTCGCTGCTCGCACAATTTATTGCGCCGTCTCAGATACTTTTCGTCGTCGTCGTCGGCACACCATCCATCCAATTCAAATACAGATTACTCGTCGCTGTCTCGTTCTGCGTCTTCGCTAATTCTCCTCGTCTTCTCTCTTGCTGATTTCGGCTGAGACTTTGGTTGAGATCTCGGGTCCACGTCTTATCCTTATCCCATGGAAGAACCAGAACAAAGAGAGTCTTGAGGTTGTTTCCATTTCAAAATTTCCCAATATGGGACTTAGGTGAAAAAATCAATGGTACCGGCGGGATACTTACCTTATCCCATGGAAGAACCAGAACAAAGAGAGTATCCCGCTCGGTTCGTCGCCCTTTTAATACATTGGTCCGGGTACGGTACTATCCCGCTACCCATTTATTCGGTCATCGGTGACGACATCGAGATCCAGTTGGCCAATTGCAAAGCCTCGCCCAATTCTCATCTCAGACATTCATCAAATTAGTAGTTCAGCTGCATTACCGACATACGATCCACGCTGTCAAGTCGGCTTAGACAGATGTCAATAAACATCAATAGATGAATCGGTGCGGTTTGTTTGTTTTGGTTCGCGTTCTGTTTACTTTGTGCATCATGTTGGTTTCGCGTTTATTCCGTGTTGTTGTTATGTGTAGGCGTTTTGCATTCCCAAGATACACGCCCAAGGAAGTTCGAGTCATCAGACACGTATTCATTTGTTGCGAACCACTGGTACAGGTGAATCATCATGCAGCATTCGCTTTACATACGCATAAAGTATGCTGCGTGGTGATTCAGCTGAACTGACCTACGCCAACATCTATCGTCCACAATGTACAGCTGACCGGCTATGCATATCAGGGCAATAGTGACTGCAACAGCATAGATCAAGCGGTGAGAGTGCATCATGCAAACTCTATGTCGATGTCGTCACTTTTGTCGTGATATTGGCCGGTACATCCATTGCATTGTTGATGACAACGATGGGCGGCTGGATGATCGTCGTCGTCGTCCTCCTATTCGAAGCGGCGGCAATTTGTTTTATGCAGCGAGTGGTGGCGATGACCGGCGACTATGGGGATTGGGATGCGGAAGACCGTTGATGGCGGTAAATTTGAGGGTACTGACCCTGGGTTTGATTTTGGGTGGATGAGGACGGGTTTTTATGGGGAGATGGAGTTTGGATTTAGGACAGGACGGTAGATTGTCGGATAGTTGGCGAAGTTTTCTTTTTAAAGAAAGGATTTTTTTTTTTGAAAAGTGAATTGTGAATAAGGCTGAGAAAGACGTTAGAGTTTGTTTTTCTGTTGCAATTGGAACAAGAACGAAAGGAAGTTTATTTGTGATTCTGGAACGTGTGTTTTAAAAACATCAGTTTTCGCTATGTGCTAAGTTGGTTACTGTTTGCCGGTGTCAAAGAAATTGGACGCAAAAAAAAAAACTTATCGAGAAAATAGCAGTGCGAGAAGAAACCTTGTAAATAAAAAAAAGGAAGAAGAAAAAAACAAACTTAATTAAAAGTAAAAATTTATGTATAAAAACTCAAACGTGAAGAGACGTTAGTTAACCAATTCGTATCATTCAAATAAACTGAAGATTGAAAAGTTGAATTTACGAAAGCGTACGACGGAAAAATTTTGATGGAATCAAGAAAGTACTTGGATTTATGCATGGGAATGGATGATAATCTGTTGCTGCAAAGTGTCTCTGGAGAACCTGTTAACTAGTTGGATGAAATTCGGTTTGCGATCTCTAATTCTCACTCGGATATATTTTTATTTTTGTTGATTTGGATTTTCATTGATTTAGTGGTGTTGTACAAGTTTATTTTTGAATTTAAATTTTTCTTTAATTTGGAAATTTGTAGTAATTAATCGTGCTGAATTCAAGCTGAAAGGCGATCGATCGTCATCGAGGGAATTCGCAGTGAGTTTAAATTTTTCTTATTCATTTTCATTGTAATATTTTTCTTTTGCATATACACTGAATTAGGTTTTTTTCAATTTTTTTTTGTTTTTCGATTTCTTTTTTTTTTCTTTGTTTTAATCTATCCAGAATTCTAAGACTTTCTTTTGCTCCTAACAATTTTTATCGTTGATTTGTTTTAATTTTTATTTGTTCAGTAATATATTTTATAATGATTAATTAATCTTTTCCTCAAATTGGGTTCTTCCGTGTCCCGAAGGATGGGCACATTCCTTCCCTCCTCCTAATCCTTCCCTCGCCTCTCTTTAATGTTTTAGGTGGCTGAGCTAGGACTAGGATGCTTTGGCTCCAAACCCACGACCTCCGCTGGTCTAGCCGGGACCTGAGCCACTGAGCCACAAGCATCCTGGTCATCAACAAATTTTTGTTGCAGTGACGGCGGCTCGACAAAGCCGTGGTTCGCAACATATGGCGCCCAAATGGAATTTTAAGGTTTTTATTCCGATAGATATATTATCGTTTGATCTGCAGAGTAGTTGATCAGCTTCGAATGGAAGCTAGTGGTCCGCAGATGCGAGCCACGCGTCGAGAGGCCGTCATTGCAACAATGGCGTCCAACACTTTGTCTCTTACAGGAGGTAGAGCTCGTTGTAGGATGGCATCGACTTCAAGACTGCTTCTAAATCTCCCGGGCGGGATAAAGTTCGTATGTTGACATTTGTGACTTAGAAGTAACTCGATAGTTGACCATCTGCGTTTGTAGTGGTTGCAGTCTCTTCATGACCTTTATCCGGATGACTCCGTTTGATGTTTTCTTTGCAATACATTTGTCGAATAAGCTATTGAGAGATTGCAACGCTATGACGCGACGAGAATTCTATCTCCTTCCTCCCTTTGCCCATCGCTCAAATTTCAACCCATCCACCCTATCCTTATGATGTCCATCTGGAGATCACGGAAGGACCCAATATTTAATGAAAATTTTTATTACATTTTTTTTTGTTTTCTCTTTTCCATTCTCCAAATCATAATTTCTGCATTTTGTTTCTTTATTTTGGTTGGTTTTTCCTTACTCTTTTCACACTTAATTTTTGCGGTTTTAAAATCGGTTATTATTGTTTCTTTTTGTTTTTTTTTTTTTAATTACTAGGTTTTTTTTCCTTCATATATACGAGTATATAAAAACACAATGTCGAATCCTGACGAAACCATCAACCTGCATCTGGAAGATACCCCGTCCGTATCACTCCCTTTCACCAGCACGCTAAGACCGGCCTTTCAAAGAGAGGTTGTTGGTGTATCTAAATGGGGGTTTTCTTTCGACGCTGCCTCCAAAGAGTTCACGGCAGAGTCATTTCTATTTCGGGTGGGCGCTTTGGCTGCAAGCTATTCACTGCCAGATGAGGTTTTAGCGATGGATCTCCACTTTTTGTTGAGAGGCGTCGCTGCTGATTGGTACTGGCGTTTTCGAATGCAGAATCCATCTCTGAAGTGGGACCTTCTTAAAAAGGAATTTTTGGAAAGGTTTGGTTGTTCCAGGTCGGACGTTGATATTCGACGTGCCATCGACGCTAGGACCCAACTTCCCGGTGAACCTATACGAGACTTCTGCGATGCAATAGAGGCTCTCAATTGCGAGCTGAGGGTACCACTAAGTGATACCGACTTGCAGTGCATTGTGTTGCGAAACATTAATCGTCGCTTGCGGGATCACTTGGCGGGACTCTGCTTTGATTCAGCTCGTCAATTGATTCGTCGTTGCGTCTCAATTGAAGAGACCTGGAACCTCTCCAAGGCGGAGTCGGCCAGGCAACCAACTTTGAACCGCCTCAGTATTCATGAAACTGATGCGGCGGAACATAGCTCCGGATTCGATGTCGAGGCTGTCGCGCGTCCAAGGCCAACACAGATAGTTGCGGACACGCCAGTAAACCATCAGTTCCGTTTATGCTGGAACTGTAAAGATATGGGGCATTCCTTCATGGATTGTCCAACACCTGTCCAACACATTTTCTGTTTCGGCTGCGGTTTGGCGGGAACCGTAAAACCAAAATGCACCCGTTGTAATCAGTCGGGAAACGGGAGAAGGAATGTGCGACCTATGGGGAGCTCTCACATTCCCCCTCAGCTCGCCTGGAGACGACCGATGACAACGGATGCAGCAACCAATGTGGATCCGGAGCTGCGTTCCAACCAACACTGAAGAAATTGAAGAACCGGTTTGCTCGATCCTGGAGGTACTTTAACGACAGGCGTCTCCTGAAGCAGGCATGTGCAGACTCCATTTTATCTTCCACCGAGGATAATCGGCCATTTGCCGAGATCAGTTTGCAAGGACGGATGATCAAAGGCCTGCTTGACAGTGGCGCTAGCGTGAGTATCCTGGGTACGGGGGCCTTGGACCTGATTTCGGATCTCGGCTTGCATCTTCATACGATGTAAGCTGATGTCAGAACAGCTTCAGGTCATAAGGCCTCTGTCTTGGGATACGTGCGTGCATCGGTACGGTTTAAGAACACGACGAAGTCACTCAGACTTCTGGTTGTTCCAAGTCTCACAAACCCATTATATTTGGGAATGAATTTCTGGGACTTGTTCAAAATCGTGCCGATGCAAGTATCCGCAGTCGAGCAGGTCCGCACTGACGCTTCAGGAGACTCTATTCAATTATCTCCGAAGGAACAGCAACGCCTCGACTTCGTCATACAACAGTTTCCTTCCGTTAATGAAAAGGGCTTGGGTCGTACCACATTGGTGACACACCACATTGATACTGGCGACTCAAAACCTATCAAACAAAGGCACTACGCAGTGTCACCCGTTGTGCAGAAACTGATGTATGATGAACTCGACCGCATGCTGTCTTTGGGCGTAATTGAGGAAAGCCACAGCGCCTGGAGTTCTCCAGTTACCCTAGTGAGAAAGCCTGGGAAAGTGCGTCTGTGCCTCGATGCTCGACGGTTAAATGACGTAACAACTAAGGATGCGTATCCGTTGCCTTTGATTGAGGGATTGTTGGCTCGCTTACAATCCACACGGTTTGTGTCGAGTGTTGATTTAAAGGATGCCTTTTGGCAGATTCCTTTGGAGAAGGAGTCTCGGGAGAAGACAGCATTTACCGTTCCCGGCAGGCCCTTATACCAATTCGCCGTTATGCCTTTTGGACTCTGCAATGCACCGCAAACCATGTGCAGGCTCATGCATAAGGTCATTCCTCACGAGCTACAGGACAAGGTATTTGTCTATTTGGATGATTTACTTATCACCAGCACCACCTTTGAGGAACATTTGGAACTTCTTTCGAAAGTTGCAAATTTACTCAGGGAGGCCGGTTTAACCGTAAATGTGGGGAAAAGTAAATTCATCCAAAGAGAAATTAAATACCTTGGTTATGTTGTTAGTGATGGTGTCCTTATGACTGATCCTGACAAGGTTTCCGGCATAATCGCATATCCAGAGCCAAGGAGTGCAAAAGACGTAAGACGGTTTATGGGCATGGCGGGATGGTATCGCCGTTTTATTCCGAACTTCAGTGCGGTTACCGCCCCTCTTACGGATCTGCTCAAAGGTAAGCGCTCTTTTAAATGGACTCCAGCGGCCAACAGTTCCTTTGAGAAGGTGAAACAGCTGTTGGTTTCCGCTCCCGTGCTAGTTAACCCTGATTTTACAAAGCACTTTTATATTCAGTGTGACGCGAGTAGCACTGGAGTTGGAAGTGTTTTGTTCCAGAAGGATGACGATGGCGGTGAACATCCAATCGCATATATGTCCGTGAAACTTAATGCCGCGCAGCGCAACTATAGTGTTACCGAACTGGAATGCTTAGCTGCGGTGCAAAGTGTTAAAAAGTTTAGGGCATATATCGAAGGGCTGCCTTTCACCATCATCACGGATCACGCAAGTCTGAAATGGTTAATGAACCAGCAAGACTTGTGTGGTAAACTTGCACGTTGGAGCCTGAAACTGCAGGCGTTCGATTTCACCGTCGAGCACCGAAAGGGGACCCAAAATGTGGTTCCAGACGCACTTTCCAGAGCTCATGCGGGCAATGTCTGTTGCCTTCCCGAGCATTTGCATTTAGATGAAATTATCCCTGACTCCGCTTTCCAGGATCCTGAATACAAGAAACTTTGTGTTCAGGTACAAAGCAATCCTGATAAATTCGAAAACCTTTATGTCCGGGATGATCGCATCTATATCGAGCAAAGGATACCCGGGGAGACAACAGACATTCCCCGAGCCAAGCTGTGGGTCCCAGAAGTCTGCCGGCCTAGTCTGATTAGTCGTGCTCACGATGACCCTCGAGGATCTCATTGCGGTATTAGGAAAACGGTTGAAGTGCTTCAGCGGTATTACTACTGGCCTGAGCTGAGGTCAGATGTGGCTGAGCACATTAGGAAATGTGAAATTTGTAAACAAATTAAACCTCCGAACTACCGCATGAGACCACCGATGGGAGCATCCCGAGAGACTGATCGGCCTATGCAAAGACTTTTCATAGACTTCATGGGACCCTATCCACGCTCCAAGAAGGGAAATACTCATATATTTGTAGTGCTCGACCACTATACAAAATTCGTATGGCTGAAGGCCATTCCTAGAGCTACTGCTGAGGTTGTCGTTAACTACTTAAAAAATGAAATATTTTTGACTTTTGGCGTACCGGAGATTATTCACTCGGACAATGGGAAGCAGTTCGTTTCTGGAGCATTCACTGGATTTCTGAAAGAGTTCGGGGTAAACCATGTGCGCACCCCCTTATACTCTCCACAATCGAATGCTTCAGAGCGAACTAACCAGTCGACGCTAGCCGCAATCCGAGCCTATATAGGATCCGATCATAGGAATTGGGATGAGCATCTGAGCGAATCATGTAGTGCGTTTCGTAATGTAGTACATGATTCAACCGGATGTTCCCCTCATTTCCTCATGTTCGGGTATCATCCTATCCAGCATGGCAAAGACTATACCCTCCTTCGAGAACTCAACGCATTTGTTGATGGAGAGGTATGTCTTCGATCCAATGGCGACAGATTGCGGCTGACACATGACCGGGTGAAAGAAAAGCTGGCCGAAGCTTATGCCCGATCCGCTCGGGCGTATAATCTTCGCAGTCGGCCAAAAACATTCGTCCCCGGCCAGAAAGTATTTGTGGTTAACCACACCCTCAGTAGTGCTGCGGACCGTTTCGCCGCTAAACTAGCCCCAAAGTTTATCGGCGCTATTGTCCGCAAAAGGATTGGCCAGTTATCATACGAATTAGAAGACGAAGAAGGCAACTTAATCGGCGTATATCACGCTCACGATATTCGTGACTAATTACCTTCTTCGTGGAGTATTTCTCTTCTTGGCCACTTTATAAGCCCGGCTATGTAAGACTCATCTCCTGGGTCGGGTCGTCCCCACGATTGTTGCGAACCACTGGTACAGGTGAATCATCATGCAGCATTCGCTTTACATACGCATAAAGTATGCTGCGTGGTGATTCAGCTGAACTGACCTACGCCAACATCTATCGTCCACAATGTACAGCTGACCGGCTATGCATATCAGGGCAATAGTGACTGCAACAGCATAGATCAAGCGGTGAGAGTGCATCATGCAAACTCTATGTCGATGTCGTCACTGTTGTCGTGATATTGGCCGGTACATCCATTGCATTGTTGATGACAACGATGGGCGGCTGGATGATCGTCGTCGTCGTCCTCCTATTCGAAGCGGCGGCAATTTGTTTTATGCAGCGAGTGGTGGCGATGACCGGCGACTATGGGGATTGGGATGCGGAAGACCGTTGATGGCGGTAAATTTGAGGGTACTGACCCTGGGTTTGATTTTGGGTGGATGAGGACGGGTTTTTATGGGGAGATGAAGTTTGGATTTTGGACAGGACGGTAGATTGTCGGATAGTTGGCGAAGTTTTCTTTTTAAAGAAAGGATTTTTTTTTTTGAAAAGTGAATTGTGAATAAGGCTGAGAAAGACGTTAGAGTTTGTTTTTCTGTTGCAATTGGAACAAGAACGAAAGGAAGTTTATTTGTGATTCTGGAACGTGTGTTTTAAAAACATCAGTTTTCGCTATGTGCTAAGTTGGTTACTGTTTGCCGGTGTCAAAGAAATTGGACGCAAAAAAAAAAACTTATCAAGAAAATAGCAGTGCGAGAAGAAACCTTGTAAATAAAAAAAAGGAAGAAGAAAAAAACAAACTTAATTAAAAGTAAAAATTTATGTATAAAAACTCAAACGTGAAGAGACGTTAGTTAACCAATTCGTATCATTCAAATAAACTGAAGATTGAAAAGTTGAATTTACGAAAGCGTACGACGGAAAAATTTTGATGGAATCAAGAAAGTACTTGGATTTATGCATGGGAATGGATGATAATCTTTTGCTGCAAAGTGTCTCTGGAGAACCTGTTAACTAGTTGGATGAAATTCGGTTTGCGATCTCTAATTCTCACTCGGATATATTTTTATTTTTGTTGATTTGGATTTTCATTGATTTAGTGGTGTTGTACAAGTTTATTTTTGAATTTAAATTTTTCTTTAATTTGGAAATTTGTAGTAATTAATCGTGCTGAATTCAAGCTGAAAGGCGATCGATCGTCATCGAGGGAATTCGCAGTGAGTTTAAATTTTTCTTATTCATTTTCATTGTAATATTTTTCTTTTGCATATACACTGAATTAGATTTTTTTCAATTTTTTTTTGTTTTTCGATTTCTTTTTTTTTTCTTTGTTTTAATCTATCCAGAATTCTAAGACTTTCTTTTGCTCCTAACAATTTTTATCGTTGATTTGTTTTAATTTTTATTTGTTCAGTAATATATTTTATAATGATTAATTAATCTTTTCCTCAAATTGGGTTCTTCCGTGTCCCGAAGGATGGGCACATTCCTTCCCTCCTCCTAATCCTTCCCTCGTCTCTCTTTAATGTTTTAGGTGGCTGAGCTAGGACTAGGATGCTTTGGCTCCAAACCCACGACCTCCGCTGGTCTAGCCGGGACCTGAGCCACCGAGCCACAAGCATCCTGGTCATCAACAAATTTTTGTTGCAGTGACGGCGGCTCGACAAAGCCGTGGTTCGCAACACATTCTTTTCCTTTTTGAATTTGATTCTCTGTGTATCCGTCTATTTCAGGAAGTATTTTCAAAACATGTTGCACGAACTGGTCGCCGGTGTTAGGACGATGGGAACAATTGGTAAGACCTAACTAACTACCTATTTTAGCCCGCCGCCCCTCCTGTCTAACAGTGCCCCATTACCTACAGAGTGTTCCGCGTCTTGACTCAACCGTGACAAATCCTCCCTTGCTTCAAGTGGGTTTTCCTCTCAGGAAAAACCCACTAACAAAAGTAATTCATCGTGCTCTCAGACCTGACTATCTTTGCTTTATTACCATGCAGACACATTACAAACATTGATACGGCACGACAAGACGACATATTGGATGTCATGCCACGTAGAGTTTCAGATCCTTTATATTCCATATGCCAGCATCTTTCCCATTATCCTCCACTAATCGGTACGTCCAACCTGAGACCAGCTCTCGAACAGTAAATGGGCCCACGTACTCAGGGGCCAATTTGGCACTAAAATCATTTACGGCGTTCGAAATGACGTAGTTCTTTCTCCACACCTTGTCTCCCACCTGTAGGGGTAGATTGCGTTTTCGCAAATCATATCGCTGCTTATTTGAATCAGAAGCTTTTATCATTCGTCTGGCAACTTCCTCCCTTATCGTTTGAATCTTTGAGCTCCTCGCCACCGGATCCACAAGGTCGTTATCATGGCCAGGATTTTCTGTCGATTCCCGCCACATGACCATATCCCGACCAAAATTGATGAAGTACGGGGTCACCCCCGCTACTTCATGGGTGTAGGTACGGAGGGCGCATCCGATTTTGGCAAGATCACGATCCCAATGGCGATGGTTATCTGAAACGTATGATCGGAGCATCCGCTTCACGTTTTGGTTGACCCGTTCCGCAGGGTTAGCCTGGGGGTGATACAGAGCAGTGTATTTTGCTCTCGCGCCATAATCCCTTAAAGCCGCTTGGTACTGCCGACTTTTGAATTGGACCCCGTTATCGCTCACTATAGCTTTGGGTACCCCGTAGACCAGAAACACTTGTTCCTCCATGATACGCGCCACCTCTCCCCCAGTGGCCGAACGTAGTGGAAACACTAACGAATACTTAGTGAAGTAGTCTATTACCGTCAGAATATACTTGTGGCCCTTAGTAGTGCGTGGAAGTGGTCCAATCAGGTCTATACAGACCATCTCCCATGGGTGGGTAGCCTCTCCTGCTCGGGAAACCATCAGGCCAACAGGGGGTTTGCGCTCCACTTTAATTGACTGACAAATCTTGCAGCTACGAACGTACTTTGCTATGTCGGCTGCCATTTTTGGCCAATAATAGCACTGAGCCACTCGATCTTGTGTCCGTTTTGCCCCCATGTGACCAGCCTGAGCATCATCATGACACCGTTTCAAGACTAATTTCCGTTCGTCTTTCGCCACCACCCTCTTCCAATCCCCGTTTAAGGACAGTTCCGGATATTTTCCAGGAACACGCTTCCACAGAGTACCGTCGTTCACTTTCCAGCCGCTATACATGTCTGGCTCTTTTTTTACATTCTCCATCATTCGCTTATACCATTCATCTACCACGGGTTCAATCGTTGCCGACTCAACCATCGGAACCGATCTTGACAGAGCATCTGGTACAAGGTGTTCTTTCCCTTTTCGATGAATGACATCAAAATCGAATTGTTGGAGCCTTACGGCCCACCTTGACAACCGTCCGTTCGGATCCTTAAGGTTGTTTAACCACACCAAAGAGTGGTGATCAGTGATAACACTGAACCGAGTACCTTCTATGTACGGCCTCAACTTTTCAATTGCCCACAAGACACCCAAACATTCTTTTTCGGTCATTGAGTATTTACGTTCCACCCGGGAAAGCGACCGACTCAAGTATGATATGACCCGCTCCCCTTCCTTAAAGTTTTGCGAAAGCACTGCCCCCAACCCAAAGTCTGAAGCGTCGGTTTGGAGTACAAATGGTAAACTGTAGTCTGGACAACTCAATACTGGGGCAGTAATGAGTTTTTCCTTTGCCTTCTGAAATGCAGTTTCGCATTCTTCTGTCCACATAAATTTCTTATTCTTCTTGGTTAAATCGGTTAAGGGGGCTATCATCGACGCATGGTCTGGTATGAAGCGACGATACCAAGAAACCATGCCTAAAAATTGTCGAACTTCTTTGACGTTCCCAGGGGTTGGTATCTTCACTACGCCTGACACCTTCTCAGGATCTACATTAAGGCCTTGTTCATTAACCACATAACCCAAATATTTGAGTTGTGGTCGACAGAACTCACATTTTTCCTTTGATACTTTTAGACCTGCCTGCCGGAGTCGTGAGAAGACTTCTTCCAGCACCTTCATGTGTTCATCAAAAGTTTGGGTGACGACCACAATATCATCTAAATACGTAAATACATGAGGTTCCATATCGGGTCCCAATACTCTGTCGATGAGCCTCTGCCACGTCGCCGGCGCATTCTGCAACCCAAATGGCATTCGCGTGAATTGGAAAAGACCCCGATGTGGCACTGTGAAGGCAGTATACTGCTTAGAGTCTTCAGCCATCGGCACTTGCCAGTAGGCGGACTTAACATCCAGGGACGACAAATACCTGGCATTACCTAACTTGTCCAGAGTAGCCGAAATATATGGCAACGGGTAAGCATCGCGTTCTGACACTTTATTTAATTTACGGAAATCTACGCAAAACCGATAAGACCCGTCTTTCTTTTTCACTAGGAGTATCGGCGACGCCCACGGACTCGACGAAGGCTCAACCACCCCCATCTTCAACATCTCATCAAGTTCCCTATCGATGTTCTCGCGCACGGCAGGCGAAACAGGATAATAGCGCTGTTTTATCGGATCCGCTTTAGTTTTTATCTTATGTTCCACCAATGTCGTACGCCCGATACCATCTCCTAATAAATCAAATTCTTTTTCCAACAAACTCTCCAGTTTCTTTTCCTCCTCAGCCGACAGCTTCTGTCTACCTCTTAAATGGGTCATAGGTGAAAAAATCAATGGTACCGGCGGGATACTTACCTTATCCCATGGAAGAACCAGAACAAAGAGAGTATCCCGCTCGGTTCGTCGCCCTTTTAATACATTGGTCCGGGTACGGTACTATCCCGCTACCCATTTATTCGGTCATCGGTGACGACATCGAGATCCAGTTGGCCAATTGCAAAGCCTCGCCCAATTCTCATCTCAGACATTCATCAAATTAGTAGTTCAGCTGCATTACCGACATACGATCCACGCTGTCAAGTCGGCTTAGACAGATGTCAATAAACATCAATAGATGAATCGGTGCGGTTTGTTTGTTTTGGTTCGCGTTCTGTTTACTTTGTGCATCATGTTGGTTTCGCGTTTATTCCGTGTTGTTGTTATGTGTAGGCGTTTTGCATTCCCAAGATACACGCCCAAGGAAGTTCGAGTCATCAGATACGTATTCATTCTTTTCCTTTTTGAATTTGATTCTCTGTGTATCCGTCTATTTCAGGAAGTATTTTCAAAACATGTTGCACGAACTGGTCGCCGGTGTTAGGACGATGGGAACAATTGGTAAGACCTAGCTAACTACCTATTTTAGCCCGCCGCCCCTCCTGTCTAACACAGTGGCGTGGCGTGATAATTCAACTAGGGGAAGCAATTGGTATTAAAAATTTACTATTATTATGCTTTCCACAAATTTACTGCGTATTAATTGAACCCCTCTCGTTAGCTACTTTTAACATTTCTAATATAAAAGCACCCAGGAATCACGAACGGGGACGTGAGAGTAGGTATACTGTATTTTATCAGCATTTTAATTCCCATGCTACCAATATATAATAATTTACTTTTAAATAAATAGTTGTAAAAATTATATGTTGGTAGACTTATCAAAAAAGCAAAGCTGTAACTATAAGTATATAAATAAAGCATATTCGAATTATTAGAACTACTATAACAATAACAACAATAGCAAAAAAATTGCAAAATAAATATCCATACACTCATAAAGAAAGTAATCATGTTCAGCGAATCAAAATTTGAATAATAAAAACAATAACAATACAATAAAAATTAAAAATAATTCAACTATTTACTATTTAAAAAATCACAGTTAGTGAGTAAAATAAAATAATAATAATTGGGCAATAAATAAAATATATTACAAGTCAAAATAAATAATAAGATCCGTACATACTATTATTTGTAATTTAATTCTATTCGTCTTTCTTTTTTTTGCGAATTCATCTATAATATCTGTATAAAAACTTTGCTCACACAAACATGATTTAAGGAAAACCTTTTCAATTGACATTATTGCCAAGTCGCTAAGCCGTTGTTCGCCTGTACAATTTCTAAGATACGTTTTAATCCTTTTTAAGCAAGAAAAACTGCGCTCTGCGGACGCACTGGTTACTGGTAATGTTAAAACTAAACATATTAATTTATAAAATTGTGTGAAGCTTTCTTTTAATTTGTTATTAATGAAATAGTTAAAAATACCTTGAAAAGATTTTCCCTGCAAATCAGAATCAGAATAAAGCACAATGAGTTCAGTCTTTAATGAAATATGGTCAAATATATCAGCATAAGTTTTAGTTAAATTTAGTAAAAGATTGTCCGGAAATGTTTTCAAATATTGGTTAAATTTAGAAGAATCTAATAGGTTTAAAAATGTGAAACTTGCTAAGGATGAAAATCTTGAATTTATTTCTGCGGTAATATTATCTATAATTTCGACATAAATACGTGTAAAGAATAGTTCAACATTTTCATTACTGTCAACAAGGCACCTGGCTTTTTTCCGGCGTTGTGGAGTTTCGCAAATAGATGTGGTTTGGGTCCAAATTTCCGTGAAACTATTTCTTAACGATTGAAGTTGATTTTCAAAATCTGTAATTTTTTGAATGCAGTACATTATATCAGTTTGTTTACTTTGAAATATATCGAAAAGTACGTCGGTTTGTGGAAAAATTTTAGAAAAAACATTGAGCAGGAAAACAAACTGAAAATCTGTAAGTAAAACAAGAAGTCCCCTTGCGCTATTAACGGTCTCGCCATCCCACTTTCCACTCTCATTTTCAATGATATATTCAAAGAGTTCTTTTAATTGATCTAAATTATCAAAAATGGTTAAAACTAATCGACCATTAAAAGTCCAACGTGTTGGAGCTAATTTTGGAAGCCTTTTTTTGAGGAATAAATCTAGTGCAACTGTTCTCTTTGTTGAATGATTAAAAAATGTTTAAAAACAAGTAATAGATTGAAAAAAAATTCGACATTCGCGTATTTTATCGCATGATTTAGATAAAACTAAATTTAACCGATGAGCGAAGCAATGAATATATATTGCGTTTTTATACACATCCTTTACACGTGTTTGTAATCCAGTTATTTTACCAGACATTACCGAAGCCCCGTCATAGCTTTGACAAATAAGTTTGTTACCGCAATTGAATTTTTGAACAACATCTAAAACATGGTCAAATAAACGCGACGCAGTCTGATCATCAGAAATATCTGTAAAAGTTATGAAAGTTTCTTTAACCTCACCGGAAGGAGTAATGTAACGAAAGGTTGTTGAGAGTTGAGAACGACATGAAACATCGGTTGTTTCATCTAATATTATTGCTATAAATTTAGTTTGCTGAATTTCATTATAAATCTGTTTTAATAAAATTTTAGAAATGCTACTAATGAGATCGTTTTGAATATAATTTGATATTCCGGAAAAAACAGTCGCTTGCTCCAAGTGAGCTCGCAAGTCCGGATTATATTTAGCTAAAAGATTTAAAAGTTCAACGTAATTTCCCCTATTGCAAGAATTCACATTTTCATTGTGACCACGAAATGCCTGTTCTTGACATCCTAAATGGCACACAACGTCAATTAGCATTTTTAGTATATCTCGATTTTTCGAAACTTTCTCATTGTGCAATATTATTGAAGATCTATGTTGGCTACTTAATAATTCTTCAATTCTAGGACCGGAACCGAACTTGGAAAGAAGAAGTACTGACTTTAAATGATCAACGCTTTTCGTACCATGCCTGTCCACAGCTTTATGTAAATTATTTAAGTCACAAAACCCGGTAGTTCGCCAAACATTTAAATCATTTGAAAATAACAAGCATGGCCAACAAAATAATTTTTGCTTGGTCTTACAACCGGTAATCCATTCCGTATCTTCATAAATCTTAGCAGTAAAATGCCTAGTACATCTTTTTGTTTTAGAAACAATTTCCAAAATCGGTTTCGGTCGACCCTTTTCGATAATGTCTTTTTTTTCTGCGAAAGATCGAGATCCAAAAGACAATCGAAAAAGATCATCAACAACACAATATTGATCCATGCTACTTTAAAAACAAATCAAAACACTATAAGCAATTATAAGCACCTAGTCCGATTAAAAAACCCCTTCACCTTTTCACCAGCAAAAAGCACACAAATCGCACTACACTAAAGCACTACACTAGAGCAAATGAGTTTTAAATTTAACGGCTCATTCAATTCCTTGTGACGTCAATGACTTGAGGCAGTATTACCATCTCCCACTTATTTTTTCTTGGAATTTTCCGTTAAATGGTTTTCGATTAGATATAAGTTATTGAAATATGCATAAATATCCCTATAATTGAGTTCGTCTCTTACTAATACTCGTATACACTAATAATTCTATGCGAAATCACTTCTTCTCGAATTTACCAATAATAATTTTTAACCATGAAGCCATTATATTTCAAATCGAAACTTTTTCCACAATTCAATTCCTATCCTACTCTGGTAACCCTTGTGAAACTCAAATAGCACATCACATACGCATTGCAACACAGCAAATATTTTCAGTCCACAAGAAAATACGAACAAAGAGGAAATGGGAAGAAAAGTTCCCCAGCGTCCATGCGCCAGCAGCTCCGCTGCAGGCAAGAATTTCCTCTACTACATGTGAGGGGAACTTGGAAGCAAATTCCTGAGTGCTTCCAACCTACCGTGTACGTGAATTTTTTTTTATCGCGACACAGTAGGTTTACTGGGGAAAAAAATAAACGCTCATAGATGCAAATTTTGATATGCTTCCATGTGTCTTCTTCTTGGTGTGGTGTGGTGGTTTTCGCGGTGTTACCAATTCGGCTGTGTAAGATATTCGCGATTAGTTTCTTTGGAACTTTTATTTACATAGACTGTGCCGAAGAGTTTTTTTCGCGACTTTTTTGCGCGATTCAGAAAAAATTATTTAGAAAATTTTCCACCAATCGCCAAATATAAGGGAAGCAATGCTTCCCTTGCTTCCATGGACGCCACGCCACTGGTCTAACAGTGCCCCATTACCTACAGAGTGTTCCGCGTCTTGACTCAACCGTGACAAGCTAAGATCTCAAACTTTCAAATGACATAAGATTTGTAGGGATGCATAACGTACTTTTAACCAGGCCGAAGCGAAGCTTCGGCCCGGAGTCCGAAGCGTATATACCCTAGACTTGTACAGACCTAGTGGTGATACCAAAAGTACCAATTGGTAACGACCATATGCGTTAAAAGTAAGTTTCCTATATGGCCAGTTTATAGTGGAGGTTGGCAATCATTCAGGAGGATCTTGACCATTATCAAGAAAGTAAAAGATTGTCCTAACGAGCAATCTACCAAGGCTAGAGCTTTTCATGTTTGTTTAATCGGGAGTTATAAATACATTTAACTATTGTACATTTCTAGGGGAGGTAGGCGTTCTCTTTGCCTGATCATGCCCATTTTCAATACCAACCAACTAGATCATACTTCCAACATCTGACCAAAATTTCAAGGCTCTAGCTTCATTCTATCGAAAGTTATCGTGCGAACGGACAGACAGACAGACAGACAGACGGACAGACGGACAGACAGACAGACAGACAGACATGGCTAAATCGAATCAGGAGGTGACGCTGATCATTTATATATATACATTGCTATACCTCCTGAGCCTCCTTTAAGGTGTTACATATTTCCGTCGTGACAAAAACAATATACCCTATACTAAAAGTCTAGGGTATAAAAATATATGTACATACAAATACACGTGCTTTGGGTTGATTCAGTATTTTTGCTCGCAAGTGTAGATACAAATACGAGAGCACAGCACGAAACCGGTGTTGACAATGGGAAGTTCAATCACTCACATTACTGGGGGTTGGGAAGCTTCATGGTGTGCTCCCCAACTATGGTCCAGTTATGTCTTCCCAGCAGCTATGATGTGTTGTCTTTAGAGTGAAAACAGTGAGGCCCCAATAAAATCTGGGCCACAGCGGTTTTGTTGACAGGTGGCGTTCGGAACAAAAAGAGTTAATAGCGAGGGTAGATTCATGCTAACGTTTAAAGTACAGGGTTTGATATACCATCAAGTGGGCTCACTTTCCAATTCCTTGTAAATTGATTTCATGGGACAATAAACTCAACGGTTTCATGAGTTGGAAGTTAAAAGCTTGCAAGCTTCAGCTACTTACAATAATAGCTTCCTTTACTAGCTTCTCTCTTAACTAAATTGACCAAATTAACTGTCCCATTAAGAAGAAAGTGTAGTCCGGATGGGGTAACGGTTAGCACGTTCGCCTTCTATGCACTGCATAAAAAAAGGAAGTTTACGTGTCGGACTATGAGAACACTCAGCTTACCCCATTTGGGGGGCACACTTGAGCGTGTTGCTGACCACACACCTCTGCAAAAAAAAAATACATTCGCGGTCTAGTAAAAGAGATGATACTAACTCACCTCGAGACTTGAGTCCAAATTGACTGTTGCATCAGTTATTTATTTATTCTATTAAGAAGAAAGGATATTTGTACTAATTTTATCCCTATAGTGGACTTAATAAGGCAGTCAATAAGAAGACAAACAATTCCACTTGTTTCAGAATATTCCCGGAATAAGTATGGAGTACATTGGTAATCGAACTGAACAAAATTGGTTTGCAAAAAAAGTTCGCTACGAAGTCCCTGCCGCCAACCATTCTATCCTTATCGTTACATTTGTTTATTTTCCATTTCTGCTTCCCCTGTTTGTGTTCTTTATCCCAGGCCTGTGAGTTCCTTTTAATGCGTACAGACGGGGGCAACGAGCTTCGCCCACGTCTCCCGAACTGAGCTAAACCAAACATAAGCTGCTGCTTGCCCGCTGAGGGACTTTTTCTTCACCCCTTGGCATAGCCCAACCTTCACGGTCGCTATGCTACTTTAGGCTTAGTCCCCACGGGCATCTTCGGATTTCCACCTACCCGACCGTTAAGGGAGGCCCCCCAAATTTTTCTATTATCGGTTATGGAGGCCTCAAGGACGGGTCACTTTTTTTGTCTTTATTTAGCTGGTGAAGAAGACCGGAGTCCACCGCCATTTGCGACCCGGAGCACAAATTAATGACATCTGAGCTGGCTGAAGCCATGCTTCCGTTTTTAGGGTTTTGTATAAAAACAAAACCCTTATGAAATCGGTCATGCGTCCGTCTGTCCGTCTGTCCGTCTGTCTGTCTGTCTGTCCATGAAATATCTCACGAACCGCTGAAGCTACATGCTTGAAATTTGGTGGAAATATGTTGAAATACTATAATTCTCTGGAGAAAGCGATGCGTCGTAATAGGTCAACTTTAAGGGGGGGTCGCCATAGAGGGGAATTTCATTTGTAGGGGAGGTAGGGGTTCCTTAGGTCGGATCTAACCCATCTTGAATACCAACTAACCCGATCTCACTTCAAACATTTGACCAAAACTTCAAGTCGCTGGCTTGATTCTGTCAAAAGTTATCGCTTATTTGAAGTTGCATTTGTAGGGGAGGTAGGGGTTACTTTCAATACCGACCAAGTAGATCTTATTAAAAACATTTTGTCAAATTTTCAACTCGCTACTGTCATTCTATCGAAAGTTATCGTAATTAAAAGAATATTTAATTTTTTCAAATTTGTAGGGGAGGTAGGCGTTCCTTTGATCCGATTATGCCCAACTTACTAGAACTCAAGCAGCTTCTTACCCCAGGGTTACATGCCAAAAATCAGGTGTCTACGTCAATTGGTTCGAGAGTTATAGACAAAAAACCTGAAAAGTAGGGTAGTATGGGGCTCTTTGTAAGAAAATTACCGTTAGTTTTTAACTGATCGATTCTATTTTTCCAGGAGGGTAGAAGATTGTCCTCACGAGCAATCTACCAAAGCTAGAGCTTTTCATGTTTATTTAATCGGGAGTTGTAGATACATTTAATTATTTTACATATATAGGGGAGGTAGGCGTTCTCTTGGCCTGATCATGCCCATTTTCAATACCAACCAAGTAGAGTATACTTCCAACATTTGACCAAAATTGCAAGCCTCTAGCTTCATTCTATCGAAAGTTATCGTGCGAACGGGCAGACAGACAGACAGACGAACAGACAGACAGACGAACAGACAGACAGACGGACATGGCTAAATCGAATCAGGAGGTGACCCTGATCATTTATATAAATACATTGCTATTCCTCCGGAGCCTCCTTTAAGGTGTTACATATTTCCGTCGTGACAAAAACAATATACCCTATACTAAAAGTCTAGGGTATAATAATTTGTCATATAATTAATCGTATTCCGGGTGATATTCGAAGAAGATCACTCCCTTCATCATTGAGTCCCGTGTTATTGCTAGCATTTCGTTAAGGTTGAGTTTACTCATGGCTTTCACACTTATCGTGTACTTGCCTGTGATCATCAACCTCGTGCTAGCCAATGCTGGGGCCCGATTCGGCAAGAGTGAGTTTTTTCGGTGCGCATCCAAAAAACTCACTGAAAAAATTCACCGAAAATATCAGTGCGCACTGATGCAATTCAGCAAAAGCTAGTAATTTTTCAGTGCAGAATGAATTTTTCAAACAAAGGTCAAACGTGTCTAATTTTTCTGATTGCTGAAAACATTATAAAAATGGGTGACGTTCATGCTTCATATGAAATTATGGAATCGATCAATAACATTTATTCTCTTTCAGGAGGAAAAGTCTTGTGTTTACGAGTATAATAAACTCCCAACCACGGACCATTTCACATCTAGCGTTAAATATAATCATTTAGGGGATTCACACTCCCTTCGTATATGTCGTAATCGTGGTAAACTTCTGTCATCTCCATAGTAAAATGACAGAAGTTTACAACTTTACGACAAATGCGATGTTTACGACGTGAGTATGAATCCCCTTATAATCTTCTTTCAGAAATGGTGGGTCCTAGTGACCGAATGGAAACGGGGTAACAATAAGGCCGGCCGCATCTTGGACGTAGGCAGGGCAGGGCAGCGCAGCGCGCACATGGCATTGTCGTTGTAAAATCAGACCTTGACAGTTGTTACAACAACAATGCCATGTACGCGCTGCGCTGCGCTGCCCTGCTTACGTCCAAGATGCAGCCGGCCTAATATTAATAGGGGGATTCATGCCCACGTTGTAAACGTCGTATTTGTCGTAACGTTGTGAACTTCTGTCATTTTACTATGGAGATGACAGAAGTTTTCGACGAATACGACGTTTACGACATTTACGACACTAAGCGTGAATCCCCCTAATATTAATTGCTAAAGAAAGCACCGGATACGGAAACAAAAACTTCTCATCTTCTCTATGAATTTTTATATTTTTGTCCTTAAATTCAACACGAAGCTCCGTCCTTCATCCATTTCTGCTTTGAAAAGTAATACTCCATCTTCGTATGCAGAAATCAACAATTTAATACATAATTTATAAAAAAATAATATATTTTGCACTTACCAAATAGCCAGTGCAAAATATATTCGCACGGTGTGCACCGGAACTGTCAAAAAACTCATCGCATCGTTGCGGAATCGCATTTTTGCAATTCAGCACGGTGCGTACCGAAAAAATTCATCTCACTCTTGTGGAATCGCATTTCTTCGGTGCGCACTGAAAAAATTCACTCTTGCGGAATCGGGCCCCTGGACATTCGCACACAATGTGTGCTGTCGTCTCAGCTTCCTCCTTGCATAGCTTATCAATGTCGATTTTCATATTGGCCGGATCAGCCTTAAAATTACCATGCCCTGTAACCAATGCAGTTTCCAGCTTAGGGTACTCCGTTTATAACTGAGTACCTTTCTCGCTTCCCTGCCTAAAGAGATGGTCATTGCATTCCGAGATTGTTTGCAAGTCACTAACTCCTGCCATCTTCGTTGGTGTATGGTGTCCATCCACTTCCCGACCTTCGCTCCAATCATGCCATTCCCCGGAGCAACTCTGGGTTCTGGTCTAATTCTGGTCCAATTCTGGTCCATTCATCATATAAGCTTCATTAGTTTTATTCCTCTTCCGAAATACGTATCTGCAGATGAGTGAATCGGTAGCTTAGTGCGTTGAAGCGAGCCAGTCTGATGTCCTAGATCATCCAGCTGTGGTATAGATTTTTGTTCTTGTTTTTTTTCGATTTGAATAGAAATATATACTATTCCCTTTGGATAATTTGTTTTCACCGTTTTGATGGATAATATTTAATACAATCGGGATGTTTTGAAATTCACGTATAGGTGTCAAAATATTATCCGCACAAAAGGTATGTTTGAGCGACGATTGAAAAACCCACACACTTTATTTAATAAGCGAACTATATACACGCTTAATCAACAACCAATGACTAACTGGCTCTAAATATCCGTTTCCGACGGGTCTCGATAACGACTGCCTTTCTTTCCGTTTCCGAGCGGATCTCAATAACGACTGAACTTTCCGCTCTTAATGACATCTAGCTTTATACAGGGTGTCTCATTCATGATGGTAAATATTTGAATGGTAGATAGTATGGCTCATTTGCAGAAAATTAATGTACAACATGAACCCCCTATCTTTAGCCGTCACAGAGTTATAGCATTTAAAAAAAAAACTGTCCAAACCCTTGACTTGTCCAACAAATTCTAAATTTTCTAAGCCCCCAATTAATTATTCGATCCAAGATTTGATCTTACTTTCTGAAACTACATAAAATTTCGTATAAATAAACTTTTTACCGTTTAAAAAAATCACCATTATTTCAAAGACACAACCGTTCAAACTTTGAAAAAAATTGTGAAATCTATTTTTCATCAAAAATCCAAATGATTATTTCGTAACGGTACTTTGAACTGACAAATCTTCAAAGTTGACAAAAGTTGCCCCATTATGTTTTGTTTCGATGGGCGTATAAATATTAAGGACTTAGATTTGAAAATTTGCGAATATGATGTTTTAAAGGTAAAAAAAAACGCGAATTTCATGTACAGCAAATCACATGATAATGAACAAGTATGTACTAACAGTGCCAAACTAATGTAGCAAAAAACTTTACATTGTAAATGTTTCTGGCCAAAAACACATCATAACATACTTGCTAACTAACGGTTATTTTAACCCGGCATTTTCCGGGGAAAGTGTTATGGACGGATGAAGCAATATTTACACGGAGTGGCGTGTTTAATTCGCGGAATACGCATGTCTGGGCTCATCAGAACCCCCACGCAACTCGAACTTCTAGATACCAGCATGAATTAAGGGTGAATGTTTGGATAGGTGTTCTCGGGGACCACCTTTCCGAACCCATAATTCTTCCGGAACGACTGAATTCATCCGCGTTTCATAACGTGTTGGAGACTGATGTCGGCCCGAATTTGCTCGATGGTATTGCGATTGCAGAACGACCTGAAATTTGGTGGCAGATGCACGGATGTCCTGCCCATAACGGAAGAGTTATCATGGAGTTTCTTCATAACGAATTCCGAAAAGTGGATCGGACGATATGAGCCTATTGCATGGCCTGCTAGAAGTTCTGATTTAACTCCTCTTGACTTTTATGTTTGGGGAAGTTTGAAAAATGAGGTTTATAACGAACCCATCACGTCGCGGGAACACCTGATTCGGAAAATTTAAACGGCATGCAGCGATTTGAGAGAAAAGAGGGAAGAAGTTCTCCGGGCTGTCGCATCAGTTGACAAAAGATATCAAGTTTGTATCCAACACGAAGGAGGACATTCCGATCAATATTTGTAGTTTTCACTTTGGATGTGATTTGAATTCCTTTGTCATTAGTTTCGCTTCTTTTCTATTATTTCGTTTAGTAAAAAATATAATATAAAATAAGTAAAATTGTTTTGAAAATAGCGTAAATGTGTTTTACTTGAAAATCGCGTTTTTTACCTTTAAAACGTCACATTCGCAAATTTTCAAATCTAAGTCCTTAATATTTTACGCCCATCGAAACATAACATAATGGGGCAACTTTTGACAACTTTGCAGATTTGTCAGTTCAAAGTACCGTTACGAAATAATCATTTGGATTTTTGATGAAAATTAGATTTCACAATTTTTTCAAAGTTTGAACGGTTATATTTTTGAAATAATAGTAATTTTTTTAACCGGGAAAAAGTTTATTTATACGAAATTTTATGTAGTTTCAGAAAGTAAGATCAAATCTTGGATCGAATAATTGGGGGCTTAGCAAATTTAGAATTTGTTGGACAAGTCAAGGGTTTGGACAGTTTTTTTTAAAAATGCTATAACTCTGTAACGGTTAAAGATAGAGGGTTCATGTTGTACATTAATTTTCTGCAAATGAGCCATACTATCTACCATTTAAATATTTATCATCATGAATGGGACACCCTGTATAGCTGAACTCTGATTCCAGAATCATCCGAAAACTTTTCCGAGATAATTCGAAGACTCCGATAGAACTTAATACACTCTGTGCTAAAAGCGCCCAGAAGAGAGAGATTAAAAGGTAATGAAAACCGGAGTCCGATGCGTATATACCCTAGACTTGTACAGACCTAGTGGTGATACCGAAAGTACCAATTGGCAACGACCATATGTATTAAAATTGAGTTTCCTATACGGCCAGTTTAGGGGAAGTTGGCACTCATTCAGGAGGACCTTGACCATTTTCAAAATCAATGAACTAACCCATTCCACAAATATTTGTCGAATTTTTCAAGTCGCTAGCTTCATTCTATCGAAAGTTATTGCTTATTTGAAGTTTCACTTGTAGGGGAGGTAGACGTTCCTTGGGTCAGATCTTGCCCATCATTATCACCCATTACCAATTAGATCACCCTACAAACATTAAAAAAAACGTCTCTAGCTTCACTCTATCGAAATTTATCGCTTATTTGAAGTTCCATTTGTAGGGGAAGTAGGGGTTTCGTTTGTCGGATTTTACGTATTTGCAATATTAGCCAACTGGATCCTGCTGCAAGCATTTGGCCAAAATTTCAAGTCGCTAGCTTTATTTTGTCGTTAGTTATCGCTTATTTTAAGTTTCATTTGTAGGGGAGGTATGGGTTCCTTAGGTCGGATATAACCCATCTTGAATACCAACTAACTCAATCTCAATTCAAACATTTCACCAAAATTTCAAGTCGCTCGCTTCATTCAATCGAACGTTATCGCTTATTTGAAGTATCATTTGTAGGGGAGGTAGGGGTTCCTTGTGTCCGATCTTACACATTTTCAATAACAACTAACTGGATTTTATTACCAACATTCTACCAAATTTTCAACTCGCTAGTGTTATTCTATCGAAAGTTATCGTAAATAAAATAATATTTAATTTAAAATTTTTATTCCCTAGACTTATAGTATAGGGTATATTGTTTTTGTCACGACGGAAATAAAATATGTAACACCTTAAAGGAGGCTCCGGAGGTATAGCAATGTATATATGTATATAAATGATCAGGGTCACCTCCTGATTCGATTTAGCCATGTCTGTCTGTCTGTGCGTCTGTCTGTCTGTCTGTCTGTCTGTCCGTCTGTCTGTCCGTCTGTCTGTCCGTTCGCACGATAACTTTCGATAAAATGAAGCTAGAGCCTTGAAATTTTGGTCAAATGTTGGAAGTGTGATCTAGTTGGATGGTATTGAAAATGGGCATGATCAGGCCAAGAGAACGCCTACCTCCCCTACATATGTAAAATACATAAATGTATCTATAACTCCCGATTAAAGAAACATGAAAAGCTCTACCTTTGGTAGATTACTCACGAGGGTAATCTCATACTCTCCTGGGAAAATAAAACTGATAAGTTGAAAACTAACGGTAATTTTCTTACAAAGAGCCCCGTACTACCCTACTTTTCAGGTTTTTTGGCTATAACTCCTGAACCAATTGACGTAGACACCTGATTTTTGGCGTGTAACCTTGAAGTGAAAAGCTGCTTAAGATTATGTAAGTTGGGCATAATCAGATCAAAGGAACGCCTACCTCCCCTACAAATTTCCAAAAATTAAATATTCCTTTAATTACGATAACTTTCGAAAAAATGATACTAAAATAGCAAGTTGAAAATTTGAAAGAATGTTGCTAATAAGACCTACTTTGTTGGTATTGAAAATGGGCAAGATCCGACTCAAGGAACCCCCACCTCCCTTACAAATGAAACTTCAAATAAGCGATAACTTTTGATAGAATGAAGCCAGCAACTTGAAATTTTGGTAAAATGTTGAAAGTGAGATTGAGCTAGTTGGCATTAAAGATGGGTAAGATCCGACCTAAGGAACCCCTACCTCCCCTAGAAACGAAACTTAAAATAAGCGATAACTTGCGACAAAATAAAGCTAGCGACTTGAAATTTTGGTCAAATGTTTGTAGTATGATCCAGTCGACTAATATTGAAAATACGTAAAATCCGACCATCGACCCCTTACTTCCCCTACAAATGAAACTTCAAATAAGCGATAACTTTCGATAGAATGAAGCTAGAGACTTGAAATTTTGTTTAAATGTTTGTAGGGGATCTAATTGGTTGATGGAAATGCTGGGCAAGATCCGACTCAAGGAACCCCCACCTCCCCTACAAGTGAAACTTCAAATAAGCATTATGTATTAAATGCAGCTTATTTGCACCGACTGTGATATGTTCCATTTTAAGAAAAACAATTTTCCTTTTAGTCGATGATGTATTTATTTTCCTATATACGTATTTCGGCAGCTACTTGCTGCCTTCTTCAGTAGAATACTGAAGAAGGCAGCAAGTAGAATACTGAAGAAGGCAGCAAGTAGCTGCCGAAATACGTATATAGGAAAATAAATACATCATCGACTATAAGGAAAATTGTTTTTCTTAAAATGGTTCAAATAAGCGTTAATTTTCGATAGAATGAAGCTAGCGACTTGAAAAATTGGATAAATATTTGTAAAATGGGTTAGTTAATTGATTTTGAGAATGGTCAAGATCCCACTGAATGAGTGCCAACCTCCCCTATGAACTGGCCATATAAGAGACCCACTTTTAATGCATATGGTCGTTGCCAATTGGGACTTTTGGTATCACCACTAGGTCTGTACAAGTCTAGGGTATATACGCTTCGGACTAGTTTTTTTTTATCTGATTATGTCCAACTTACTAAAACCCAAGCAGCTTCTCACCTCAGGGTTACATGCCAAAAATCAGATGTCTATGTCAATTGGTTCAAGAGTTATAGACAAAAAAATGAAAAGTAGGGTAGTACGGGGCTCTTTGTAAGAAAATTACCGTTAGTTTTCAACAGATCTATTTTATTTTTCCAGGAGAGTACAAAATCACCCTCACGAGCAATCTGCCAAAGCTAGAACTTTTCAAGTTTATTAAATCGGGAGTTATAGATACATTTAATTATTTTACATATGTAGGGGAGGTAGGCGTTCTCTTGGCCTGATCATGCCCATTTTCAATGCCAACCAACTAGATTATACTTGCAACATTTGACCAAAATTTCAGGGGTCTATCTTCATTTTGTCGAATGTTATCGTGCGAACGGACAGACAGACGGACAGACAGACAGACAGACAGACAGACAGACGGACATACAGACAGACAGACAGAAAGACAGACAGACAGACAGACAGACGGACGGACAGACAGACAGACAGAGATGGCTAAATCGAAGCAGGAGGTGACCCTGATCATTTATATATTTTACATATATACATTGCTATACCTCCGGAGCCTCCTTTAAGGTGTTACATATTTCCGTCGTGACAAAAACAATATACCCTACACTAAAAGTCTAGGGTATAAAGAGCGAGAAAATGAAGCAATTATGCACAACGGTGGGAGTAGGAAGGGGAATGTGAGTGTGACATCAGATGGGTTGGCGGATGTTCCGGGGTGGAATGACAAAATGGAATGTTATTGTTCATATATCTCATATGCGACTAAATGGACTGAGTGGGTCTTGCGGGAAAGAGGGCGTGTGTCTCTCTGTTAACTTTTTACGAGTGGAATTACTTTAAATAGTTTAGTGTTCACGTTCAGTATATGCGGACTGTTCCACCATAGATTCTCTATGCATACGTACTCCATGCATATTACAGTATTTTCACGGAAAACCCGTCATAATGGCACACCGAATCGATGATTTTGCCCCAGGTTTTGTAATTATTTACTGTGAGTTTGAGCGTTTTTTGGATATTTTGATTGAACTATTGTAGCTGAGAGTCCCATAGCATTTCAATGCGACAGACTAGTTTGGTCAATTCAAAAGCCCAGAACGTGTAATGTGTTGCTTAGGATTCCATAACACCAACGTTGCCGTTTCAGTACAAAAAAAGTAAAGCTTAGTTTATCATGTAAAAAAAAAAA
Source organism: Chloromyia formosa (assembly GCA_964017055.1). Classification (NCBI taxonomy): domain Eukaryota; kingdom Metazoa; phylum Arthropoda; class Insecta; order Diptera; family Stratiomyidae; genus Chloromyia; species Chloromyia formosa. The sequence goes on from OZ024818.1 coordinate 65,456,460, forward strand.
TTTTTTTGGGTTTTAAAAGTCCGGGCCCCCTCTGGAAAGCCGGGCCCGGGGGGAGTCACCCCGCTTCCCCCACCCTCTCATCAGGCCTGGTGTAGAATGTCTGCAGGTATATATAATATCATCAGGTCCCGCGGGCTTATAGGGTTCAAAGTTTGAAACTGCCCACTGAACTTTCTCGGTAGAGATGATAGCTTCGGAGCCGACAGGTATTCTCACCCTCTCTTGTACGTGCTGACTATGAGTCGCCATCGGAGATCTATCGGCGGAATGAGTTTTTAAAAGAATTTCCAATGCCTCCTTACTGGAGGCTGTCCAGGACCCATTCTGCTTCTGTGAGAGGCAACCACAATTTGGAATTAGAATTAAAAATACTGATAAAAAAAAAAATTAAATGAAGAAAAAACATCAATTTTAATTTTTATAAAAAATTCATTTATTTGTATAAAAGGGCACTTACAAACTTAATTGGTTGATCTAGATGCTTAATGTATGTGTGTATATCTAAATACTTGCATACATTCTTTTGAAACAGCCAAATAAAACCTTAATTATAAGGTTTACTTTTGTTGTTGCCGTTGGTGGTGTATGATATTGTGTGCCATTCATTACAAGGATAATTACAAAAAAAATCAAACAAAAAATAGTTTAGTTCATATTTTCGTTCTTACAGTTTTCTGTGTCAAATTACATTTGTTTTTAGTTCACGTTCTTTTTTCTCGGTTGCTTTTATTTAAAAATACATTCATCATTATCTTGTGTCCATTTTTGAGTCTGTAATATACCGTTTTATATAAATATGAGCGTTTGATATTACTATTTTTATTCACGACGTTTTCTTCTGTTCAGTTTTTTTGTATTCTCGTATTCTTTTATCTCATTTATTATATTATTTAAAAATTATAAAAAAAATAAAAATAAAAAATAAAAATATTTAAATTCTTAAATAAATTTATTACGCGTTGCCCTTCATCCTAAGGCTCAAGTGACCGAAATATACAATAATTGTTAGTATTTTCTTGTGATTGATTTTTCCCTAATAGTTTAGGATTATTACTACTTTTTTTCTTCATTATTTAAATCTATCGTCTTCTTCGTTAAGCCTTCCTATATCATCCATGTCTTTTAACATCTTCGACATCTTCTATCTCTTTTTTTGTGCTAATTTCTATTTATTAGTAAAAAAGTAGAAAAGTTATTGGCAATCTTAAGATTTCATGGAAATTGTTTTTTTTTTTTGTTAATAATTTAATTTTCTTAATTTTCTTATATAGATTTCAGTCAGTCGAGCAGTGGGACAAATTCGTCTCATTGAGTATAAATCAACTAAGCTAATTGTATTAAACGCACTAGTTATTAAATATAATGTATACTTAACATTAGACGTATTTGTAGTACATTATGCCAACCATCACACATTTAAGATTATTCATAATAAACAATAAAAGATATTTTCTCCAAGAAATTACGCGGGAATTGTAAATGCAAAGTCAAAGGACGGCGAATATGCACGCAAAGAAATTGAATTGAAATTAAATTAAAGAAGTGAAAACTATTATAAAATAGACATTTTTTTTTGGATACGAGCTTTAATGGAAAGGGAGGTAATTATGTAAATTTTAAGAGGAGATGGATGATAACTGGTGCGTTTAATGGTTTCTCTCGTTTCTATTTCCCTTTCATTTTACTTATTTTTCGTTTTGTTGCGTTTCCTTTCTAGACTAATATATTATATATATATATGTTTATATATATTTTATTTTTCGTTATCATTTCTCAGTTTATAATTGAAATGTGAGCTGAATTCGGAAGTAATCTACTGCACCTACACTATGTATAAAGCACAATATCACTGAATTTCTATGTTCCTCATTGCATTCGTCTACAAAGCATATCCTTAGTTAAAAGAGAGAGAGAGGCGCAGACACTCATTGCTTATACGTGTACTTTGATTAAACATTTCTAGACAATTCATTTTGTTCATTTCGTATTGAACATGTAGGTAAAAGATTGATTTTCAGCATGTACTTCTCGTCTCCGTTCGACCCCTTTCACTCCTCTATGTAAAACGAAAGTAAGTAGTAAATTAAAAAATAAAATAAATTGGCACCCTTAAATTTAAATAAAAAGTTTATGATGAATTTGTCACAAGAGTCATAGTAACTATGGCTTTTGTGCACAGCTTCGATGCGTGATTAATGCAAAAGTATCTTTTTATTTGTTCTGCTTACGATGTTCACCTTCTGCGGCGGGAGGCTACTACGGCTATCATTTGTCGGAGCATTGGTTCTGGTGTGCAAACTTTAGGTTCACATTTCATTTGACCATCACCTCCGCATCTGGAAAGCGTGAAAAAGAGAAAATGTTTACATTATTCATTGTTCATTCAACTGGTAGGTCAACAGCTTGACCTATCTAAAGGGAGAGTTCTAAGTGGCAGTAAGACGAACTATCCCCCCATTGAAACATATATACATATAATAAAAAAAATCACAAACTCTGTAGCGGTGTAGTCTGTAGAGACCTTTAGGCAGTAGAAACTTCCGTTTTCGGAGTGAAACTACTTATACGATGCGTAAAAGTAGTTTCACTCCGGTACGGTACGGTACTGAAGCGGAAATCCCAGCTTTAAGTTGATTCAGTGGCGACCGGTAACGCAGTATGTTGAGGCATCAGTCTCAGTCGCATCAGCCGTCGAAACATCAACTGGGCCACATGGAACAGTTAACGCGCTATGTCCCATAAGGGGTTAGGGAAATTGAGAGAGAGAGAGAGAGAGTGTCGGATTTAGAAATCGAGTTCGAAGGGGGCCCGGCTTTGTTACTTGGAGAATTAAGGGTATATCCGCATTTATTGATCTTTCGGTCCTCCTTCTGCGTCTATTGAAAGCGTCGATGCATTTCTTATTGGAGAGAAGCATGTAATGATGAACACAGAAAACCATGAACCAAGGTAAGGTACAAAGACTGCTGTACCTACCATAGCATACATGGACTGAAATAGGGTTCGTTCGGTTACCAATAGAGACTCATCGCCAATCATTTGTCAATCTAATCATTGACCTATACAGGACTTCCAATAAAACGATGGATTTTGCTACCATCAACTTTACAAAGTTTTCCAGTACAGGGAAGAAGTGGAATTCAAGAAATGTTTGTCTCCATCTTGACAGATCAGGACAAGTGTAGCGAAATAAAAAAATACACTCCTCTTTGTTCTCGCCACCTGCCTGGCGAGCTGGTCTGCTCTACAGTTACCAGCAAAGCCAAAAAACAACGAAAAATCGTGCTTGTTATGGGAGTAGACAGGGGGTCCGCGGATAAAAAACGGCCCAACGGGGAGATGATCCATTTCGGATTGAAGAGGATATCAATAAAAGTTGAGCCGGGGAAGGTAGCTGAGGGGATCGAAATGCGGGTGGTCCATGCAATCTGCACCGCAGCAGAGCGGCAACGGCCAACCTGCTTCGGCACATTAGCCAGGGACACGGTGACATTGTGCTGATCAGGAACCGCATCTGTATAAGAATGCGTCTGTGGATTCGGCAGTAAACTCAGCGTGTTCCAACCAGCAGGCAGCAACAAAAAGAGGACGTGCATTGTCGCAAAAAAAAAATTAATGTAATTTTTATCCCGCAACTTAGGAGACAACAAAGGCGACACAACTACAGTGCACTGGGAAGTGAGGTCAGGTAACACCGCCGTGCAAAGTTGCCTGCTATCGGCCGTTTACCTTTCGTATGATGCGGAACCGGTCACACCAGGATTGCAGAAAGCAGCCGAAACAGCTGACAACCCCAGGTATGATGAGGAAAATACGAGGTTGGCAAGTTTCCGACCTTCCGTCACTCTCGGACCACCAGTGGTTATGTTGGGATATCGGGAGCTCTGAGACCGCTATTAAACGTTTTCGGAACCGAAGAACAGCACAATGGGAGGTTTACATGAGGAAAACAAGGAGACACTTTGCAGCATTGGAAGGCCTGGACCTACCGACCCCAGGGCAAATCAGTGAACAGGTAGACCAACTAACAAAAATTCTTGAATTGAATTTTAATGACGTTTGCCCGGAAAAGCCCCTAAGGAAAAAAGCCTCCTTATGGTGGAATGGTGAACTTACGGAATCCAGACGCAAGGCACGGAGTGCATTCAACAACTCAAGGCGGTCCGATAAGGCGGGGGACTGGGACCGATGCAAAATGGAGTTATCTCTTTTCAAAAAAAAGATAAGACGATCCAAACGTCACTCGCATGGAAAGAATGTGAGAACATTGAGGGATGTATAGAGGCTGTCAGACATAAGAAGGACATCCATATTTGCCCTCTGTCCTATGTTGGGGAAATGGAGACTGGGCAGAGGATCCAAACAAGTGCCTGGACATGCTACAGGAAGCCCACTTTCCGGAATCAGCTAATCAAGCACGTTTGGATGAACAATCGATCATCGCCCATCTGGCGTCCGAATAATTGATAACGGAACAGACAGACGAGGTAAAAATTTAATGAGCATACGCACATTCATTCATGTAGGTGAACGACCAAAGTGGTGTCGCAGGAAACGGAAACCGATGAACTGGCAAGGAGAGGTTCGGGAGCAGTGAAAAGCCCAACGGCACTCATACCACGGCTACTTGCGGACATCACAAATGAAATGGATGGAGTCATATGGACTAAACTATAATATGCCTAGACAAACAGAACGGATTGTAGGAAACCAGGACCTTGTCGCAAAAAATTCCTCTTCCATAGTCCTCTGCGTGGGCGCCTCCTGTAACGGCAGTAGTCACCAATGTCAAGCCGCCAGTGATGGCTGTGCGATGATTTGGTTGAGGTAAACCTTCCCCCTGTGGTGTGGGGTGTAAAAATAATACCACGGCCTTTCCCTTTGAGGGCCTGTCGTTAAAACCGACAAACAAAGGACAGGATGTGTATGCCAGCAACTTGCACTATCCGAAATCTCTATATGCTAACGAAACGTCAACTATGCCTCGGATAAGGACTGCCTCAACGGCTACGACTTTTGGCTAGCGTACAGTGACAAAGATTAGATTCTGGAATATGCGGACTCTCCTGGACAATGGATCAGAAGGTCGCCAGAACGCACGATTTCTTCAATTAGAGAGTAAATTTCTGAAGTACAAATTAAATATCTTAGGAGTTAGTGAGATAAGATGGTGGAACAGCGGAGAATTTATCTCTCCAACGGGCAGCACTGTAATGTTGTACTCCGGTAAAGCTACCGGTGGTAGCCGTGAGTCAGGTGTGGGGCTCCTTTTAACTAGAGCCGCACGAAACTGTCTCTTATCCTGGGAGCCGTAATTTTGACCACCAGCTTCCGCACCAAAATGAGGAACATCTCAATAATACAATGTTATGCCCCTACTGAACCCGAAAAGACTCCTTCTACGAAGAACTAAACGCCGTTCAGAGTAGAACACCTAAAGGTGCCGTTATAATGGTTATGGGTGATTTGAATGCTAAAGTTGGCGCTGTTAACTATGGGCTCAGACATGTGGTGGGAAGACCCGGTCTTGGTGATCGTAATGACAACGGTGAAAGATTTGTTGAGCTTGGCAACTTTCACAGCTTCTTCATCGGGGGTACTATATACTATACTTTGAGCATAAGGACCATCACAAAATCAGTTGGTCCTCTGTTGATCGGCGCAGAGCACAAAATCAGATCGACCATTTTGCCATTAGTAAAAAGTTCAAGAATTGCCTCCTGGACGTGTGAAACAAGAAGGGTGCCGATATTGGGATGGGAAGAGACCATTATTATATGATCGCTAATGTTCGATCGCGTATTGCAGTCGTACGCCGTCCTACCGACGAAAGATCCAGGCGCCGCAAATTCAACACCGCTTGACGAAAAAATTCAGCTATCTTACAACAATATAATGACCAGCTTGCGCAAAAAGCAGCTAAGATAACTAGTCACCCAGATACTGACATAAACGAAAACTGGGATGTCATAAAAAATGCGAACATTGATAGCGCAGATACCATCCTTGGAACAAACACGGATTGCCGGAATAAGCCCTGGATGTCCGACACTTCGTGGCAGTGGATTGTTGAAAGAAAAGAACTGAAGGTTCGTTTGCCTGCAGCATCAGACGACAATCGAAGCAGCATCGAACTCCTTTACCATCAGAAAGCTCGAGAAGTTCAGCGTAGTGTGCGACACGATAAAAGAGTTTATGCGAATTCTCTTTTAGCATTTTATACGGTCCACCGCACCGACTAAAGAGGAAATAGTCACTGCAATTATTACACTAAAACGAGGAAAGGCCGCCGAACTCGACGGTATCCCTGCCGAACTTTATCAAGCAGCGCCAAGCGTAACTGCCGATTCGCTGCACCCACTTGTTGATAAAGCGTGGAATACAGAGACCTTTCCCACTGAGTGGAAGGAAAGTTTGATCATCAAACTTCCGAAGAAGGGTAGCCTCACAGACTGTAATAATTGGAGAGGCATTTGTGTGCTCCCTGCTCAGTTAGCCCACTTATAAAGCATAATTGATGAAGAGCAGGCTGGTTTTCAATCCGGATTCTCCTGTGTCGATCACATCAACACTAATCACCATCGAGCAATGCGCTAAATACGATTCTCCGCTTCACTTGCTTTTCATCGATTTCGAAAAGGCTTTCGATAGTGTGAACCGGGATTCTACATGGGCGGCCTTGCGCAGGAATCTGCATAAGGGTAAGGTGTCGGGGGACTTTGAGATTCGCAGTGGAGTTCGGCAGGGGTGCATCATCTCACCGATCCTATTCCTCATTGCGATCGGCGATGTGTTGTTGCAGCCCTATCCGGACTCGACAGAGGAATTCAATGGACTTTGACATCTTATCTACAACATCTTGACTACGCTGACGACATATGCCTACTCTCCCACAAAATTATGGATCTGTCCGCAATGGCGTTAGATCTCGAGAGGGTGGAAAGCAAAGTTGGGCTAAAGATTAATAGCAACAAGACCAAGGTTCTTAGCCCGTCATTGCGAAAAAGAAATCCGACACCTATTGCTATCAATATTAATGGGCAGCCTGTGGAGAAGGTGGACAACTTCGTCTACCTACGTAGCATTGTTGCCGAAAATGGTGGTACGGAGCAGGACATCGCTCGTCGTATCAACCAGGCTAAATGCGCATACGGCATGCTGTCCAAAATCTCGCAGAGCAGTTATCTCAGCATCAAGACCAAGCTGGGCCTGTTTCGCACTCTGGTACTGTCAGTGCTTTTGTATGGGAGCAGTACATGAAAAGTTTCCGTAGGAGTTACCAAAAAGCTGCAGGTTTTCGTCAACTCATGTCTTCGTCGAATTTTAAGAATATTCTGGCCCGAAACAATATCAAATGAAGAGCTGAGTCGACGTACGGGGCCAGATGCCAATCGACAAATTGATACGCAGGCGAAAATGGCAGTGGATAGGTCACACATTGCGGAAGAGTGATAACTGCATTGCTTTGCATGCCATGAAATGGAACCCCATTTCCAACCAAGGCCGACCAAGAGGGGTTCCTAAAATCACATGGCATCGATCTGTGACAAAGGAGTGTAGTGCGCTGGGTAAGTCTTTTGGGGAGTTGCGCCCCATTGCCCAGAACAGAGTACGATGGCGCGCAGGAGTATTTGACGCGCTATGCCCCACTAGGGGTTAAGGCAAAAGTAGTACGACCTTGTTGTCAACTTGATCTGAGTAAGAGCAGAAGGTTGCTCAAACTCAAAAGAAATGGGCTGAGAGCGACGGAAGGTCTACTCACAGAACACAGAAGTTGCAAGTGTCGTCAGGTGATTGAGGTGATTCAATTTAGCGGAGTGGTCACCTGGCAGCTCTAATTAATAGGCCCAAATCGGAGTCCTAATGTGAGCTGCTCGAGCGGCAACCCTCTAACCTAACCTACCAGCGAAGCCACAGTTACCCAAAATTAAACAAAAAAGCTAAAGAACCCACGTATTTATTAAATTTTTGCCAAAATGTAGTCAAACCCGGTTCGACGGATTTATTTATTTATTTTAATTTATTTAATTACAATTTCACTGTCGGTGAAAATGAGATATCTGTAGCTCATATTTTGACATGATATGAGTTCAAGCCAGATCTGAGCTTCTGCAATCGCCCTAAGTTAGGTTAGAAAGGCTGCCGTGCAGAGCACAGTACACATAGAACATACTGGGCAATCGCCGTAACATTGGACTAGAAAATATTTCAGCATTCAAAGAGACCGAAATACATATTTGGGTTACTTCCATCAGCAAAAATTCCGACCCCTAATCCTTTGAAGTCATCTGCACAGATTCCTATTGAATTAGGCAACAGAAGCTTGTTCTCTTCCCATTGGTTGCGCGATTTTATCAGGCTGACAAAATGATTGTCAAACATATATTTGGTTCAGGTGTAGTCATCGTTGCCAGAATATTTGGGTTTTTCAGAATAGCAGCGTGTCCTGAGGTAAACCACTGATCGATCAGTGCTATGAAGTTTATTGATCATAGGCTTGTCCCATCCAGCACAGGAGGCCCGGATGGAAGCTCTATTTTGTTCGGATTAACTTTTACCCCATAGTTATCAGCCCAAATGGAAGTTGTGAGACAGCACTGTACAACCCCTCACTAGGAACACCCAGAAATGAACCAGATGTGTCAATAGCAATAAAACACCCGCATAACCACATACCTTGCAGGATTTAAAGTCTGTTGACAACAAAGTTCCAGAGAAAGCAGAATTTGTATTCGCTGTCATTTTTATAAATCTTGTTGAATATTTCCTCGAATATTCCAAGATCAAGTTCAACATTTCAAACATTTGGCCCCCTCTGGATCCGCCACTGAGTTGATTTCCACTTTAGGCAGTACGAACCTATGTTTTTGATGTAAAATTATTTTTATGTTGCATACACACTATATGCGTATTGCCTTTAGCGGAAATCCAATTTGAACTCGCCATTGAGTAGATTCTAGGGCGGTCTAGGTTCTAGAGTGGTAGCTCCTTAAGCGCGGAGCTCGATCTGAGTGTTCCTATCTTAAAAGTAAGGGGGGAATTTATCACATGTTATTTTGAAGGGATTATTCATGTATAATATCCTCCCAAAATTTCACGCCGCAAAAATGAAAGATTTTTGTATAATGTTTTGAACATTCACTGAGTGAATAGTTCGTTGAGCCGTCCTAAACAACAATCAACAAATCCAAGATACTTACGAGCAATTAATGCATGGTCCACTAGCCGATTCGATAGCATCGCCAACCTTATACGATTGTCCACCAATGTAGCAACCAGTTCGCTTGATCAATTCACTGGGACGATGATGGGCAAGTGGTGGCATTGTTGTCGTCGTTGTTGTGGTCGTGGTCAAATTAAGTACGCCGCCCATTAAAACAGGACACTCGTAGCGTGGACAACAGAAACCAGAAATTGGTTCTTCGTGACAACCCGAAATTGGTGGTGGACACGATTGTTGCAAACAAATAATATCACTACGGAAGCAGAAGCAGAAATCACAAGGATCGTCACGAGGAATTTGTTGAGCTGAGACGAAAAGTTTGCCACCGTAGCGACAGGTTCCCGGTCCGAAGGCACTTGGATCCTCCTCCTCGTTGTAGTCTTCGTCGCCAAAGGATGAATAGTGACCTCCTGGGAGTGGACCCAAGTCACCATCGCCGCTTTCGTTGTCGCCACCAGTTGTTCCAAAGTGGCCGGATCCTGGTTGACTTGGTGTCGGATGAAGTCCACTGCTCTCTTCGCTGGTTGGGGGATGATGTGGATAATGGGGAAGATGGGGTTGATGTGGATGTCCGGTTTCGGTAGTGTGTGGTGCATGGGTAGCACTTTCGGGATGGTGAGGATGTGCAGATGTAGCGGTTTCATCAACGCGGTCTTCAGTTTTGTTCATTTGCTCGTAAATTTCAGTAGTTGAGATACTTCCTTCAGCGGGTAGACTAGATTCGGTTTTGTGTTCTTCAACTTCGGCCTTCACAGTAGACGTCTGTATGGGTTCTACGTGTTCCTTATCATCCTTGACTTCGGTTGAAACAGGTGCAGTAGTTGTATGAACTTCTTCCAATTCAGCCTTTTCGGTTGATATTCTCTCTCCCAATGCAGGTTGGACTGTTGTTGAATCACCTGAGCTAGTCTCAGCATCTCCAACAGTTGCATCGATTGCACCAACATTGAGATCAGTTTGCTCTGGTTTTCCTACTTCTTCAGCCACGGACGACGATACAGTCGTGCTTTCCGATACTTCACCCTTAAGGCTATCCTCCGACTCAGTTACAACAGCAATAGTACTGCTCTGAATTGCTTCCTCGCTTACGGAAGCAGTTACAATTTCAACTCCTGGAAGAGCTTGTTCGGTGGCAGTCTCGGCAACATGGCTTTCTGGGAGTTGTCCCTCTGGTAAATGTTCTGGCTCTGGATGACTTTCGGGTAATTGACCTTCTGGCAGATGTTCTGATTCTGGGCGACTCTCAGGTAGTTGCTCGGCTTCAGTCTGGCTTTCGGGAAGATGTCCAGCTTCAGTGTGGGATTCCGGAACATGTTCGCTTCCAATATGACTGTCTGGAATATGTTCACCTTCAGTTACTGGCAATAGTCCACCGTCTGTTTGGGTTTCTACAACGTGTTCTTCAGGAACTAATTCGTTCTTTGAATCGTCTGGAATGGAAGCGGCAGTCGTTGGAATTTCTGGTATCTCTTCCAAATGTGTGGAGGTGGTTTCCACTTCTGGAACATGTTCAGCTGGTAAATGTTCTTGTGGGCTTTGTTCTTCAGTCAATTGTTGTTCTGGAGTATGTTCTCCGCCTGGAAGTTGTTCTGGCAACTGAGTATGTTCTTCTGGCAATTGTTGTACAGGAATATGTTCTTCTGGCATTTGATCTACCGGAATATGTTCTTCTGGCATTTGGTCTACTGGGATGTGTTCTTCTGGCATTTGTTCAACTGGAACGGGCTCTTCTGGCATTTGATCTACTGGCACGTGTTCTTCAGGCAATTGTTCTTCGGGAACTTGACCGTGAATTTCAGGAACTGTTGTATGTTCTTCGCCCATGGCATGAGTTTGTTCTGGTGCTTGAGTCTGTTCTTCTGGAATTACAGGACGCTCTTCCAGAATTTGGCTTTCCGGAGCTGGAGTTTCTGCTTCCGAGATGTGTTCTTCCTCTGGAATGTGTGCTTCGGGAATATGTTCGCTTGGGATTGGTTCACCTTCGGTAGCATGCTCAACGGGCACATCACTTTCCTCTGCAACTGAGTGTTCTAATTGTTCGCTCGAAACTGGTTTCTCTTTTACTGGGATTGGCAGTTTTTCAATTGATGGTTTATCTTCTGAGACGGGTTGTTCTCCCGAAACTGGTTTCTCCTCTTCTGGAACTGGAGATTCGCCAATCGACGGTTTATCTTCTGAGGCAGGCTGTTCTCCCGAAACTGGTTTCTCCTCTTCTGGAACTGGAAGTTCGCCAATCGACGGTTTTTCTTCTGAGGCGGGTTGTTCTTCCGGAACTGGTTTCTCCTCTTCTGGGGCTGGAAGTTCTCCAATTGACGGTTTATCTTCTGAGGCTGGTTGTTCTCCCAAAACTGGTTTCTCTTCTTCTGGGGCTGGAAGTTCTCCAATTGACAGTTTATCTTCTGAGGCTGGTTGTTCTCCCGAAACTGGTTTCTCTTCTTCTGAAGCTGGAAGTTCGCCAACTGATGGTTTAGCTTCGGTGACGGGTTGTTCTCCCGATGCCAAATGCTCTACAGGAACGTGTGGTTCTTCCGTGCCTTGTTCCAATTGGCTTTCGGTGTGTGATTCTACTTCTGGCACTGAATGCTCTTCTACTTTTCCATCAACGGCTGGCTTTTCTTCAGAAATCGGTTGTGCTGTTGTTGGTTTCTCTTCAGCAACAACATGCTCTTCCGGTAATTGTCCTTCAGTAATATGTTCTTCCGATGGCAGATGGTGTCCGGAAGTAGTTTGTTCTTCAATTGTGACTGGTGACTGCTCTCCGGATGCAGATTGTCCTTCGGTTACGGCATGTTCTTCTGGAGCACCTTCCAAGGAAATACGTTCATCAGTTGCAATTGGTACATTGGTAGCAGTGTCTTGAGGTTGTGGTTCGGTAGCGTGAATGTCAACACCTAGAACTTCTTCTTCCTTTTCTGGAAGACCTGGTGTTTTGGTACTACTTTCGGTCGATTCTATTGGTGCACTTGTGGCAATTTCTTCTTCTGGGAGTTTATCTTCTACATGGTGTTCCAATTCGGTGGCAGTTTCTGTCTTGTCAGCTCCACCCTCAACAACGGAAGAAACTGTTGTATGGACTGGGGACTGTTCCGTTTCTTTGTGTTCATCTTCAGCTGGATGCTCGCTTGTAAATTCAGGTTGTTCAGCAGGAAGGGCGGGCTCTTGTCCCTCCGATGGAATTGTGGCAGCTTCTTCTGGTTTTGCTTCATGTTCAATTGTACCGACCAACTCAGTGTGTTTGATTGGTTGTTCGACACTAGGTTCCAGGCCATCACTGGTGGTTTCAGATGAAGCTGTAGCAGGAACAGCAGGTACGGATTCTCCTTCATCTTCTGAAATCTCCGGTTGTGCGGTTGTTTTATCTTCGAAATTGTCAACCATCATGTTGAAGATTTGATCCTTGTTTTCGCTTGGCTGATGAATGTCTTCGGGAACAATTGGCTGTTCTGGCTGTTCATTTTTGTCCAGGGCAACCTCGGTGGTATGTGCGATTTCAGACGATGGTGTTTCACCGGCTCCGGGAACCACAGTTTCGTGAATTGGTTCTTGTTCTAAGCCTTGTTCACTTCCAATAGCTGGAGCTGGTTCTTTGGCAGGTTGTTGAGTAGGCAATGGTTGTTGATTGATTCCTTCCTGAGGTTGTTCTTCTGAAGTAGCTGGTTTAGGTGTTTCTTCAGCAATAGGAAGCTCTGGAAGTTCAGCCGAACCATGCTCTGGAGCTGCTTCTAAGCCTTGTTCGGTAGAATGTTCCAAGCCTTGTTCTGGAGTTTGCTCCAAGCCTTGTTCGGTGGAATGTTCCATACCTTGTTCTGGGGCTTGTTCTAAATCTTGTTCTGTGGATTCTTCCAAGCCTTGTTCAGGGGATTGTTCCAATCCTTGTTCGGTGGATTGTTCCAAACTATGTTCTGGAGCATGTTCTTCTCCAACATGTTCTGGGGCAACATGTTCTTCGGCTGCCTCCTCCATTGTCTTATCGGTGGTGATTGATTGGTCTACAGCTTGTTCTACGACAGGAGCATCTGTGCCCTTGAGGATTTCGAGAACAGCTGACATAAGTTCATCGGTGGTCATTTCATGTTCAGGTTCTGGTTGCTCTGGTTGTTGGATTTCTGGTTTTTGGGCTTCCTCTTCGGTTCCGGCATGACCCGTTGTTTCTTCGGTGGCCAAATGGCTTCCATCTTGTTCCTTCTCTGCCAAAGGTGCTTCAGTCAACATTTCTTGTCCAGATTTTTTGCCTTCGGTCGAGTGCTCTTCAATCATTTGTTCACCATCAACTGGAGAGGCGCTAGTAACATGGCTCATAGATTCTAGAGCTGGGCTTGATGTAATGTCTTCTGGCAGAATATGTTTGCGATCTGTGTCAGATTGCCCAACGACTTCTGGTTGTGGTTCTGTACCATGTTCAGCATCCAGTTCTTGTTCCTGAATTATTTCAGTTGTATCTTCTGGCTCTTGTCCAACCGGGTGGTGAATGAGTGGTGGGGCTGAATGTTCAGTGTCGGGTTGTTGTGGGGTGACTTCTTCTTGTGGTGATACATGGACTGGTTCTTCTGGATGTTGTTCCATTTCAGTTTCAGTTGATCCAGGCTGAGACTCGGGGGTCTGTTCGTGCTCAGAAATGTCTTCAGGAGTATGAGTTGGTTGGATTTCAATGATTTCATGGATACCCTCGGTTGGCAGGGCTGGTTGTTGAACCTCGTTAGTTTCAGTGTGATCCTCATCTTTGCGATCACCCGCCGCGTGGCTTTCTATTAATCCTTCTTCGGTTTGAGATTCTGGAATGTGGTGGTCATCAACTAATGGCATTTCAGTTTGTTTATGGTCTTCGACATGTTCAGGGCTGGCAATATCGGACTCTGGGAGATGTGGAATATGAGCGTCATCGATGTCAGCGCCACTTCCAGGTTCGTGTTCGACTGGTTCCTCACCATGGGAGCTTGTGTGGTCGACTGCAGGTGCACTCGTGACAGATTGCTCTGTTTGAACTTCTTCTGGTTTGGATTCATGGTCTGGCGTAAGTTCGCCTTCTGGTTTCTTGTCTACAGGCAATTCACCGGCAACGGTAGTGCTTTGTTCATGTTCTGAGTCGGCTGTTGAAGCAGTTGGGAGTAGTTCTTCCCCAATACCGTGCTCTTTAAGTGGTTCTTCTCCATCGCATTCATATGTTGGACAACATGCCTCAGGATCTTGGTTTTCAGCGAGACGGCAATGGGCTCCAAGTGCTACGACGCATTCAACCTTCTTACATTTGATGATACTGCTCAGGCAAATACAATGTACATCACATTTCGTTACGCTTGGCACGTTGGTGTTGTTCTGGTAGGTCACACTGTTGAGAAGACAATCACCCTCTCCTGGAATGACGATGGGCACGATTTCGTTGGGTGCGATGAAGGACGATTCCGAGCTATCAGTAGTTGGCATCAATTCCTGTTCAACTCCTACTTCCGATTTGACTGGAAGCTCAGTTACGAGTGAGTCTGACGGTGTCTGGGATGAGCCACCAGTCTCTAAAGGTTGTTCCGACGATTCTTCCGACATTGGCTTGTGTTCTTCTTCGGCATGCGATTGGGCATCTTCTGAGAGAGTGGTGCTTTCCACACCACCAAGTTCATTCTCTTGGGCAAATTTAATATTTCCACCCAATGTCGTGGCTCCGTCGACTTCAAGAGGTTTGGCTGTGCTCGTCAATGGGATGTCGTCGATGTGTTCCTGAAGTTGCACGTCTTCCTCCGAAATCGTCTCATGCAATTTGTTATGTAAATCTTCGCTTGATTCCGTGGCGCCAGCACTATCCATCTCCTCTTGTCCAGCAGGCAACGATGTAGTTGTAACCGCATCGTCCACATGAGACGATTCCAAATCATGCTTCTCATCCGCTATATTATGAATACTATCATCGTCCTGGCAAATATACGACTGTGGGCAACACTCTCCAGCCGGCGGTGGTAGATAGGTGCAGTTCTTTCCATCCGTATGCTCTATATCTATGGCACATTCTTGTACGGCACACACGATATCGCCCTTCATACAGTAGCAATGTTCACATGGTTTTGTGTCTGGGATTAGAGCACCATCGCCAAATGTGACATCGTTATAGACACAGCTGGTGCTCTCCTTAATGGATGGCGATGTGGTCAGGATAAATCCTTCGGTTGGACGAACGGTGGTGTGCGAGTCTTCAAGGTATGGTCCACCGGTGAGGTCGGAATCGTGTTCTGTACGGAGAAGGATAATTGAATACGTTTAGCATTTTTGAAAAATGAGCTCAGAGTAAAATGGATGGGTTTTTTTTTTGGAATTGAGAGATAAAAAAAAGCGGAATAACCGGGCTTAGCATCACGTACTGAGTAGATTAGAAGCAATTTGATTGTGCCAGTAGTGTTAATTATTCGGTTTTTTTCTTTTTTGGCTTTATTTATTCAGTATTAAATGCAACATGAAATGAAAGGAGAACTGAACAAAGGATAGATAATGGAATAGACTAAACGGATTAGGATGAATTTTATTTTAGTAATCCTTTTAGAAAATGTCGTCTTCTATACGTACCGCAATCATAACGAACTGGACAGCATACACCACGATTGTAGATTGGCTGACATCCATCGACGTGAAGAGTACATTCCTGCATTAAACATGATGTCCTGTTTCGGATACAGTAGCAAAGTTCGCATGGTTTGTTGGGATTCGATGGGACCTGACGGAGAGAAATTGCGGAAAGATATTAGCAATTGAAATAATCACCAATTCGGTGTAATCGTTTCGTACCTGGGCTCCTTCAGGATAGAATTTACTTTCGATATAGCATCCATACTTTTCAGCAAAACCAACTTCATTTTTGGAATCAGTCTTGTGATCAACCAATTCAACTGGAACTAAGTGGAGGAAGAGAAGGATAAGAAATGTTAGATGTATTTTTTTGTTAATGTTTGGTGGAACTAATCGCCCCAAATAAAAATAAACAATCGTTCAAACATTTTGTAGGTGTTCGAGGCGATTATTCATTATAAAAATTTGCCACGAATTAGGGGCAATTGTTGCAAATTTAACTTCATCCCTTTTTTACAACGATATATCGCCCCAAATTTTGAAACTGCCTAAACCGAAATCTTGTTCGAAAATTCCCAGCGGGAATTCATTCTGGAATATATGTCTGTACTGCATTGGTGTCACCATGCACTGTCGAACTCGAACTCGAGCACGAACCTGTTACAAATGTCCCCTGCCACACACATACACTTCACATAGGTGTGAAGAAAACCGGTCCACTTGTACTAGGTTCGTGCTCGAGTTCGAGTTCGACAGTGTATGGTGACACTAAAGCGACAATACCCTTTGAATTTTTGATTTCCGTCGATCGGGGGTTAGTAATCCTAAAGCGCAAATCTCTGCTTTAGGCAGTACCAAAATTTGGAATGATCTTAATTTTATTTATTTTTAATTTTGGGGCAATTGCTCGTTTGTTTTTGGGGCGGAAATTTCTTGTGAGCTATCGTGCCAAAATGGGAACGGTTGCCGATTCTTTTTTGGGGATATAGCCTCAAATTGATAATGAACAACGGCCCCATACATTTTCTATGGGTTTCGGGCGACTTTTTATTTTGACCATTCTCCCAATAGTCCCAAAAGTTGGGTCTTCTGGTTTTAAAGCGGAAGTTTCATATGAACTATCATCCCCAAATAAGGGCAATTGTCCTTTTTAATTTTGGGGCGATAGTTCGTATAGTCGTTCGGTGGCTGTATTATTCGTGAACCAGAAGACCGATTACAGTCAGATATGGATATACTCACCATCGGGACATGTGATGATTGGACAACATTGATCCTCACGCTTCTCGACAACACAATCGTGACCAATTGGTTTCGTGAATGGACACACTCGTAGGTAGCACATTAACATTTGATTGTGGCAAGTACAATTCAGACATGGTTCGTTCGTTAGGATTCTATCGCCTTCGTTGTAGTGATTGTAATTATAGTAACATGTCCCTGTAAAGATGAAAAAAAATAAAATGATTAATTATCAAGTTAATACACAATAGGGTTTTTTTTTGTTAAAGACTATGTACTGCGGACTATCATCTCATTGAATTATTCCTTAAAAAAATTGAATGAGCTTAATTTTTTTTACATGACAAATTACTTCTTGTTTCAATCCCTCAACACAGGGGATGACGACGAACTGTCAGCATGTAACACACCAACACACCGAAATTCCAACCATTGCTCCAACAACAACAACTCTAAGGTATATTTCAACTTCACCAAGCGACGCATCGTGGTTCGCACCTTGGGTGTTGTATCCCTAGAGGGCGCGTCCTCAGGTGGTCGATAGAGGAATGCTCGATAGATATATTGGGGAAATAAAATACCACCCGCGGACCAAACAACAACCAAAATCCTTCATCCTAAAGCGGCTGTACTAAAACCTGCCATAAATAACTTTTATGAAGAAACCCCGAAACCCCGAGAAAAATACATATGGAGACAAAGGGCAAAGGCGAAGGCTTCCCCTCTGTACAACAGGAGCAGCCGCTAGCGGTAAATGGGCATACGGGCGTGCGCCCATATACTAGAAGGAAGCCGGTTGCCGGGGGTGGATCTCTGCGAACCGGCAGGACGCGCACCGCTATTGTGGCGACTGTTTCGCCTGGTATCCATGGGACCACAGACGCGGTACGTAACCTCACTAAAAACGACAACATCCTATCGTATTATTCATCATCATAGGTTTATCGAGCGTTTTCCTCATGTTGCGCAAGTCTCAGTGCAGTGTTTCTCAGACCAGTATCGATCCATTGTGCGTAGGAATGCGATTCCGCACACACACCAGGGAACGCATTCGACTCGAGGTTGAGGCGAGTTAATATCAAGGACTGTGGTCAGGTGTGGTGTCTTTACCATCTAATCATCATTCTACCCGACAGAGGAGTAGTTATAACACCCGCCGGAGTACACTTCTTCATCGCCGTGCTAAAGTCCTTGCAGAGGTTCACGACGAATTTGAAAGGACTTGTTTGAAATATTCGAAAGTTGATCCGCTGCATAGACCTGATCCAAACCACATGGTCAAAAACTATGGGGTCCCGCAACCAGTCCGAGTCCAAATCGCGATTCAGCCTGGAAAATTCATCTGGAACGGAAGCAAGAATCATTGCGCTAAGATACTGCCCGATTGATTCAAATCATCGCTGACAATATGAGTGATTGAAGAATAAACTAATTCAAATACTCTGAAAATAGACTTTCTCTTTCGAAACTCCACTGCTGGAAGCTCTGGACACACTTTAACAGAGACTGGCAGTCGTTTGCGGCGATATATAGTAAGTCTCCCCAGACACATCCAGAACGTTTTATTTACTAAAAGCCAGAAAAAAATTTTTAGGTCATTAAATGAGACTACCGTGTAGTCCGGATGGCGCAACGGTTAGCACGTTCGCCTTCAACGCACTGGGCCCCGGTTCGATTCCGGGGATTTACGTGTCGGACTATGAGCCCACTCAGCTGTTAAATGAGTACCCATTATGGGGTAAATAACTCGGTTGAGCGTATTGCTGATCACATACCTCTGCACAAAAACCGTCACGATCTAGAAAATGAGATGATGCTAACTCATCTCGAGGCCGTGGTTCAAATTGGACTGTTGCGCCAGTTATTTATTTAAATGAGACTACGTAAGCTGATCAAGAAATGAACTTCTCGGTGACAGAAGCAAAATAGTACTGCGCTGATTTATGGGGAAACTCCCGTTCCGCATTCTCAACAGGCTGAGTGGATCGTCGATCAATCCATTGAGCTTGGAGTTGTTGGACCAGGAGAGGATCAATGAATGGAAGGCGAAGACAATGCATGGCAAACATGTTAATTGCCTTTGGCAACCATTTGCTGATCTTCACCTTTCTAACAAATGGCTATTTCTAGTTGCCGAAACAGAGGGATTTATGTGTGCTATTCAGGATGGTGGGGTCGCCACTCGTGTTTGCAGGAAACTTATAATTAAGGAACAAGTGGATGACGACCGGGCAGAATATGTGGTTCTGCGCCGGAAGCTTTCGACCACCTTATTTGTGGCTGAACTGTAATGGCGCCGATGGAGTGTACAGAAAGACACAATACGGAAGGAAGGGTTGTTCACCAACATCTTGCATACAAACATGCGTTGATCGAAGAAACATCTCCCAGTACAAACCCCAAGCATTGTATTGGGACCAGCAAATGATAACCGATCACCCAGTAGCTCACACCAAGCCCGACGTGCTTTTGTCGACAAAACAGGTCGCTCCGCTTATATAATCGATGCTGCCATTCCCCATAATAGTAAAATCGAGAAAAAGAAGGCGGAGAAGATGAACAACTACGATGCCTTGGCGTCTTGAGCGAGTGTATGTGGTGCGTATAATATTTTCGGCCACCGGCATAGTGCCTAAATCGCTTGTCTTCATTTGACAGATTGAAATTGCCGCACAGCATCACCAAGATAGTGCAGACGTGCGCTATTGTACGGAAAGTGACTGGTCATCTCAATCAATTTTTCAAATCCACACTAGGATGACGGCGAAACAGCAGCCCAGGAATCATCCGAGCCCAACAGGTTGGCGCTTGCACTCGCTTTGGATTCAATCCGGCAACTGCCGAGAGTGTGCTAGCACGAAATAACAATAATAATAATGGCGGTGGTAGGGCGGTATACTGAGGGTTGCAACTTCTTAAGCCACGGACCTCGCGTAGCGACCGGAGCCCGCGCAAAGTTATTGGTCAAAGACAGGAACCACTATGCGTCGCCTGGTCAACTAGGAACGTTCCCATTCCAAAAATGGGGGCTTCTATTATCATTTGGGGGAATTCATTCGAGGATAGTCCGCCTTTTCCAACTTTATATTTTAAAAGACTTTTGGCGACCCAAAGTATAAATAAAATATAAAGCTGTCATCTTGCACGAGGAACAGAACCTTTCACCACCTTTCACCTTCGCTTTCTAAAACTCTACTTCGGGGAAAGTACTTTCGCCCCCATTACACTATAACATTTATGCAAAATATGGTAAACATCATTCAATCTAGGAGACTCTTAAACAACAGAAATGGCCAAACGAAGGGTCTTCAAACTCCAAACATGTCTTGCAGAATTTCCGAAAGACGTCTATTGTTCTTGGACCGTGGTAAGGTCATTTCGAGAAGCTTAAGAAGCCGCGAAACGACAGACAAAAAAGGCCTCTCTTCACTCATTACGTATGCCTGCAGGGTGAATTGGTTTCAAACAAGTGTGAAGATCAAAGTCGCCATTAAATGGTTATGGTCACGGTGGTTCTCATCATTAAGCAGAGAAAGGCAAAAAACGCAAAGTTGAAGTTACGTTTGCCATTGGCTGCCGACCCACTTGGCTGCTGTGTTGTAAACAACTTGCGACGTGTCGGTGGCTCAAATGTAGACGTCAAAGTGATTTGGATCATTTAATTTAAATTGAATTAGTTTTGGTTACGCCGTTTTTTTTTTGGGTACAAATTTGAAGTAGTTGTTTTGTTTTTATATAAGACACAATAGGACCGACCGCTATTTTATTAAAGCATAGAGTATTCTTATCGATGTTAATTTGATTACAGATGTGTTCTCAAGCTTCATTAACAGTAATTAAAATCGGGATACAATAAATTGTAATCGAGATTCGGAGAATACTATGGATTTCAATGCCTGGATAATTTCCAGAATAAGATCCGAAAAAAGTATAAAAGACTATAAAATCGTTGGAATTTCCAACGATTATTTTTTGATTTTGCGGGACCCTGTTTGGTTCTTGATCACATCCATGAAAATGTAATTTCTTATTCGGTCTAAATTCCTGAGTCATTCCTACCGAATCCGTATCTAACTATAGACGATTCGCTCATCATTATCATCGGCCACAGGCGAAAGGCGCCTTCATTTCATCGTTGTGATTATGATTAATTGGAGATCGCGATCCATCAGAAATCCCATCAATTTTCGAATGGAAACAAATTAATCATGTCATCCGCCCCCCAATGTAACCTCTCCACCATACGACCACTTGAACCGTTCACAATTGTCATGCATTAGGGTAATTATCTCATCGAGAAATAATTACGTCCATCACCTGGTGAAAAATCAATACATCAACTTTTCACACAAAACGAATGAATAATTGGACGATTGATTTATTATCTGATTTCTTTTTTTGTTTGATCTCTCTGTGTGGAACAGTCTATGAATCAAGCAATCGATTCAACAAACAACCACCCAATAAAATACTGGCAAATGGAACAGATGGATGAATGGGTGATAATGATGATGTGGTGACCTTGTAACATCTTGTACGGCACTTTGAATATCAAACGAAAATCGGGGTGGTCCATAGGGGGAAGATGGTTGTAATCTTTTTCATATCTTCTGGCATGGCGGCTCGATGGCAGACAGACAGATGGTAGATATCGAGAGTGTGACTTAAGCTAATAATGATAATAATTGAAGTGGCGAAATGAAAATTGACTTCAAGTAATTGTATCATTAAGTTTGTCAGGACGAGAAAAAAAAAGCATAAGATGATTTTATCTGTTTTTATATATAACTCTTCACGGATATCAATCAAATCCGGCTTGTTGAATTTTTAAACAATAATTTCGACGCCGATGATATCAGAATAGGATGGTTGACACTTTTATTAGATCATCAAACGTATTATAGCAGGTGTGAACAATTTCCGAAGTGTCCTGTAAGAGAAGAGGAGTTTTCAATAATGGGAAGTTGATAATCGTCAAAATGTTTTGCTGGGAGTTCTGGCTTAAAATTCGACGTTATCTATAGGTATACATAAATTCATAATTCATTCACTGACTGCATTCAGATTTTTTGATTAAGTAAAGGCATACTTTAAGGTAATATTTAGGCTTGATTTAATAGTAATCAGATCAGAGTCATACAAAGTTATTCGAATTTGAAGCTATAAAAAATTTTCTAAGAAAGTATCCTTCGGACATCTCCCGACGTCTGATTCCAACCAAAGTTGGTACGTCGCTTTCCTGGGTGATCCTAACCATCACCCGGAGACGACTTTTTACAATAGCGCCCGATCCAACAGGATCTTCTTGGGCATGAAGAGTAATATGAATATTTTCGGAATAGAAATAAGCATAGATCATTATTCTACTTAGATAACGGAGATTTAAGTATCGGAACATGCCGGAGTCATTCCCGACTCGAAACGCAGTTGGAAAATGAACATTGATGATCGTACAAGGAAAGCCTATATACATAGCTCCCTATGCCTACAGGAGAACTGGCAGCAGAAGTTGGGATTTTCAGCCAAATATGATTCTATGGCAGTAGTGGGACCAATTTTCGCAAACGGAGCACTGATAAGGCGGTCAGCTTTTCGTAGAAAATATAATATTGACCAATTGAATAAAGTGCAAAGAACCGCTTGCATCGCAGTCACTGGAGCTATACGTTCATGTTCGACGGATGCACTATACCATCAATATCATCCCAGGTCTACTCCCTTCAGACCTTGTCAGACCTATAGTAGACTACGGTGCGGTTGTACGGTGGAACAAAGCCACTACCTTGCCCGTAAAATCGCTCTGAGGAAAATCCAAAGACTTGCCATCACTGGAGCCATGCACTCTTACCCGACTGATGCTCCGCTATTCATCAGTCAGTTATGTAGGACAAAGACAGTTGGGCGCTCTCGTTCGATCCAGCACAATTAAATAGTTCACGGACAGTTCCAAAACGGAAGAAGGTTCCGGCGCAGGCATTATTGCTCCTGAATACTGAGCCTTCATTTTGATGGGTAAAACACCATTCGTGTTTCAAGCCGAAATACACGCCATCGAGGTCTGTGCTAGGCTTTGCCAAACCACTGGCTATTTAAACAGGGGCATAGCAATATTTACCGATAGTCAGGCTGCCATCATAGCACTTACCAGCTTCGCTATGAACTCTAAGCTGGTGCTATCCTGCCAGGAAGGCCTCCATACTGTGGGTCTAACGAACAAACTCACACTTTACTGGATCCCTGGTCATTCGGGAGACGAAGGCAATGAACTAGCAGATAGGCTAGCAGACCGAGCCTCCAAAGCACCCTACCACGGTAACCTTTTTGTGAAATACCACTCCGCTACTGCAGAAACCAAAGGAGAGACTGGGAAAGCGCACTTGCTACATCCCAGGCCTAAGAAAGGCTAGGTTGTTCATCATCTTGGGCTACTCGCGTACTTGTACCTTGGAATTGTTGTGGCTGAGCAAAAACAGAGTCAGAATGATTTTTGGGACTTTGACGAGACACTCGCGTTTGATGGGTCATCTGAGAACCAAGCGTATTGTACCAGATGCTAGCTGCCGCTTTTGCGAAGCTGATGATGAGGTGCATGACGTACGTCATCTCAAAAATATATTTACTCTATGCTGCGTACCCACAGATTCACTTCATTGGGAACAAAACCATCACCGACGTATTTCATTATTTCAAACAACAGCCTTAAAGAAGCGTGAAACAAAATTGAGACAGAGAGCAGTGTTTTGCTGTAGATCAATGAGATTGATTGAAGCAGACATTCGATTCCTTTGGGTATAAGAGGCGTTAAGTATATTTCATTTAGGCTATCCTTTTCTAATTCGGGGTGCGAAACAAGTGAAAACTGTGCCTAGAGTGATTTTGACTAAACATTAGAAACTTATCAATTACAATTTAGATGTTTAAGTGCATGTCCCAATTCGACCACATAATATTTGCACCGCGCGATTTCAAAGCAAAGCAAAAAAATATTAGGATTTTTTTGTTCGATTTCTTAACTCTTCAGTTGCTACGCTACGCTTTAACTTCTATAATTTGAAAACCATGATTGCTAAAACAATTTCGCTCAATTTTCTATTTTAGGACAAAGCATTAGCTGCGATCAAATTTTTATTTTAATATTTTATGTGCTATAGTTTAGAGATTTCGCAGCGATTTCGCGTTTAGAGTAATATAAGGTCGCCGTTGATAGATCGATAGACGCTAAAGGGTTAAGAAATGAAAAAAAATTCTTTTATGTTTTTTTTTTTACTTAGAATTGCATGGCGAAGAGATTATGCAGTTGAATTGGGACACCCTGTATAGTTGTTAAAAGCTAATGTTAAATCCAAAATTAATAAAGTTGAAATATTTGCCAACTAAACTCGTTGAATGCACAGTAAAAAATTACCTAGCGATTCGGTGTGCCATTATGATTTTTTTTTCGATGTGAATAAAATACTTTCGGTGCTGATATTATTTTTACACCTTTAGGTGAATCTCAAACTTTTCCGAATGGATGAAAAATTATCCATCAAAACGGTTAAAACAAAATATCCATAAGGTGAATCACTGGATATTTTTATTCAATTGATAAAAAGCTCGAATCGAACACCAACCATTGTTACGACGGGATTTGAACACATATTTGGAAGGAAGAACACATCGGACTGACGATGACTGAAGCAACCGACTCACTGATATGAAAATACGTTTTTCGGAGGAAGAATAGAGCTTATATGATATAAAAATTTACACAGCACATACGAGTAATAACTAATTTTTGCTTTTGGTTAAGAATTTTTTGTAACCATATTGTCTTTTACACTAAGTAAAGGTTTAATTATTTCAACACCTATCGTCCGGTGTATTCCAGGAGGATTAATCCACCCAATGAATAGAAAAAAGCATTATCTAGCAGTTGGTGTTAAAAGGAGCCAACTATTTTTTTCTGTGTGATATTCCATATTTACATTATTCCGCAATATTAATTCTAAAAATTTATCATATGAAAAAAGGAATAGTTGACTATATGACTATACTGCGCGCATTATTTGCTCATTCATTAAATATTTCATTCATTGAGAATAATGCTTCAGCGACTAATCACAATACTTCATACAAAAAATCGAATATTAATGGCTCTCTAAACCACTTATTCAAACATACTCTAAACAGCATTTGTTGATTTCATAATTATCGTCATAATACTATACTATGGCAATAGTCTGATTTATGTTATATTTTTATTCAAAAAAAAAAAAGCTTTTCCTGCCACGTTCATTCATCATCTCTCACTATCGATAAAACGAAAGACTCAAGCAAGAAACCTGTCTTCATATTTTTTCATCTATGTCGCAGCGATCTACTGTTTGTCGTGCTCGAGCAAAACGACGGTAAGTTTGAACCTGTATGTCAACATCAGAGCAATTACAAGTGCGATTATATAGATTTGAATATACGAGTATACTGTATAGTAGCAGTATACTCTCGTAATCATCTTTGCGCGCCCGAAGTATCTGTAGTGTCTCTTCTGCGAAGAAGAATATTATTATCTTCCATCATGTATATAGTGAACGTACTGAATACCATGAATATCTTCTGTGTGCACATTCCATGCCAGGCTTATTATCATTTACACTCATCATGGAAGTCATCAAAATGCTGACATCTTCCTCATAAGGTTCAAGATCAAGGGGAACTTAGTGTAGGATTACATTATCGACATATTACTCTCCGTTTATGGGTACCGTGGTCGTTGGACAGAGGTTGACAACGTACATCTTGCGGCATTGCTAATATTGAAGATGGATATCAAGTGAATGATCCGTTTATGTAATTGTATAATAATAGTTACTTAATTTTCCAACCAGACAACCATCTTCGTTCATCTGGATTCCAGATGGTCTTTGTTGCTAAGATTCGAATGACTGCGAAAAGAAAGTCATCAACCGAGGAGTACTTAAAACATATTGTATTTAATGCATTCATGACAGTCACCATTTTTTCGTAGTTGACGGTCATCCTTTTGATTTGGTTTTTTTTTTCGGAGAGGAGGAGAGTCAAGCAAAGGTTGTCGAACTCTGTATCACGGTTAGTTCGAGTCAAGTTTATACAGTTAGCAGTCGACAAAGACATTTATGTTATGTCGCACCTAATTAATTAGGGAGAGAAAATATCTACGGTACACACAGTTTGTGGGCTGTGGGTTTGCGCAAAGAATCTCTATACTTGATAGTTTAGTGTGAGTGTCACAGTCATTTCGGCTAACAACAATACTGATAGGTATTTAATGATGCATATCTATAATCATTTATCTGTGCTTAAGTTGGTCACAACGTTTTTACCTTTTGAATTATTTATCGATGCATGCACACATCTCTTCATTATATGCATCTTCTGAAAAGGTTAGATAGATGTGTATGCATGCATTCATATTGTTGCTATCGGTTCAACTTAAGATTAATTTCAAGACATTACAAAGATTTATCACTTACTTATTGGGGTCTGATTTATTTATAAGTACGAATTGTGGTTTGAATTTGATTAGGTGCATGTTGTATGGCATAATATATAACAGTGCATTTGAAATGGATGTTTGTTGTACGGAAAGTTAATAAACAAAATTGAAAATTAGAATTAGGTCTTGATAAGACATCAAATTGACACGCATTATAATAAATTGATTTTTCATTAAATCCGATGATCATGATGAACAAGCCAATCGAAAGTTTATCTGTTGTACCGTTCGAGATATATACATAAATTTAGATGCAACAAGAACAAGTGGTAATCCACTTAGTATCGTAGATTAATATCATAAGAGGGCGCAATGCTGTCAAAGCAATATCAATTGACCCCGATTTCATAGAATTAGACGAGTATGCATTAGAGTTTAAATTACTGAAAAAAATCACTATGAATTTATAATATTTTTTTTCCTATCTTGAGTAGAGAAATGTGAGACTAGAAGTTGAACATACATCCTGCGAAGCCCACGTTCGGCGCCAACATCTATTTGACTTAGATAACGATTTTTATGCTTCGCAATAGCTTCATTGGAATGTCGAGCACATGTATGCGGACTAATTAGTCGTACTCTTTTCACCCGCTCACAGGTCCAGAGTAAATCGAACACGACTGATCTGCGAGGAGCGAATTTAAAAAGTAAATATATAGGCGGGTAAAATGAGGTCGAATTGTTGACTCAAGCACAAATATATAGAGGCGGATTGCCTAGAAAAATGTTGACGTTTAACTAAATAACTTTCAACTTCGATCCCATTAGATCCCACACGAAACCTGGATCATAGGTCGGTCATTCGTTTTGTTTGGAATGGGATTTGAGACTGGGTGAAAAAATGCGCCTATTATCTCCATAATTCAGCAATTAATCTTGACTGGACGTTTATTACAGCTGAGCCTTATCCATAGGGCTATTGACAGTCTGCTGCAATAAACCTCAACATTATTTATAGACTGCAGTACAGGACCACTATGCAATAAATTTCAATTGATTGGATTACATTGTTAATGCGAACTGTAATTACTCGGTCAGACATCTCATTTCGCACAAACACACACGCGTAAGCCAACATCGCACTTAATTCAACGCCCTTACATGCATGTTGTATATTGATTGCCATAATTAGCATAATGTAAAACCACCCCCAGACACAATAATCCTAACCGAATTACCTCATCGCAATTTCACTTAATTTTGCAATTACCAATTTTATCGACAGCTGAACGAGTGAGCAAGCACGCTCGGCATCGAACTTTCAAGAGTATGGAACCATGAGTGAATTTCAACCAAACAGATGATGGTTTAAACCCCTCGATGCTCACGCCATCACGCCGCGCTGCCAAGCCATGCTATCATAATTTCACCTTGATCTAATTGAATTTAAAATACGCGAATTTTCCTCAACCCGCACGACCCTAATCCTCAATCGAAATTCTTCGCCGCTATTAAATTGAACGATAATGAAATTTTCCTTACTCATTTTTGATTTTGCGCAAATTTCGTGCAGTTTTGTGCATCGATTTTCCGCTTTTCATGCCACATTTGGTTTTTCGTTGTTTGCCTTCTGCAATGTAATCGCCAAAAATAAATTTTCAACAATTATTTGATTTCAGACAACATGCGGTGGTTAGTTCAATAAAAATCGTTCAGCGATAATTGTGCGAACAGCTCGGTGCGGCAAAAAAAAAAAATTATCTTGTGTGGCAATAGGAGTTAACCGTGTGCTCTTCTCTTCACACCAGATAGATATCGAGTCCAATTATTATAGCATCACAAAGATAGCCAATAATCAATCGTATGTATGTTACATTCTTGCATTTGTAATTGTGTAAAGGAGGACGTTCAATACTATGCGTCCAACATTTTAGTTTGAGCTCAATTTCCCAAAAAGCATTGAAAATTTTATGTTTGTATGGAAGCTATAGTTAGAAATGGTTTACGTTGCACTATCTCATGGGTAAATTCGGGCCCGGGGCTCAGCAACTACTGGTTTACAGAAAGTCCCCCATACTTCCCGACGATTTCTAATACTTAAAACTGACCTTTGCAGTATGTACAGTAGCTTCATTATTTTTAACCGTATCTAACCTAACATAAGGAATTTTGGAGTATGTATGCTATGACAGCCACTATTGTTTTTAGTTCATTGGTTAAGTTGAATGCTGTGGAAAATGCCCTGCTAATCATCTTGACCACATTTCTCGCGGAAAAGATGCTGTGGAAGCACAGTTATGTCAAGATATTTGTAGACAGCACAAGCCGTCAAGCTGTAGCTAATGAAATATTTAATGAAAGTAATTGAAAAACTCATCTGGACGTCATCAGCTTTTAGATGACGTTTTACATTTTTCATCGAAGTACTCAACGAGATCTTCGATATTTTTGAAAACAGCTGTAGTAGCGGTGGCGGATTAAAGCTCTGCCACGAGCAAAACGTTTTTCATTGCATGTGTCATAAGGTGAGCAATTTCCATAATGTGCCAGTCTGCACAACGACGCACCGAGACCTGGCCCTTATATCTGACCGAGACTAAACCGAGTAGGGACCGAGCCTTGCACTGGTAGAAATAGAAAATTAAAAACGGAAAGTAGGAAATGAAAAATGGTTGCACAGGGTGGGCCAAAAAGTCGTGCAATTTAAAAACACGATAACGTTCGAACGCTAAGGCGGCTGCGGTGCGGGAGTGGTAGGAATACGTAGCTCGGTTCTTGGAAATTTAGTCGCAATGGGGTATTTCACGGATATGGAGCGTGTGAGCGTGCGTTCTGTGTTAAAAGTTATTACAAAAAGGGTTTAGATTACATGACCTCAATCAGTGTCCCAGTGAAACCCAGTGAAAGTGTGATTAGATTGTGGGTTGGAAAGTTCGTAGCCACTGGTTCAACGCTCAATCTCAAGTACCCCCCAAGAAGCCGGCACCACGTATGCACAAGCATTCGGCAAACCATACATTTTTCTTGCCATGCACAAAGTTCGCCTCAGTCAGCCGACATGCACAACAGCGATCGCAACTTCCCTGCCATGTACAACTCAAGTACCTCCGACCCTGCGTATGTACAAGCAATAATATCACCACGTCCACGGCATATACGACAGCGGCTTGGCTGCCGTTCACAAGAGAGTGACTACGTGCACGCAGAAGCAATCGCATTTTTCTTGGCATGAGCAACGTCCACCTCAGTCAGTCATACATGCTCAACAGTGGCTGCGACTCCCAAATACGATGGCGACGATATCCTACCTCCTGCAATGCTACTGCCCAAGCCATGCGATGCTCGTTGGTGAGTGCAGTCGCAGTCGCTTGGAGGAACACAGCTCCATAGACAATACGCACAAATAGTGCTCAGTGCTGGTCGCTGAGTTGGGATAGCTGCGCTGTCGTCGCATGGATCGCCCTAAAGTCATCCAATAGTCACATTGATTTAGCTTAGCTATCCACAACCATCAAAAAATAATCACCATAAAGTCAATTCCTTCAATCGATGGATTGAAATCACGAAAAAAAAATTTAGAATTACCTAACGCCTTGACGGCTTTTAACAGAATGGGTCATAATGTCTTGACAGCTCTTAACAGAACTTGCTAAATTAATCTACTTTGGTTGACAGATTCAATTTTACAATACAAACCAAACCATCAATGATTTTTTTATCTCCTTCATCGGCTTCATGGCAAAAAAATTTCAACCCACTCAGCATGAGCAAAGATATCAACAACTCGACGCCACATTGGGCGCAAATGGTAACACCTGGAATTCTAACGATTTTCCTGCCGAAGAAATTACAAGTTTCAGGTAAAATGTTACAAAATTAATTTACGTTCAGTCTTTTGAGTGTTAACCTCCGTTTCTCTTCAAATTATCGCTGTTATCTGAGATGAATTTCTGTTCTAGATGCCAAGAAATCACCGAAGTTAGTGTAC
This sequence comes from Chloromyia formosa, assembly GCA_964017055.1. NCBI lineage: Eukaryota > Metazoa > Arthropoda > Insecta > Diptera > Stratiomyidae > Chloromyia > Chloromyia formosa. The sequence continues at coordinate 65,486,913 of OZ024818.1, forward strand.
TCGTATAAGTACGAGTATGTTACTCATCAAATATCTAACAATATATCCAGAGAGTTGGATATCTGAATCATACGCATGCAATTTTATCGATTCCACTCAATCAATCAAAGAGCAAAGCACTTTCCGGAATTATAATCCACAATCTCAGATTTCGTAATCAGGCAAGATTCGGAATTCCGAATTATAACGGATGAAGGTGTGCCAAAGACAAAATTGCAATTGGTAAATCGCATTTTTCAACAACTCGCGATTCGTTTGGCTTACTCGTTACAAACTGGCAAGCAGCGCATCCGACAAACGTTTTGAATTTATGTATATTCGTATTTATCGAAATTCAATTCGGTGTGCAGATAATTCTTTTTCAGCATGCTCATTTGAAAAAGAAAAATTAAAAAAAAAATGCTGATGGCGTACGTACGAAAGAAAGTATCAAGTTCAGTCAGTCAGTCAGTCAGTCAATGAAATCCGCTTAATCCGGATCAAATGCTTAGGCTTTTTGTATCATCTTTTCAATTTTTTTTAATATGAATCTTGTTTTTTTTTTGTCTACAGCTGTAGTCCGCAATTGATTCGTTTGTTGTGTATGTTTTCTTTTTTGTCTTGAATTATAATAAATGCATACATACGGTTTAATGATTAAACATTTGTCTGATATGCCATGAATTAATTAGCCAAGATACTTTTTTTGGCTTCTTCATTAGCTTCTACGATATTTGGGTTATTTTTTTCTTTTCTTATAAAGATTCATACATGCATACATATGTATGTAAGTGGGTTTCGATTGAATTCTGCGTGTGGAAATTAAACGAAACATTTTAAATTTGATTATTATCTGATCTGCGCATTTCCGACTCTCAAATTCGATTAGATGGTAATTTTAAACGAATAACTAGCGGTTTGAATTTTCGGGCGTCTAATTGTAATTCAGTGGAATCAATAATCTAATTTAGATAACAAGCAAACGGTTTTGGTTTTTCTTTTCTAAATCAGATGCTTGTTTAGGGGAATGAATGTATGATAACTGTGAATATGATGTTTTTTCGGCGTATTGCAGTAAATTATGTCCAGTATGCATAGATTTGAGATACGAATAATTCGTAAACTCACACTCAGTCGGATCGAAGTAAAAAAAACCGGTATACATAAAAAAATAAGCCAAACGAACAGAAAATGGAATGACGATTAGAAGGGGGGGGGGGGGGGGGGGCAAGTTCACCAGCTATAGGTACATTGCATATCAGAGACGATAACGAGTACTTTTTTTACCTTTTCTTGTACTTTTCCTGATTGTACAACATAATGTAGTTCGAAATAAGAGAAAAAATGCTCAAAATTACATTACAGGATAATGCATGTACTATGGTTACGTTTGATTAGGTGGGGGGCTGCCATGATGCATCCCAGCACACTTAGACCACTTATGGGTCCATCGCAATACCACCAATAACGTTTCACCTCACTAAAATGAAACCTAGGTTCCGAACCACCCTATACTGGCAATGTATCGATTGAGCTGTATCACGCTCATATCCTTCAGGTCCTCCTAGTCACAGCCAAACAATAAAGCCAGGAGCCCAGAAATTTCTTCCAACAGATGGCCAAAGCTGGACAGTGACATAGAAGGTATACAAAGCTCTCTTCCTTATTCACATTTTCATAACTCCTGCAGTTGTCATTATGAGGACGACGAAGGCCTCCATGTAAGCACATCGATGGGGCATAGTGATAGTCCCCACCGCACTACCAATGTGCCTCGTATTCAGTGACAGCAAAGAGGCAGAGCAACTAAAATCGAATTTCTGTCAAATCATTTTCGTCGTTTAGCAAGTGCTAGCGTTGAGCCATCTAGTATTAGCTCTATCCACCGCAGCGGACTTAATTGCGAATTTGCATGATGCAATAGGCATTTTAATATGTGGTCCCTATCGACAACACCAGCTGTCCTCACATGAGCAAGCTTGTCCGCCTTGCAGTTGCCCGCAAAGTCACTATGACCTGGTATCCAGCAGAGGGTTTTGTTGAAGAAGTAGCCCATTTCTGTCAAGGCCGAGCGACACTTTTGAATAATTTTCAATGTAGTGGAACAGAGTCAAGTGAGCAAATTGCAGCCTGACAGTCCGTATATGCATTTGCCCTAATCCCTAGTGGGGTATAGCACGTCAACTATTCCATGTGGCTTAGCTGACGTTTTGTTGGCATAAACTAGTTTCGGACGATGCGCGCGGCCAGCATTCACTTGCTGCTCCCATTTAGTCGCCTCCCAGCGACAAGATGGGAGATGTTGTGGCTTATTATTACGCCCCGCACTACAGGGGAAGATAACACGAGCACCCATTGCCACGAAAGCCGTGGACGTATTCAGACATGAGACTGACGCCTCTACGCACTGAGCTACTGGTCGCCAACCAGACTCTCCGTATAAATACTACTGTCTCTCGCGGTCATGACATGACTCTTTAGCCAGTTCGGATAGAACTGGCCGATCTACAACCGATCACCTTTTCACGGTCAAGCAAATCCTGGGAAAATGCTAGAAATAAAACGTTGACGTGTACCAAATCATTATTGATTTTCAGCAAGCATACGACAGAATTGATCGTGGTGTACTGTACAAAATCATGCTGCAATTTTGAATACCAGTAAAATTAGTACCTACTATTAACAAATAATTAACAGTTCCGTCTTACAGGTCAGGATCCCAAACCAGGCTGACTGATCTCTTTGAAATACGTACTGGACTGAAGCAATGCAATCATTGCAAACCACAGCGGCACACTGATCTTCAAGTCGACGCAGTTGATAGCGTACGCTGATGACACCACCATCATGTCTCGAAACCTGCCCGATGCAGAAGAGCTTCTAAATAATTTTGAAACGGCTGCAAAAGAAGTTGGACTACCCATTAACATGGACAAAGCAAAAGTAATGATGCAATCAAGAACAAGGAGACCAGATTAATCGAACATCAACGTCGAGAACATGTACGATGAACTGGAAGTTTCGAGAATCGTCAAACTACAATGCCTACAATGGGCAGCACATACGCAACGAATGCCTAAGAAACTATTGAATGGATGGCGCGTTGATGGAACAAGGCTGCGAGGAAGACCGAGAGCTCATTGGGAAAACTCAGTAGATGATGACGTCAAATAACTGCTGGGCTCCCAAAATTGGAAGCCGCGGTGACTGAGATAATTGGAGGACGATGATCCAGGCGGCCAGGGCCGGACAGCGACGACGGGCTGTTGCGCCATGATGATGAAATTAGGGGATGCAGGGGAGTAATAACTGAAATATATACATATTGTATATACAATATCCACTTTTATTAACTTCGTAACGTCGTAGGCAATCTTTTTGTCAAGTTTCATTCCAATCATGAAATAGCCGCGAATTGAACCTCCGTCTCTGTAAATGTAGCAGCGTAGAGCGGTGACCATGACCACATGGCAGCCGAGCACGTCAATCCTACAGCTTGCGTCATCAAAATTCACCCGTAGGAGCTATTTTCGTCTTTCGAGCCAATTTTAGGATAATTGGACTGATTTACAGTGCTCATACGGTACTGAAAACCATCATAACTAATAGCCGACAAAACAGACCGCGGCTATTGCTTACAAGAAACTTAATTTCCGCATACAATAATTATAACCAGAGGCACTTTCTTGCGGGATCATGATGTTTTTTTTTTATCCGAATTCCGAAACAGGTCAATTGATGCCTTCAATTTCCAAAACATACAATCGAACACACTGACCTACCCCAACTTCTAAATACATACACAATAGTTAGCAAAGAATAAAAAAACGACTTCCTCTTTCGCACAGATGCCACTACTAGAGGACTAGACGAAAAAACAAATAATTTATGAACATTAGTATCTCGCTATTTCGGCCATAAGAAAATCTTCTTATCTTTCACCTTGTATACGTATGTTTCAACTCAAAAATTTTCTGCCCACGTATCTCACTAAATTGGAGGCTTGACTGATCCAGACAACGATTAACATACAAAAAAAAATAACAGCTAAAAGATACAAATTAATCATTTGAAATGAAATGAATATCCAGGTCACTTTCACTGAAACAGTGATTCTTTCGATTTTACTTTTTTTTCCGGGCCAAGCATACAGCCTCCATAAAATCCGTAACAAACAAAATAAAATGTGATATTCATTTTTTTAGAAGGCCTAGGCAAGGTCACAATGCCGCCCAACTCAAAAACCAGTGCCTTCAATTTTGCAGACCACTCTTGATCGCATGATCAAGCCAAGTCATTAACACTTTCGAATAGAGAATGGTACTCATCTATACGATTGGCGTCGTTTGACCACAAAATTCTGCATAGGAACGGTTTCTATTTCGATTTTCGTTCTATTTTCGTGTGTTGTTCCTTTCAACTGCGGACGGTTCGGTTGCAATGAAATCGAAGTGAAAAAAGAAATTTTGCCAAATGTATTGATTAATGAATTAATATTCAACGACTTACGATTTTTTTTTAGTGTCAAAGTTGATCAGTTGTTTAGCGATCACAAAGACGACGACATATAGTTGTACGTAGCTAACGATCTTTTTTTCGAAACCCGAGGGGAACTAAATGGAATACGCTAACACTGGGACACTTGACACGATCGCACTTGGGAAGAAAAAAATTTAACAATGAATACTTATCTTCAGTTCAGTGATTCTAAAGTGGATCAATTTTGCACTGAATTGTAACCATTGCAAATGAAAAGAATCGAACGTTTTATCATATTTTCGCGATCCAAAGATGTTAAAATCGATACGGAAGAAGCGAATAAGAGGAATTTTAAAATGAGGTTGATTAAATATTTAAATATATTAAATATTGTTGATCAGTTGATTTTTGTGCTCAAATGGAATCATTTAGCACAGTGCGAAGTGGATGTAACAAAAAACCGAAATATCTCTTTAAAAATATTTGCGTGAGTAGAATGCCGTTTTGCTCGGTTGAGAATATCAAAGAAACGGTCAAGATGCTGATCAAAAATATCCGTAAATACAATGAATGCAAATGGTCCATTATACGGGCACATTATGGTAAGCCTTTATGATGGTGACATGGTGAACCGCTTTTAGTCCATACTTTTTCGATTTGATGCCGAATTTCGATTGAAAGTTCTGTATTTATTATTATTTATTTATTTCGATTTTAGTTAAAAGAGTATTGACCATGGGTAATGTAGTCCGGACTAATCGAATAAATATTTGAACAACAAACCTATAGTTTGAATCATTTATAATAACCATTTATAGGGATATTCTTATATTTTGACAAATTTGTATTTTTTTTTTCAAGTCAAATTCAGTGGGTCTTTTCCCCATGGTAACAACTATGACGATTTTTAATTTAAGTGTATATGTATATCGACAGAGACGCTGGAACGTATTTTTATTTCATGGAGGGAGGGTGGCAAACAAATTTTGTTCGGTTAGATTATCAATGTACCCCATGCTTACTCCTGAATTTCCTTAAACATGTGTAATTGTTTGTATTCTAATTTATCCCCTTATTAAATAGGGAACAAATCAGTACAAGTATCCTTCTTAATAAAATAAATATCTGGCGCAACAGTCTAATTTGGACCAAGGCCTTGCGATGAGTTACCATCATCTCCTTAATTATATCGTGATGGTGCGTTTTGTGCTGTGGTCAACGACACACTCAACTGAGTTATTAACCTGTAATGGGGTAAGCTAGGTGGGCTTATAGTCCGACGCGTAAGTCCCCAATGCATAGAAGGCGAGCGTGTGAACCGTTGTCCCATCCGGACTACACTTTCTTCTTAATGGGACAGTTAATTTGGTTAATAGCTAATTTGGCTAAAGTCTAATTTAGTTATGAGAGGAGCTAATTAGGGAAGTTGTAATTGTGAGAAGCTGAAGCTTGCGATCTATTAACCTCCAACCCATGAGACCGTTGACTGTATTGTCTCAAGTGCTAATCTGTATCTGTTATTTCTTGCTGTCAGCAGTAAAGTTATCAGCTGCTACACAGAGTAGCAGATATTCTAATATGCAACAACCCAAAACCATCAGGGATGCCATACTAAAAGAAACGTCGATTACATCCATTCCATAGTCGTTTTTACAAGTTGAACGGCGAATCTGAACAATGTAAGTAAAAAAAGCTGTTACCGAAGTACTTCAAAACCAATTATAATACAACATGGCCAAAAATTACATTCAACTCAAATTAAAAATAATTGCTTACGTCAACCACCTGAAAGGACTCGCAACACTGTCACTCGAGCCCCTCAAAAGACAAATATTTTTCATTCTCAAACTCTCTCTATTTAATTATTCCAATTTAGCAACAGGTGACAAAAATGCATGGTGCATTGCCAAGCAAAGCTACAGACGCGTACTAAGTTGCTATGCAGAATTAGATCAAGTCACCAATTCCAATTTTCACTGAAAAATACAATAATTCGCACTTGCACATTGCAAGAACCTTGAATATATATAACAGATTTGGCTTGGTTGGTAGGCGGATTTGATGCTTTTATCAAAGTTTGATTTTTGTGGAAAAAAGGCCTCTAGCTGTACAAAATTAAAAAATTTAGGTAAAATGATGTTAGTACGATCATAATAAAACCAAGATTAATTTCAAATTAGCATGTTCTCTCTCTCTCTCTAAAGTATTAGCTGCAATTTAATATTTGTGTAGCTTCTGAGTTACTTCGTTTTTAGTAAAGTGGGGTCGGCGTCTCTCAAAAATTCTAAATCTAACATGTAATCTAACATAAAATGTAACAGCCGGGACATTCACAAAATGATGTATTGTATGTATGTATTTGAAACCGGAATGTAGACGGCAGCACCTGCAATTTGAGGGTATTATAGTTACCGCTGTTTTGGAATGTAAATATCGGCTCCTCACTATCCTTGGTATCACTCAGATGGACAAAAACACCACAATTAAAATGATTTAGCATCCACACATGCCAACTCTTAAAAAATACCTGTATTTCTTCATATGCCTGCCAAATTTCATTTAAGTAGCTTCAGTCGTTTACGAAATATTGTCAACCCAGATGGACGAACGGACACATGAACGAACGGACTGAAGGACGGATATTTGACCGGTTGCATAAGAGTTTCGTTTTTTATTCCTATAAACCCTAAAAAAGCAATGATTTTATTGAAGAAGTTGATAATACAAAGAATTGTTATATGTAGATACTCGTATGATTTATTCATGGGGACAATACTTTTTGGAGGGGTAATGTCCCTACAAAAATATTCGGGGTGACCTGCCCCCGCTGTTCCCTGGGTCCGGCGTCCCTGTGCATCAATCGAAAATAAAGCGTAAAGTGCACGAGAACGAGGCATTTATTGGAACTTAATATTCTACGTTGCTGCTAATTATATACTGTGCCTTGAACTATTTAGCGCATTCGACGCCAATTAGCTCAAGTATGTTTAGACTCGGTTTTAGGTCACATCATAAACTATACGGTACCGCATCAATCAAGTTCCACTTAACTGTTCTGATTTTATTTTGCCTTGCTCTTGGCAAAGCACACCTCCGGAATGTGTGTGTATACAAGTCCTTCAGAAGAAAAACTCAGCCGACATTCAGCCTCTCCAGAATGTACAACGCGGGATAGGACAAAACTCTTAAGGATGACGGAACGAGGACATGATATTACCCACCTGTCGCTATAGTGACTAACCACTATAAAATTCTTTCTCCGGTATTTCAAAATTGCTCATAAACGCCTGGATGCCCACGAAATTATATCCTTTTTGCTACATACGTATATATGAGCACACAAGGCTACACAGAAGCAGCGAAAGCAGCTCAAGTGGCAATAGCGCGGCAGAAGTAGCTGGTATTGATTTTTTTTACTAGGACAAAATCTGATGGTCGTGCTGTTACGGCTGATACATACATCCAATTCCCCAGTGACTATTCTGCTAGTATCTATGGGTTTCCAGGGTATATTAATATTTATATTAATGGATGAAGTGTATAATATGTACGTTGCGAAAGTTTCCTTTTATATTTATGAGTCGTGCTGGTGTTTTCGCCAAATGTTACCTTGCTTCCTGCCTGGCTGCCTTTGCCCGCCATGCCACCGGGACCCGCAACCTTTTGTCCTTATTGAATTATGCTGGAATGGACGACGGAGGTGGGAAGCAGGAATGACGATGATGATTCCATCATTTCGCTCAGTTGAGTGTGTAATATTGTACCATTTTGCAAATATGAAATATCTCGTTATTTCAAGTAACACAGTTTTCATTTCCACGTGCTGAAGACTATACTCTATACAAAAAATTCAATTATTTTTAATGGGATGGTTGTGTTGAATGTGACGCAAGGATCCGGGTGTGTACAGAGAGCCTCTATTGCCGCGAGAAATATTTGCAGGATTCGTCAATTTGCGAGCTTAATTATATGATCGCTAGGTATACAGAGGTGTGATGTCAAAGATTTTCTCAAGGAAATTTTGTAATTTCTAATTAGAAAGCTTCTTAGAGTTATACAGGTGCTTGATGACAACTTGAAATATATTTAAATTATGAGCATAAGTTCTTTGAAGATTCATGTCTTCATTTCTGCTACAGCCCGTACTATATACCTATACATTATATTTCTTCGTCTCCAAATCTAAATTTAATTAACTTAAAACATAAATATGCTGCAACTATGGCAACTGTTGAGAAGCCAGAAAAAGGTTCAAGAAGCAGATGAGGGTTTTCCTCATCAGCTTCTACGTATCCTTCTTCAGTCCAAATTCACCTAATTTCCATCCTAGCAGAAAATTCACACGTTTCTACCATCCCATGCACAATATGTATACACGTATATGTACCAATGGATACATCACAGATAGAAACAATCTTTCATTTGATGTTGACATGACAGCACACAACATCAACATCCAATATAGCAGCAACAGCAGCAAACTTTTGATTTTTTTTCTTTTTCCCTATGCCAGAGTTTTGAACGAAGGCAAAGGAGTGAATTTTATTAACATCTGCAAATATAGGAAAATTCGGCCCACCATTTGGTGTGAGCGTGTGCACGTCTTGTTGAATTTTTCAGCTAGATGGCTAATAAAATTAGAATTTTTATTTAATGGAAATATATTTTCAGCAGGTTTTGTATCCCGGTGTCGACAAATTTTCCGAAATAGAGTAGGATATGTCAAGGCGCAATGTAACGAGAATATTATAGACATGGGACGAGGCAATTTTCATGTGTCAGAGACAGGTGACAGGATCGTAAAAGGGAATTTCGAAAGTGTTATGAATGTAAAGGAACTTTGGAAGTCATCTTGTTGGCATCATACTTTTTTTATGGGAAATTGTGACAGTCAGGTTGACAAGGAATGTTATGGGTACTTAGGCTTAGGAGTTTTGCTGGCACGTTTCAATCCAACATTTCTTATTTAAGGAAATACGAGGAACGTGGATAAGCTTTCAACTGCACTGACATCTAATAATAATAACTCTGAGGCTGCCCGCATATTGGATCGCGTTTTCGTGTTTTGTCTCTACGAGTTACATCATTGTTTTGTTCAGCAAAGATGAAACAATACTCGGCTCCTATCGTATCAACGAGTTGTGTTAATTGCTGTTTGTTAAAACAAGTAATTAGGTAAGAAATGTGCGATAAGACAAACGACGATATCATCCCGCATTTAATACACAATAACTCAATTCGTTGATACGACAATAGCCGAGAATTTGTCAAACTAACAGAGTTGCGTCTTAGCTAAACAAAGCAAGCCTTTTTCCTGAACAAAGCAAAGAGGCAACCCGTTGACATAAAACACTAGAACCCGTTCCAATATGTGTGTAGCCTATCGCTTCTGATAAATGCGACGAAAATACGCGACCGCGTGATTCCTACCCGAGTCGCATGTGTCGACTAGTGCCAAGTACAAGTAAGGTTTACTCGGACGAAACGTCAGAAACGGGTATCGAAGTGAATTTTACTGACGCTGAAATAATGCAGACGTCGTTGCGTTTACACGAGGTGCGTTTTCGACTCGACAGCATATGCGCGAGTACTGAATTCATCTTAATGTATTCAATGTTCTTGCAATGTGCAAGTGCGAATTATATTTTTCAGTGAAATTGGAATTTTGGTGACACTTGCGAGAGTACTGAAATCATCTTTTTTCATATGCTGGTTGTTGGATGTATCGACTTATGAACAGCGGACGAGTATCGTAGATTTTGCACGGCCGACGAGTTAACGCGTCTCGTGTATTAGAACCTTAAGGCAGATGCAACATTATAGAAAGTGATGAGGCTTCTGTCCTAAATGCCTTCCGTCGAGGACGCAATTCTGCTATGCACGAGATATGATTAAAAAATAACGTACTGCAACTGTCATAACCTTCCGTCTAACTGACTGTTTAAAGATAGTTTATTTTTCGTTTAGTTTTCGAATTATTGCTATTTAAGTGCGACATGTTTTGGTTCTCGTGACAATTTTTGCAATCTCCTGTTTACGAGAGTAACGATGCAACGTAAAATTAGGGAAAATGTTCACGGATCATCCCAGGACACGAGAGTTGGGTATCAGGACGACATTGAGACAAAAGTCCAATCATCAATGTGAAAGGATCTCTACGCAAAAAAAACCGGCAGTGTTGATCCTCTGTCAAAGTAGTTCTCACTGTTTTTTTTTCGATGTGAACGGATTTGTGCATTTTGAATTTCTACCCCAAGGTCAAATTGTCAACTGTCAGTACTACGAAGGTTTTTTGAAAAGGTTGCGCCGAAAAATCGATAAATGAAACCACAGTTGTGGCGAGACAACTCATGGTTCCTTCACCATGACAATGCGACTGGCCGCTCAGCCTTGCTAATTCGGGAGTTTTGTGCCAAAAGTTGGATGACTGCCCTTACTCGATCTCCCAATTCCTCGGACATTGATCTCTGCGATAATTTTCTATTTCCAAAATTAAAATCCATGCTAAAAGGGAACTGTTAAAAGACAATTGAGTACTGTGGACAATCCTGCAAAATTGTTATCAAAAAATATCAAATGACATCGGTTGATCATAGAGATCGACTAACTAACCATCCAGCATCCCTGAGATTCGTAGGATCTTTCTAGGCTCAAAAGCTTCATCATCCTTCTAGCCGTACAGCTCGACCGCTGTCATGACCATCTGACTCAAAAGCTTGAGCCAATAATATCTTTTCGTCTCTGTGACTCTGAGTGATTCGGCATTTTATCCAATTTGCCAAAAAATTAGTCAGATTTAGTAACACCAGTACCGAAAACTTTCTCACATTTTGGGGTGATAAATCAAAACAAATGATCTCACTTGTCAGCTAGGCTTTCTACAAAGTTGAATACAATTCGATGCCTCACTAATAAATTTGTATATATTTCCCAAATTTGTTTCTTTTCTTAATAAATTCATTTTGCTTCCATGAATCAAGTATGCGTGCAATATGTACCTAGATTTTCACCAGAAATAATTCCACGCCCGAAAGAAAAATCGGTAACAAATTCCGTAATCAATTCAATATCATAAAATACCAATCGGAGTAGAAACATGCATACTCAATATTGGACTTGACCGATTCCATAGATGTGTGTGGTGTATAGTATCCAATTGCGTCCAGAAATAGAAGAAGTATTGTTGATTTTTTGTAAATTTTCCATGTATCGGGGCTACCGTGTTTACATGCCATGAATAATTAATAAGCAGCTGCTGTGTGGAGGAGAGTTCTCGTCCTCTTCGCGATCGACTTGCAGATAAATTCGCAGTATCTATAACAACGACAACATTTGCGCATATTGTCCAGATTGCTAATATTTTTAGCCATTTATATGTAGTACATATTAATCCATACCATGATTGATTCCTTCAATCATGCATGCATGATCGTTTGTCTTGCCGTGGTTCGTTGAATTTCTGTCCACTGGAGAGCTTCATTTATTAACATTGCTGCTATTCGAGTCGAAAATGCTATCGTCGTATATACATACATATATTTATAAATATGTACGAAGAACTTTAAGCACTACTCAATAGGCTAGGTTTGATTGGAAATATGTACATAGAAATAATCAAAGTGTTCGACTGATCGCCGTGAAGGTTATCCTTTAGATAACAAGTCCGAATCAGTTTGCTCGTTATACCTTGGAATATAATTTTCGAGAAATTGACTTATTAAACGTGCACGATATGCATTATGCACATTGGGATTGAGTTTCACCATCAAAGAACCTTGTTTGAAGATGGAGCAAATCATAGTCGTATTTCAGGATGCAGTAGATAACTTCCCCACAAAAATTTCAACCGAAGAAGGTATGTAAGTGGGAAGCCGAAATTTTTCCTTTCAAGAATATTCCGATTTCATTAGGTGCATTTTTTACAATATTGTAAGCACTACACAAACAACAAGCCACGAGTACATCATTCTGCCCCAGGTAATTTATCTGAGGTAAGACTCACACCCGATTTGATTGAGAAATTCGTTGATTTGATTCGTCAAATTGTAAGTTGTACGATTTGACGATATTGACAGAATTCTGGACCATAATTTAACGATTTTGAAAAATCGGAAATACGATTTACGTTTTCCTAGTTCAGTTCCAAAAATATGTCCATTTGAAATTTACGTGGGTATAAAAGTGAGTATGCGGAATTCGCGAAACGCAGTTTCTGATATGGCCTTCAACCCCCCTAAGATATTTTCGCGCAAATTTATTTCCCCAGAAAACTCGATCAAAGTCGACAGACCGTGTGCTAAGTCTTCTATTTAAATATGTTTGACAAAATGTAAAAAATACCTTTTAATCTTCGGTTTTCTGAGAAATTGGTGTTCATATTTTACAATTTGTAATTGTGTACCGATTTTTTTTTATGCATTTGTGATTACGTATCGAAATTGCTCAGATACGCTTGGTCTTCCGAATAAATACCGGTTAAAGTGGGGTTTAACTCTTCAAACTAACACTAATAATGCAAGACCTCGAAGTCATTGGGTAAAGAGAGAAGGAAACGAGTAAAATTAGTAGGGCGCTGAACTCGATCACTTCACCTCATTACAAGTTTACTAGCTACAAGTCGGCGAGTACCTACGATTACATTAGCCCAACACAATCGAGTTCACTGCAAACCAGCAGCTTTTGCCAGAAAAATTTCCATCCGGGCTACTTCACTCGCTGCTCGCTGGCAAGTGAGCTACCTAGCTACTAGGAAAGTGTTGTTTGTAATCATAGATGCTAGTGATATCGCTTCGAAGCGATTCATGTCAATACCTTCAAAATGTCGACGAAACTAATTCCAGCTTTCAGCGCGTGATAGCTGCGGCTACTACCTTTCTATAGGTACCCTAACCTTGCCGCTAGAGGTCGAACTTGCTGAGAAATAACGGTTTATTCCATGGCCAGGAAAACAGGCCGAAAACCGGTATGGCCCACAGAACATCTCGCTCCTGTACCCACAGTTTTAAAGCTATCTGGACGGGTTAAAAAATAGTGTGCAATTACGAAAAAATCGATGTAGACTCGTCAGCTACCTTTCTCGCCGGCTTGCAGCTAGTGAACTCGCCCAATGTAATCGATCCTTAACATGAATTCTCGCAATCTCTCATTGCGGTTTTTTTTTCATGTACAAGTTTTACGATTTACCCTAAAGAATTTATACTATTCTCACCGGAGAAACCGGGATGATGAGACATCAGACTGACGACACGCCTCAACCCACTAATCTACCGGCATACACTGGATGGAGTTGCAAAAAACGCGCCTATAGTAGACAAAATTGCGAATTATCGATCAGTCGAAGAACCTGGGGTTTAGATATAGAAAGTTTTGCAACACTTTGGTTTTTTGTGTACGTTTATGTATTTTGAGGTGCTGAACACGAATCCGAGGTTTGCTACCAAAAAATCGGATAAGAAATTGAAGTATTGACCAAAATATTACCCCTTTTTTAGTTTTTGACCCATATTTCCCTTCTGTGGATAATGTCAATAACATATTTTTTGAAATAAACTAAATTTGATAAAATTTACCAAATTCAGCTTAGTACGGCCAGAACTTATCGAGAAGCAGCTCTTCAGAATTTGTTAAAAAATAAAAAATGTTCGTCACGCTAATATATCTTTCCAAATATCGTAAAAAGTGCTTATTCTATGAAGAAACTTATTCAGAATAAATTTGTAGACAATTCGATTATCTTTATTTTGATATATGAACCACCTCTGTGGGATATAAATATAAAAATAAATAACTGGCGCAAGAGTCCAATTTCCGAACCAAGGCCTTGTAATGAGCCATATTGTGGTCTGGTAGTGCTGCTTCCACCGGCAGATCGATAGCAGCTCCTGATAAGTAATGATTTGTCGGTGGAACGAAACCAGAGGCCGAGCGTCCCATTGCACTCGCCTCATTTTTTTATTCCCCATTTTTACTTCCCCTGTTTGTGTTGTCTTCCCCAGCCCTATGAATTTTTATTAATACGTAAAGGACAGAGGCAACGAACGGCGAAAACCCCGCCCACGTCTCCCAAACTGACCTAGAGTAAGCATAGGCCGCTGCCTAGCTCGTTGAGGGACCTTTATCTTCGCCAGATGGCACAGCCCGATCTTCACGGCCATTATGCTACCTTAGGCTCCGTCCCCACGGGCATCTTTGGATGCCCACCAAACGGTCCATTACAGCTTCGATAGATCGTGACGGTGTGTTTTGTGCGGAGGTGTGTGATCAGCAACACGCTCAACCATGTTATTCATCCTAAATGGGTACTCATTTTAACAGCCGAGTGGGCTCATAGTCCGGCACGTAAATCGCCTTTTTTTTATCGAAGACTAAGCTAAGTTTCTCGCACACATCTTCGATAGAAAGCCGACATGGAAGCTGAACAATCTAGAACGTGCGAACAAGGCTACTATCGCCATAAGTAAGGACTGGGGCCTCCAGCCGAAGGTGGTGTATTGGCTATTTAAAGCCGTGGTAGGTCCTATTCTACTATATGGCATATGCGTATGATGGACGGCACTCAGAGTGGCGTCCCACTGCAACACGCTGGGGAAAGTGCAGACTTGTTGCGATTTCCGCTATGGGGGCTTTGAGAACTACTCCGTCGGCTGGCTTGGACATTTTGCTAAACTTGCTGTGGACTTTTTTTGGGAAAATTTCGCGGCCAATACAGCCTTTCGCGATAATGGACAGTGGCGCGCGCTATTATTATGGGTGGTCTGTATCTTCCAGCGGAAACCAATTACACCTCTCCGAAATTTGCTTTTGGCATTAGGCTGATCCCCTGCAGGGATTAATGGGTGGAGTGCGGGAATTTACTCGGAGGGACTGAGAATTAACTTATCGGTCCATCTTCTTAACAAGCGTTTTTCAGGCGGAGATTTTGTCAATATCGGAAGCTCTGTTTTGCCTGGGGAGGCATGTCGTACTCTCAGGGACATTAATATTTATGCAAATAGTTAAGTTGCGATACGGCCACTTGAATTTTTCATTGCTACATCAAAAACTGTTGAGAATTTTCGCTCGATTCTCAGGCAAATGAACAGCTTCTTTCATATTACTGTTTGTTGGATTCCAGACCAAAGTGGCTTCACGGCTGATTGAAAGGCTGATGAGCTGGCCCGTCAAGGAGCAATCGGCGCCACTGATATGAATCTCAACAACATTAAACCGCCTATAAAAGTGTGTGAAATGGCTATCAAGGCCACTGCGGGCGGTAAGTAGAAGAGAAAATCACGTGTCGTGCAGAGTGGTACTAACCTCCTCGGGCGAGAACGTTGCACTTAGATATTAAGATTAAGATATTAAGCAAAAACCGAAAAAAGTGAAAAAAAAACAAGGCAAGACAAATAAAAAAACCGGAAAATGTGATTTCGGTATTTTGATCTAAAAAGTGTTCCTTGGCCGACATTTTTATTAGCAAACATTAAATTTGAATTTATCACCCAAAATACAACTAAAAATAATTAGTTTTTTTCTATTGCAAAAAAAATAGTTATTTTAACATAACCGCAAAAAAAACGTTATGTTTGCCAATAAAAAAGTTTCCCAGTCGAATTTTTGTTGGTAAACCCCGAATTCGTATTCAGAACCAAAAAAAAAACATAAAGGTACACTAAAAACAAAAGTGTTGCTAAGCTTTCCACCTCTTTCACAACTTGGGCTAGATAGTTAATTCGGATGCTCTCGCAGAGGACCCTTTGTTTGAATTTAAAAATTAAAGCAAAAGCCTCAACTACTGTCGGTCGATGCTAAAAAAAAACCTTTCGAGAACTACTCGTTATATGAAAGTATTCTGGACGAGGTCCATTGTATTTTTAAGGCATTTTTACGACAACTCTAATAATAGGATAGCATTTATCCTAAACACTTCACCTCTAGTCTACATCTATACGTCAGTGCCCCACATTGGGCGCCAACATATTAATGTCTTAATTTGATTGTAAATATGTATGTCAATTGTCCTACGTTATAATCAATTGAATAGCGAGACATAGCATGTGCACAATATGTATATTCACAAGTAACGCCTATCAATTATCAGAAGATCTGGCACTCTGGTAGCTGAATCATCATCACTCTCAGAAAGAGAATGAATTAATCAAGAGGAGGAAGAATAAATAAATTTAATTCTTCAATTCGTTTTCAATATTCTGACGAGAATAACATCGTCAAAATTTTTGCATCTCTTTGTTCGCCATAACTTGGTGTATAATTTTATTCGGTGAATTTCACCCATTAATTTTACACGTTCAGCACATTTGATGATTAAGTGTTCTTCTGCAACATCATCACGTCACACCTTCCTCATTTGGTAGCCTTACTTAGAGCATCCGTTGCATTTATGAGAATCAGTCACTGGATAAAATGCCACGGCTGCTTCCTATGTATGCACTTGACTTACGCCCAGGGTCATTTGCCGTGAGTTGAACCGATGCACTTGACATCTAATACAATACATACATTCATCTGTCAATGGCCACCATGTCATCGACTCTCTCTATTAACATAATATGTATGTATATCGTAACCCGTAATATTTTAGTGTTAAAAGATAACATCTTGGAAATCTGATCGGATCCCAGAAAGATTGATTTTTTTATGTGAATATTTTTGACTACCTTTTGTCTTCTTTCACAGTTTTTCGCTATACGTACTCGTATATTTCTATCTGTGGGGAAACCGGCAAATTTGGAATTTCATTTAGAAATAACGGGACTATGAAGAAGAAATACGATACCGCGGGAGTTTATCTAATTCGAGAACTTGTTATAAGTTGTATCAGCCATTTTTTTTTAAACGGCTGAGTTTTTTATTTCTTCATTTTTTTCTTAATGTTTAGCATTTTCATATCAATGATCAGCTAAAAGAGACAAATCGTAAAATTAATTAAACATGTTTTCTAGGTAGAAATATCCGGTTTATCGCATATGACATGAACACCAACGTATATGTATGTATTTATTTTAAGATACACGTTATTTGCAATCTCCGATAAAAATAAACAAAACACGCATTCAATCCAGTCCGCAGAATTCATTGAACCTTTCACGAAACTGCATTAATAAACATTTACTCAATTTTTTGGTGGTTTGCCTTTTTTCGTGCCTGTGAATAGCAACCTGTGTGTGATTCAGACGGATTCCACAGTAGACCATTGGTTAGCAAGAAATTGTACAATTACAGGTTTTTGAAAACATCGCTTTCTTCAGTTTGACCACGAATATACAATCATGTATTACATATTTATATATTTAATGCAGATTTTCTTCTCATTTGTTTTCATGAATATATCAACTATATATATATTTAGTAGATATTTTTTACACTTAACAATACTATCATGTTCAGACCCATAGACCCAGAAACAAAAAGTGTGTTAGCATTTTGCGTGGGCATTCGAATTACAAATTTCATGTCAATTTTAATACTAATATAAGGTGAAATGAATTTTTTAATTTTTTTTTCCACTTAACTTTTGGTAAACTTTTTATTACCAGATTGCAGTTATATTTTGTTCGAATCGTCAAGTTATCAGACACTTATCATTTGAAATCTGCACGACTGTAGGGGTCTTCGAAATTAGGCTCATATGTATAAAGAAATATATATATGTATATATAACGTGATATCAAATTACGATTTCAGTGAAAAGATACATATTAAGTAGTTAAAAATATATATTTTCCATTTTCAATCAACATTAGATGCTAAAGTCAAGGTGTTCGCGGAACGAAATTGCACTAATAAGAATTTGCAATTTATGCAAATGCGATCACTGAGCTCCATTTGATATGTATCGGAACCGTGTGAAGAAATTCTAGAGAGATTCTGAAAATCGGAAATTCAAATTGGCGCTTAATATCGACCGAGTGTAGGATGAAAGCTTGCTATGTCTTGTATTTTTTGTTAAGTGATAAACCCATTTCACCATGGGAATGAAAATTAGGATTGTAGCGAGCGGATATTCATATTGAAACTATTGTATTGTATAATTAACATGAAATATAATTGAAAACCTGATTGCTTTGTATGTATGCTTGTTTAAAGCAGTTAACTTGACATGATTTATGTCCAGTGTACACGACATACCCAAAATGCGATTTCTCAGATGACTGGCTGATAGCGGGGTTATTTGAGAGAAATTTGATGTGCTCAATACAAAATAGTATTCTCCAAGGTAATTCAGTGAGATTGAGATCTATTCAGCATAATTTAAGACGAAATCAGCAAGATTTGGAGGATTTTCGTATTGACGATTTTGAGTTTGGGAATATTGTATAAATATTTAGGGACTTTTCTTCATTTGGAGATGTTATGACTGGGGATTTTGTATGATTCCCTTTAAACCTTCCTATATTTTTTTCATATCCGACTTCATTCAGGTTTTGTTGTCCTATTTGTGGAGGCTTGTCAAATTCATTGAGCCATTTTGATACTATCCCGGATAAACCGTTCGTTTTTATAAACGACATGCATTCAAAACACTCGCAATATGAGATAGATAATCCGGAAAGCACATCATTCATTCATTAAAAAAAAGAGAGTATGTCAAGAACCTCGTGTCATTTACCTTTCCTCAAATCGCATGAAGTTATGTATATTATAGTGACAGATCCGAAGCCAAATGAACATGGACAAAATGCATACCTATACAGGGTGGCCGGAAATTGGCACTTGAATGCACTGCCACGCGATTCCCCATGTATTTGCTGTTGGACCTAGAGCAGGCGGGTTGCAACAGCATACACGGCTGACATCTCAATTGTCATCTCAGGCAAATGCACTATGCTGGAAAACTGGGCTAAAAACTGCGGTCTCAGTATTAAGCCAAACAAAAACGAGCTTGATCTTTCCATTAAGAAACATCACCTGCCTCCCGTTGAACCTCCTGTACTGGAGGTGGTGAGGCTATCCTTCAAGGCGATTTTCCTAGGTATTGTACTTGATAAAAAGCTAAACTGGCGGCTGAATATTCTCGAACGCGTCAACAAAGCAAACATAGCACTCTATTGCTACATGAAGGCCATAGGCGAAAAATGGGGTCTGCAACCAAAAATGCTCCATTGGCTTTTTCTATCGGTCCTGCGTGTCATATTGCTGTATGGAGTGGTTGTTTGGTGGAATGCCCTACGCCCGGAGACAAACCTCAATATCCTGGCAAAGGTGCAGAGAGCGGCACGCATGACCATAAGTGGGGCTCTCCGCTTAACCCCATTACTAGCTTTAGAGGTGATGCTGAACCTTCTTCCTGTGGACATTGCAAGTGAACAAGTCGCTATCAACACGGCTATCCGCATAAGGGAGACAGGTCAATGGACGGACGCAAACATTAACCATGTTTCAGTCCTGAACAATTTTGACATCCTCTCTTCCACGGAGTACTATATATATACCATACTGGTTCGGAAAAAAATTATACTTGCGTAACTCCACCCCGCAGTTACAGGGAAATGGATGACCCGACGGTCTTAAACCCTCTCTGTATCTACGCTGAGGGTTCCGACGAAGGTGTGGGTGCTGGGTTCTTCTCCGACAAGCCTTATTTTCAGTGAAAATTGGAATATATGTATTTTAACACTTGGTTTCATTCTGCACACCAACTTTTTATGCGTCTGTAGCATAGCTCGGTAACCAAGTGTCACAAAAATTTCAATTTTCACTGAAATAATTCGCAACTTGCACATTGCAAGAACATTGAATGCTGAAGTAGCTTCATATTGCTATGTCTTTCCGCCTCTCAAACTACTGTAGTGACTTCCACGCGGAGATCTGTGCAATAGAAGAGGCAGTGTTATGGCTCGGGCGGAATATCATATCTGTGAGAGATATTACGATTTACACACACAGTCAGGCTGCAATGAGACCCCTTGAATCCAACCCAGTGTCGTCAAAAACCGTGGCAGACTGTTGAACATGCCTTATGGAAATGGAAAATTGCCTCAATATTACATTATGCTGGGTACCAGGCCATTGCAATTTCACTGGTAACTGAAGAGCAGATGAGCTCGCTAGAACATGTTTAATACTACCGATGTTATAATAATTTGCAGATATGCCAAGATATTGCCATAATCCTCCAAACGTGTAAGTATGGATTAAAAGATAGCCACAAAGCGAAACTTGTATGGCCTAACCTGGATGTAAAACGATCATCCTGAACTGCTTTCAATGAAGAAATCCCATATAAGCCAATTGTGGGAGTCGTTACGGGCCAGTGTGTCATCGGGGAACATGCCAGAAGGCTCCGACTTCCATAACCATTGCTTTTATTGAAGCTGTGAGGATGAGGAGGAGAGTACTTTTCATCTGCTCTGTACTTATCTGGGATTGGCACATCGTAGAAGATCTACAATACTTTGGGCTCTATAATCATGTGGGGGAGTAAGTGCGGATGTGGGCAAACTCGTTTGTTTAGCTGTTAGCCTTGGTTCGTTCAATCACTAGATTATGGCTGGAGGTGTGTACTACTAGGGTGTCACAAGGAACCTGTACTTGGTCTAAGCGTCCTGTGCTTTTTTATACGGCAGTCCTCCAAACCACACCACACCAAAATAGTCAACATACATATGTATAGTTAGAGTTTTGTCCGCCAAAAATCGTTGTTTTGGCTTATACGTAAGTGCGGATTTACGGAAGTCGGTCATAGGTATCTCAGGAAATGACTACACTAAAAACACAATATCTAGAAAATTACGATAGCTTGAACGCTCAAATAAAGAGTCAATCGTCATGGTCAAATTGAAATTTGCACTCCATAGAAGTATAACCAATAAACTATTCCTCTGATTTTTATGGGATAAATTAAAAAAAGGATAAGGTATTAGTTGAGATTAAGTGTTTATTTGAGAGTGCTACCTTGCGTAGTTTTCCAGTTATTGCGTTCTTAGTATTGAAAAATTGGCGTAATGCTTCACATTGCAATGCACATAAGAGAAATACCAGGAACTAAAAAAAAATAGGATGAAATGCTGTTAACACGACTTGATCATAACAAAATAGAGAATTAATTTTCGAAACAGGGCAAATACATTACGCAAATATTAAAAAAAAAATTGTGGTGGAAAAATATTTTTTTTTTCTTTTTTTTCGGAGCAAATCAAAAGTTTTGACGTGACGGACACTAAAAAACCGAAATATTCAAGAACAATCGGAACAAACGACTTTTAACCGCCTGATCCTACACTTCCGGATCCTCTATCAACGGGGGCATTGGAGCATCTACTCATACGTCTCTCCACGTTAATTGGGCTAAGTTTCAAAATTAAAATGATTTTTTCCTATTTTTCGTTCGTAGCGAACCTTGACTATTCAGTCAAGATTGAAGTAAATTTGTTCCATCCAATCCATCCATCCTCAACCTCCAGACCCTGATTTTTCTCCTTCAATGCATATTATTTCAAAATTTTCAAATCCAAATGTCTCAAAGTAATATGCCGTTGGAAAGCCAACACATTGGGGCAACATTTGCCAAATTTGCAGATTTCTCAGTTCAAAGTAGCATTGTTAAATATTTATTTGAATTTTTGATGCAAAATCAATTTTCAAATTTCTTTAAAGTTTGAACAGTTATATCTTTGAAATAACGGTGAATTTATTGTTTTATATGAAATTTCATGTAGTTCCAGAAAGTGAGGTGAAGTAGGAATTCTCTGTACGAATTTACAAGACATGACCACGATGCCCAAGTGAAGATCACACAGAGTTTACAAAAAAAAGGGAAAAGGATGAAAAAAACAGTTATATCTTCGAAGTAACGGTGAATTTCCCAACCGAAAAAAAGCGTTATCTATGAAATTTTATGTATTATATTGTAGTTTTAGAAAGTGAGGTCAAATCTAGGATTAAATGATTGGGAGAGTGGGAAATTTTGATTTTGTTCGGCAAGTTTTTCGATACAATTTACAATAAAAAATGCTATAACTCTGTAACGGTTAAAGACAGTGTCCATTTTGGAATAAATGTTCCACTAATGAACAGTACTACCTACAATAAAAGTATTTATCATCTTATGCTACGAAGTCCACACAACAAACCGGAGATATGTAAAAAACCCCGAAGTGCAATGCACTACATTAGTCTCAGTACGTCGCCGTTGCCATTAATAAAATATAATCATTTACCATATTATAGATAGATATTAGATACACCGACAGTCCCAACTCATTTGTGTGTATGTTGATGTGTAATGTCGGAGGTTCGGCGAACATTAAAAATCATTTAAGGCAAAACACATTAATCGAACAAATCATAATATGATTATAAAAATAGCGTAGAATGAAAATTTATTCTTTTTATCTACATGATTCAAGATATTAGGGTCCAGGAGTGAACATTATCAGCAAAACGGCGATGACGACGACGAGGACGTCGACTACCATTGACGCTATAGCTCAGTCAATGGACTCGCAATGACTCGCCAACTTTCAAATGCGAATATTAAATAAAATATGCAGAAAAAAATTTCTTGGGAATTGGCGAATTCAACATGATGTTAAAAATGTAAGGCAAGTTGGTGGTAGAGATCCAAAAAGAAGCAAGCATCGAAATCGACTTACCTGAATACTGTTCCAACTCAGTTGATTCGTGTACGGGTGCTGTAAAGAAGAGAGAGGGTAGAAAAAATGTTATTAAAATTAAAAAAAAGTAGTCTTATGTTTAAACATCTTCTTCTGATTTGTTCTTTAAATATAATTAGCAGCAATAATCCGGCATAGCGGTAAAACTTAGAAGTCTTTCGCCCAGTCGGCAGTCTGCCAGTCAACCCAAGACTATACGTCTTTGTCACGAAGATGTGAAATTCTCTTCAACAAAACATTTTTCTTTAATTTTTTTTTTTTTTTTTGTGACACGGGGAAGAGGAAATTTTCTTAGGCAGGGCCACAAAGATAGCAGACGTACTAAAGAAGGGTATGAAAATTGACTTGATGGAAACCATGATACACATATACAAACAAGGCAAGAAAAAGCGTGGAAAAGAAAAACAAAAGAAGTTCGTTAACTGTGCGCGCCCCTTAAAATCTTAGGAATTCTCTGTGTGAATTTGCAAGGCACGACCACGATGTCTAAGTGAAGATCACACAGAGTTTCAAAAAAAAAAAAAAAACTAGAGAGGAAAAAAAACCGACGAAGACAGTAAGTAATAACAACATTACAGGTTACAAGTAGTAGAAAGAGAACCGAAAATGCTGCCCGGCATACAAAATTTGCGAGTTATGGGTATGCTCGTGCGGTACACATATGCATGGTAGCATTCACAGATTTCGATGGACACAACCTGGTCTATGATGGCTAGTGACTTCAGCAAATGCGCCATAGAATTATTATATGTATTCTCATGAATTTTATCCTTCTAGTTGCGAATATCCAAGTTACTTAAATCTTAAACCAGCTTTGTGACTTGGCTTCGTTGACTCTCTCTATCTCTCGCATCCGGAAAGGGTCAGCGATTTTGAACAAATTATAGACGAGAGATCGCCGAACCGACAGTGAAACGCTTGATTTCCTTAATGTCTTGTTCGATTAAGTAATCCCACGGTATGACCTGCAGTGCCCTCATATCACTCTAAATGAGCCCACAATTATGTCGGGGCTCTTGGATCTCGAATATACCGCAAAATAAATTTTCGGTAGGTGTTCGTAGCTTCATTATTTGCGGTCTGTATACCTAATGGAGCTTTAATTATGAAGTTTCCAAAAATATTTAACTTTTTTCGTTTCTTTTTTCTTTATCTCTTTTACCGTCGAAAATTTGATTTATTGCCTAGAAACTAGATTAGAAAATTATGCTGGGAGGTTAGTAACCATTGTGCTACTAGATGACGATCACGACCAAGACTGACGATGAGGTCTTGCAGCGCGACCAAAGACCGCGCTATGATGATGGCCAAGGCTACAGCTACAGGTACGTAACTGCAACTTACTACAATTGAAGCTGGGCAAATGTATACCAACGGCAGAAGCAGGAATATTATCATTGGCGAAGAACTAGGAGCAGCTGTAACAACGACAACATCGTCGCGAGATGGCAACAGCAATAATTCTCTATGACTATGGCAAGATTATAGTTCCCCAGGGGTATCTCTACGTAACAAATACAAAAGTAAATTACGAAAAAAAAGATATATACTTCTCAACTTGCCAAAGGGAGTTGAACGACCTTACGTGCAAATGTACACATGCATAGCAACATACATCATCATCATCAACATCCACGTCGTCGTATAGAAGAAGAACATACCACAGCCGAGATAGAACACGAATAATGTAAGTCTTGCATTATAAGAGGTGTATATCTTGTATTTTTCTTTAATTCCACCAATCGACCGCGGCTTGTACCATTGCGCTCTCCACAAGAACCCGGCCCAGAAGAAACCCCCCCCCCCCCCACAGATCTAAAGAATCCGAATGAGAGATTATATGCATATTACATGGATAAGATGTACCCAAGTGTACTTAGTCTTGGATATATCTCAATTTATGCCTTTTCTCATAAATACGCAACAATTTGATATCTTTTATAGGGAAGGAAAAACGAAACAAATAAAACGGTCAAGTGACCACGATTGCGATAACCACGGCCGTCGTCAGTGGCGTTGCTGTAGTGGTCCATTACTTCCTGGCCATTTCGAACGATATACCCATCTCTCGTAAAATCGATTGAAAGAATCTTTCACCGAAAATTTCACTTTATGACTTTGGTATTTGTGGAACAAAGGGGATGTTTTCCGCTGTAGGATTGCACGTATGTATTTATATTTATTATATTTGCGAGTTTTATGACAAATCGTCCGCTTTATCAGTAAAAAGACGGAAGTTATTTGAAAAATGGGACCACCCAAAAAGTTTTGTAGGATAATTGAATTCATGATAGAAGATACGGAACCATTAGGCAATATTGCCGTCATTGATCATTGAAATATTTAGGTCGGATACATACTATGCGAAATACTGCCATAATCCACAGATAAAATTCCTACGTTTCGCTTTTATATCTTTAATTATGATTTTAAAACAGCCAGTGGTTTCCTCTATTCTGGAAAATTTTCCGGGGTCCTTAATGAGATTCTGCAAAATGCTCGAAATATTCTACCTCAGTGGGCTAGGCAAGTCTTGGGGTCAATCAGACCAAAACAAATCTTGTTCTGTTTACCAGGAGGAACACTCCACCTTCATTGATACCACCATTGCTGGAGGCGACGAGACTCTGGCCCTTAGCGAAAAAGCCAGAATTGTGGGACTTATATTTGATATAAAGCTATCCTGGGAGACAAATATTGAGGAGCGCGTTGCAGGCAGGCTATTGGCCTGAAGTGCGACATGCGACCAAAGGTGGTGTTTTGGTTGTGCGTATCAGTCATACACCCTATATTAATGTATACCGCTTAATTTGCTTTCCTTGGACATGTTGGCCGAACAGTTGACTGCAATCACGGCCACCCGTCTTCGGGAAACCGGGTAGTACTACTGGACAATCTTGATATTCAAAAAAAAAAAAAGATTACACCTCTCCGGTGTACTCCTTCGACAAAAGCTATACTAGCCTTGCGACAAGAGTGGAATCCATAAGCATTTTTACAGATGCTTCGAATACAGCAGAAGGTGTGGGCTGGTATCTTTTCAGATAGATTGGATTTTGGCTTCTCACTCCGTTTTCCTGCATGCTGTAGTGTCTTTCAGGCGGAGATCACCGTAATTGCCGAGGTTTTGGCCTGGTTGGGTTGTAATGTCGTATCTGCTAGGACTATTACTACTATACCGATATTCAGGCGGCGATATAATCCCCGAACGCTGCACTTTCTACTTCGAAAACCGTAGTGATGTGCCGCTCTGATCTCAAGGAGCTCAGCGACTTTTCAACATCACTTTGTGCTGGATTCCAGGGCATAGCTGGCTCGGGTGGGTACCACCAATGTGGACATAGGGTGTTTTCGCCCTGTCAAACCACCTATTGCAGCGCGCAAGAATAGATAGATAGATAATATCGAATGGCTAAATGGAACTACATGTAAAGTTATAAGGCAAATTTGCCGGCCTTTAATCCTAGTCGCTTTTGGGGGCTCCTCATGCTGGAGAGAAGACATCTAAGGAAGGTTGTGGGGATCATTACGGGACATTGCTTGATAGGTGAGCATGCCAGGCGTCTTTGGCGTCCTTATAATGATCATTGCAGAAGCTGTGGAGACGAGAAGGAGACAACAGTTCACTTCCTCTGCACCTGCCTGCTCTAGCCGGTGAAAAAGAGGAAACTCTTGGTTTCCTTAACTTGACCTGGATAACTTGGAAGACGTAAGTGCTGGTCATCTATATCGGTTTACTGACAGCTCCGGGTGGTTTGACGACTACGCTCTTATGGCGTTGAGGTATCACAAAGGACCCAGTGGCGGTCTATGTGTGCTGTGTTCGACACAGCAGCCTTTTAACCTAATCTTCCTATATTCTGACGTAGATGTGGATCTCGTCAATAGTCATTTTACCAAGAAGAAGAGACGAGTGTCTGTCCTTAATATTCGGTGCATTTTTTACAAAAATGCGGCGCAGGTTAGGGTAACGAGTACAAACTGCACAAATAAGTAATTCTGATGTACGCCTAACCTTCGATAGGGATGAGGACAACATGTTGGGTGCCGATGTTGAATTTGTTTAAAATCAATGTAGCATTTTTGAGAAAGACCTATTAGAAAGAACACATTCTTCAAAAGAGCTATGAATATTTCTCTATGAAACTGTTAAATGGAGGGGGTGGTAGATCTGTGCGTTGAGGCGTTATCAGTAAGAAATCTTTTCCTTTCGGTTCGTTAGTTCGAGTCTCGCCATGGCCATTTTTGTTGTTTGAGTTGTCTTTCACCCGTGGTGTGGTGCGTAAAAATAAACCACAGTCTTCAAATCGAGAGGTCGTGTATGCTAGTAACATATATATCATTCGAAATAGGTGATATGCTAGCGGAACTTCAAATAGGCCTATTATTAGTGGTTGACGCGCTATGCCCAGCAGGGAGCAAAAAGCAACACCAGGGCGTTCTTTTACGAATCTTAGCCTATACAGGTTAGAGAAATAGCACGCACCGCAACAACAACTTTAATCCATATGGAATAGCGTTCTACCCCGGTGATTTATCGAGGCCAAGTTCTACCCTCGGAAGCACATAATGCTTTAGTTTCACCCCATTCGATTTAGGCACATCTGGCTGTTGCTAGGGATGTTCGTTCGTTTTCTGTTTTAGCCTCATTTCGCGAAATTGGATTTAAATTGCATTCCACATTTTTCTGATTCGAAAAATGGTTTTCGTTGAAATATTAGGAAACTATTCGGAAACAATTATTTTCTTTTATCACAATTGCATTTCACAAGCTCACTGCTTGCTGTTGATGTATTAGAATGGAGTTTTTATATATAATATATTTTTTTTAAGATTTTCAAATTGTGAGACTAGACCTAGAATCCAAACTTTATTTGAGACAAGATACATTTTATGTTAAATTCATGTTCCTACCGTATATGGGTCAGATACAAACGTTTTTTTTGTGCACTGAGTTCGCCTAAACTACACTTGACCTGGATGATTGCAAAAGATTGCACCTAGTGTTAAAAACCTTGATCTATAGACGCGCTCTTTTGCTTTTCTTAACCTGTATAGGCTAGTGAAATAACACGCAATACAACAACATTGCTACCCTATATAGGCTACCGTTTAGCCCAGTAATTTATAGAGCCGATCCTGACCTGGAGAGCGCACAAGGAAAGCTACTCAGAATCTTTTAGTGCCTTCTATCACAGCTGCATTTGATAGGTTCAATGCTTGCTCCTGATATAATAGAATAAAGTTTGTTTTTAACCTTTTTTAAAAATGTGGAATTATCTCACCACTTAATATCCAAATTTTATCTGAGACAAAATCCATTTCATGTCAAATACTTGCCTCTGTGTGGGTCAGATACATCGTTTTTTTGCACAAAAGTTCGAGTTAACTACCCTTGACTTGGATAGCTGCAAAAGAACGCACCTTATGATTGTAAAGCTTACCGGGGAAAACTGCTTTTCAACAACGGCCAAATAAGCAAGCTGTTGCTATACATACATTGGTCGTGGTCCTGAATGCGTCTGATCCGGATCATATGGATCTGATTTTTTCAATTTCTCCTTCATATGCTTTCCCTCGGGGAAAACATTTCTGGATCCAAAAAATATTCCCTGACAATTTCCTTTCCAAATAAATAATTTGTCCTTTTGAAATCATATCATGTTGCTTGTTTATTTATCCAGCATGACGGAGACGGAGACTCTTGAGTTATAGTCCAGTTAACAAGTCAATGATTGGTCGTGGTCGTTCGGTCAACGCTCTACGATACTAATCTAGAGGTCGAAGTTCAAATCTCGGCGCGATTAAAAACTGCCTGTGGGTACTAATAGGACTCTCACAGTGCTTCCTGCTTGTCAGTATAAAGACGGCGCGGATAGGAGGTGCATGCTAGCAACTGCACTTCCGAAAAGTAGATATGCTATCGAAACGTCAACAAGCATAGAAATGCTAGAGATATTGACGCGCCCATGCCCCTGGCGGAGTCAAAGTAATTAACTTAACATAACAAGTGGGCACTTGTTACCCCCCTGCTTTTCGAAAACAAGTTGTTGGCGCCAAAGTTAACTTGCCTTCGCCCTGAGTTAGACTTCGAACGGTCCTGTTCACCGCTGTAATTAAATCCCTCGAACTGGATCTGACTTTGACCGTGGCGGATTGTCAGTCAATGATTACAGTGATGAGTGCGTTTGTTTCTGTTTTTTTTCTTGAATTCGGGGTCTCAGTGGTTTTCCTGGTAACTGTAGTGCAGGCAAGTTCTCTCAGGATACAAGTGATGCTGCGCTAATAAGTCGGAACTGGGTATCGCATAGTTGGGGAGGACATCATGAGGCTTCGCATCTACTTTAATGACTACTGCAGAAGTTTACGTGATGGGGACAAGAAGGATTGTATTTTTTTATCTTTTCTGCACCTGCAGTCCTCTGGAAAGATGTAAGAAGGCATTTCTTGGATCCCGCTTCTTCACTGAACTGGTAGACAAAGCTAATGTTGAATAGAAAAACTCAATCATTTTATTGAAAGTGCTGTTCAATGATAAGGATTGTCAACTAATAAGTCTTTGCTGGTAACAAAACGAAACCTTTTGCAGTTTGCAGAACATGCGTGGTGTGTTAAACAGTGTTAATAGCAGTCTGTTACCTAAGTTAACCATGATTCAACGTTTTGAACGTTCTTCATTGTATGCTTCTCTCCAATAAGAAATGCTTCCGCCCCTTCAATAGCCATATGCCATATGCTGAGGAACGAAAGTTTAATAAGTGTGGACATACCCTTGGGGCTTCAGCTAGAAAACAAAGTCGGGCCCCTCCAAATTTGATAGCAGGAATTTAAATTTATGTTCCATATTGTTGTAGATTGTATTGAGGAGTTTGACAGACTATTTTGAACATTTCGTTGCCCATTATTGATGATACAATTTTGCTTAAGTCTCCGTTATTCTAATTATTCCCAAACATACTTCTATCTAATTTCATTAGCCCACGATATTCCGTTAAGCGACAGGAAACATATTTAAAGAACATTAAATCTAAAATATTTATTTACCTAATTAAAAAAAATTTAAGAATTATAATTTAAGACTTGCAAAACACATGTGAACTTTGAGAAAACAAATATTTGCAAATATTTTAATGTAAATATGTATGCAAACTCATTATAGAAGAAAAAGGAATAATAGGAAGATTGTTACTGGGGAAATACAGCTAAACAATTTGACTCGAATTTATATCAATTTGATTCTCTTTCTTTTCACTAAATCTGTTCATAAATTCTTTTCATCATTTTCACTTGGGCTTTTAATGGAAAAAAGGCAAAAACCTCGAACCGTTCGAGCTCGCCTTGTCTATATGATTTATATTAAGCGCAAGAAAATTAAATGGTCAGTGAAATTTTTGCAGAAAACAATGAACGTTTGGTGGCAGCGCGGCGGCGGCAATGTTGATGAACTTTTCGTGTCGGCTGATGATGATAATAGTGATTCTAGACGAATTTATGATTCTCATCATTCGCTGCTGCAGATCGGTTAAAAAGACACAGATACAGGTGTCGTTGTTGTTGTGAAGATTCTCCTACGAAAATACGCACTTAGTAGTTAGAGAAATGCTATATAATCGTCAACAACCTGTAATTTCCTCGTGTTGATGTATAAGACGTACACAAGAAACTTCTAATGGGATAATTATTATAGTCATGGTCTTAAGCGACGGAGGTGGTCGCTATCAAGTGAAAATTTGAAAAGTGCTTATAAATTAAAAATTTCTTGGTAATTTACGAATTAGACGGACTCAATTAGAGTGTTTCATTCACTGTAGAATTTTAGAGGAATTAATGCGGTTGTTTTGGAATTTCCCAGGAATATAACTGAAAGCGTGGGAGTTTAACATGTCCAGAAATCACGAAGAACTTTGAAAGAAGATTCATGTATGTATGTATGGTATGGTATGTATGTACTAAAATTGGGAAACGTGAGAGGAGAAAAAGTATGCGAAGCGAACTCTCATTGAAAAACAAATTGTAGTTGGTTTCTGGTGGACGTTTTCATTACCAACATTTTATTATATCGGAAAAAGCTGAAACATTTGTCGTTTTAAAGATAAGACAGTGTGAAGTTCTTATTTGCAAATTGGCACTCAAAGCGGTCCCTCTCGGTTATGGACATTGCAGAGAGAGTTCTTAGGAAAATAAGATCTTATCCACAAGGGTCATCATCAGACAATCCCCTCGTTGCTTTTGACCAGAAATTAATTTTTCTCATCCCCACCTGTCACATATCAGCTGTCAAATGCATAGGATTACACATGGGATCATATGGGATGGTGACAGCTGATGAATATTACTTAACAGTCGAGAACAAAATCCGTGCCGGAAGTTGAAAACGAGCCCTACCCGTTAGTTAAGTGGCGTCAGGTGTCATGGTGTGTATCTGTCAGGGCCGGCGAAAGGTGTGTTGAATGTCTTGAGACCTCAACACATGAAATTTCTCGTGTATTGATTCCAAATCCATTATTGGGTATCTTACTGGGTATCCACCTTAAAGTGGAATTGACACATTATTGCAACTTGATAGTTTGGAAGTTTTGAAAGTGTCCTTCCAAGCAGCCACTTCCCCTTATAACGATTATATTCTTTTTTGCGACAGTTTTGATATTTACACTCTGATGAATTTAAAATATTCAGCGATAAGGGAAGAATTGTTGTCGGGCGACACGTACACATTGAGATCCGGGTTTTAGGTGACCCTCAGGCTTCTATACACTCCCTACCATGAGGTTGCATGGACGATATTTAAATTTTGGGAACCTCCCTAATTTTTGTTATTCATCATTTTTTTCTGCCCATTTGTTTGTAATATTGTTTAATACGTAAGGACGGGGACAACGAGCGGCGAAAACCCCGACCACGTCTCGCGAGCTGAGCTATTGCAAACATAACAACACAACTTCGCTCGTTGAGGGGATTTTATCTTCGCCAGATGTCCATCACGAAAACTTAAAGAAGGATTCGTATGACCATTATAGTTAGGCATGTATACAGAGGGTGTCCGGAAATTTCCGGATAAACTTATTGTCATGTGATTTTCCATACAATTTTCAGTAAAAAATATTAAGGAACTCTTTCCCAATTCTTAACCTTTTTGCTGCCACAGGCATTCTTAATGAAAATTTCCCGCCTCGTACGTCTATAAATTCAATATATCGAAAACTATGCTAACTAGATCACGCAAAAAAAAATTGCACTGCCAATATGCTCTAAAATATGAAATTTGTTTGGTAAAAATCAGACAAATGGTTTAATTATTAAACATATTTAAAGCAAACATTTTTTTTTTTGCTCCAAATATTTTTTTACCACTTTTTATTAAATTTTTACACGCATAATGTACTTGTCCTGTTTTAAAAATATTTTATTTTTACATTTTAGGATAATCAAATCGTGTTAACATTATTTTATCCATTTTTTTTATTTCTGGGAGTTATAGCATTTTGAATGTTGGAAAACAAGTTTTTTTTTTGCGTTGCTACGTCTAGTACTACGCCGATCTCATATTGCTAAAAACGCAATAACTCGAGAACAATGCAAGCGGTAACTCCTAAATAAACTCCTGATTTCAGCTAATACTTTACCCTTACCTTCAACTCTTTTAGTACCTTTTATTCTCCAGGGATGTCTAAATTCTCCTTTAAGCATAATTTGATAAAGTCCCTCATAGCATACTAGTTTCCTGCTTTTTGTCCCATACACGTTAATATATTTCTTCATAATATAGTTATATAAATGGAATGAAATGCACATATGTATACTTATTGCCAATGAAATTTCAGGCTTCTAGCTTCATTAAATAAATAAAAAAAAGTTAGATAAAAAATTAATCCCATAAAAACAAAGCAACAGTTTAGTGTGTGTACCACCATGAAAATAAAATGTTTCTTTTAATTTCTGAAAATCTTAAATTTGTATACTTTTTTTTCCTAAGTTTTCGTTTGAATTATGTCCAAGTTTTTTTATCTCTATTTTCTTGTGGTCAATTCGTACTAAGATCATTTCACCCTAGTTTCTTAATATCTGGCAGTTGTGGACCTATGAATGAAAATCGAATCGAAAGTCAAAAATTCTCCACAATTTCGTTCTTAATTTTGTATACGTAAAAGCCTTGTTGGATTTTAAAATTGAAATATTTTCAATGAGAAATGCAAGACAATTTTTTTTTTCTTTTATTTTCTTATTTTTTTTTAGAATAAGTGTAAGAAAATTAACGATGTGCCCGGTGACATTACGAGTGGCTTGTAGTGGCATGTAGTTTTCCAAAGAGAGCACAATATTGTTTAAGGTTGGAAGGTGGTAATTTTTAACACTTATTATAAAATGAAATAAACAAAAAACATACAAAAAGAGATTGCCATCCATTTCTTATTAAAATAATTCATTATTAACGCTCCCCAAGGCTGATGTACGTTGGAAATCGAAATATTGAACGAAAAATGGAATTTTCGATATAAACGGTTTTCTTTCACAGACCCGCGACTGCCAGATTTTAATAGTTTAGGGTAAAATGAAACTAGTACGATTCGTCCGTAATAAAGCGGAGATTTGATTTCTTAAATAATACTTGTACATTATGCATTCGAAAATTCGAGAAAAAGTGATGATAGAGGTAAAACCAACAAACCTTTGCTCTGAATTTCATGGAATTAATCTTAAAAGTAAGGGTGAAGTATTAGCTGGGGTTAGGTGTTTGTTTGAGAGTCCTAACTTGCGTGATACTCGAGTTATTGCGTTTTTAGCAATGTAAAATCGGCGTAGTATTCAGCATCTAAAGGGCTATAAGTTCTAGAAATTATTATTATTATTTTTTTTTTTAGTGTTCTGGTTATCGTAATTTTAAGATATTGAATTTCTAGTCGTGTTAGCCGGGAATTTTTAAGAAAAATGTAAAATGTCTCTATCAGTTAAAGGGTTAAGAACTTCAAAAAAATGTTGTCAATAATAATGTTAATTAATAATTAATAATTTCTACCGGAAATGGCATGGAGAATTACGGGGCAGTGCGATCATCCGGCAATACCCGGACACCCTGTATATACATATACTAAAACTCAACTGCCTCGCAGCGTAAGAGGCTGTTATGTGTGCACCACAACATTAATGATTGTGGCGTTCATCGTGCGGGAGTCGTTGCTGTAAAAATCTGATGTCAGTGTTTCCCCTTAGTGTCACCCTCACTAAACACTGTCGAACTCGAACTCGAATACGAACCTGGTGCAAATGTCCTCTGACGCACACACACAATTCACACAAACGTGAAGAAAACCGGTCCACTTGTACCAGATTCGTGTTCGAGTTCGGCAGTGTGTGGTGACACTTAGTGTCACTAGTTACAAGAATATAATGTCTTTTCTCAGCTTCCAAATATTAACTACTATTGTACATTGCATATGCATTAGATACAATTGCTGCCAATATATGAACCACACTGCCTACAGGCTTATTTTAATGACTGCGAATGATCAGGAATGAGAACGGACTGATAAGCAAAAAGCACTTTACACACGAAAAGGAGCAGGTGTTACCCACTTAACGGCTACTATTCAATTTTAAACTATCTTCCCCCTTGGGAAATGAACATTCTAACATACCGAAAATCAAATCAGTGCAGTAAGCTTGCCAAGAAAAAAAAAATCACCTCGGGCTAGTTAAAAAATGCCGTTACTAGGTCAGAATATTGCAGCAAATCTTGTATGTATGTATATGTACGTATACTCCTTGCAATATGCTAGAGGTCACTTTGTTGTTGGAAATTGTTAATCTTGACCAAAGAATCGTTGTCGGATACAACAAACAACCATCCGAACTCCGGAGGAAGTTGAAAGATTCGAAATATACACATTTAAGCGATTAGTCGCATTTCGATATGCCATTCACATACTCGTTCATATATATATGTACATACATATCCAATTACACATTTCGTTTTCTCTCTGTTGTCCTAACTTGGTTCACCCTTTTTTCATTTTCTACCACACCTTTCTACCGATCCATGTTCAAAAAAGCTTGCAATCAAAATAAATCGAATTTTCTCAGTTGAGAAAGAATAAACAACAAATAAAAAAAAATGTCGCTTTCAGATATATGATGAGATATCGTGCGGTCATGTATCTGTGTATCTGGCCATCGGTCAGTCTACGTCCATTCGCCTGTCCGTCTGTCCATCTTTTTTACTGTATTATCTCTTTTCAATCAATTCCGTATTTAGTTCTCCTAATTGGGTCGAGTAAAGGTAAGTATTACGCGGCACGTAATAGCAGCCCGGCGCCATATAAATGGAGGTAACGCGGGGGAAATTCTATAATTTTTTTCGTTCGTTCTCAATGCTTGTATCTATTATCTGTTTTTTTTTTTTATTATTATTTGACTTCTCTCCGTAGATTTCTTGGTCTTCATCTGTGAAAGTACACGAATATGTGATGTTGTGATGGTATGTATTTGATTTGTGCTTGCCATCATCGTACTGAATGGGAAGATAGCGCAACTCAATAATAATAAAAAAAAATTATCAGCGTATTTACATTGGAAATTATCAAGTTGGGAAATACTCGTACAGTCATCCGTACACGATTACTGAATCATGGCAATTACGAGTTTCACACGAGATCAGAAAGAAAAGAAGGTGGAGGAAAGGTTAAAGCCACGACATATACCTGCATACGAAAATGTGTGACCGCATTGGATTCTTGAGGAGAGGGTCACCGTTTCATGTGAAATTTTATTGATGATAATTAATTTCATTATACATAAATATGAGTGTGGGGGCCTGTAATCGTGTTTCTTTTCTTTCAAGAAAGTTACGTTGTTGTGAAGCGTTGGAGGTAGCTTTTAAGGTCAATTTCAGAGCTAGGCCTACTGACAACAGACGACGAATCGAATCATTGTAAAGGACAAGTATGCATTTATCTTTTTTTTTGACAAATCGAAACATTAATAAATTATCAAATTTCATATCTTCACTCATAAAAATTTAAATTTTTATTATTATCCGAAACAAATCACAGCTGCACGGCCGAAAAATAGGTATGCTATCGAAACGTCAACAAAGGATAGAGATGCCAAATATGTTGACGCGCCCATGCCTCTGGAGGGGTCAAGACAAATAGCAACAACAACAACAAATTACAACACAAACATCCATGGCTACGACGGAATTCGAATCCGTGAATATATCTGGCTGACGTCTCAACGCACTGAGCCACCGAACTCCACAGGAAGCCATATTGCATCGCCTATATTATATAGGCGGATTCCTGGTCATAGCGGTTTTGTCGGAAACAGCAGGGGGATTAGCAGACTCGTGAGGACACAACCACTATGGTCAGCGAAAACTTCAGTAACATAAGGATACCTCTGGCAGCTTGTAAATTGTTCTTAAAGACTCCAGCGACTGAAAGCGCGAACACCAGATGGAGTAACCCTTGCTATGTTACCAGGCAAATGTGAACTCTTACAAGTAGCTCTTCAGGGCTGCTGCTCTTTGGTAAAAAGCACATTTGGAATATTGTGGGTTGTTGGTTTTGGAGAGAATGACATCCAGGAAACTTCAAGTCCCGCACAATGATTATTGAAGAAGCTATGGTGACTAGGAAGATAAGGATCCTACTGCTTCCCGGATTTGGATGCTCTGAAATACTCGTAGATGAGTGTAGGTTAGCTACATCGTTTCATTGTCAGCTCTGGCTGATTAGCGTAGTAGGTTGTGGCCAGTGGATAACTAGTCCATGGTCGTATCACAATGGACGCTATAGTGGTCTAAGTGCGCTCCACATGTCAGAGCAGCGTCTCCAAACCAACCTAACATTTTAGAACTACAGACATTTCGAAGCGGACTATGCTAAAATGTTACGAGCGATGTCCTAGCTAGTGTTAGTTAGTTGAATAGGGCGCTAAGAAGCTTAAGGTCGGCAGAAGAGTTTTATCCAAATGAAATGACATTAATGAATTAGTAGGGATAAAATAAGATTAAAGTAGAGCTTTTTTTAAGTTGCGGGATTCAGAGTCATAGAATCAAATCACTTTCACTGAATTTGTTATTTTGGTATTTTTGTGAAATTTTTGTCTTTTTAATGTGTTTATCGGGAAAAATGTCCTTGAGATTATATTGTAGATATAAGATTTTCGAAGTGTAACCTCGGATTAGACGAACGCTCACAGCCTCAAAGTGGCAAAACAAAACTTCCGAAAATAATGGACTTATTTCGAGGAAATAAATGTAGACTTCGCTGAATTTCTCCTTCAATTAAAAATGTTCGTTTTGGTGATGTATTTTTCGATAAACAATTGTGGAGATGAAAATAAAACGACTCGTGGAGCGGTACGGGCAATAAAGAGGCTTGGCGAGTCTCAAGACCACAGCGATTTCTGGGATATAAGGAGGCGATGAGTATGACTTATCTCGCTTTTCTGTTTTAATAGCGCTATCCTGCGACATGACTAATTTTTAAACATATCCCACTTTTGGCGGAAAACAAAAATACGTTCGTTACCTATATCGTATCTAGATGGCTCCAAACCGACACTATGCTGGCTGTAACGATTCGGGTTCCTCGAACTCAAGTAACCTATTAAGCAAACTAATTTATATACAATGATTTCGCCCTACTAAAGCGGTAAAATTCGCATACACTACTTTTCACGGATAGCTTGAATTCCGGTGCAAAATTCCATACTAAAATACATACTATAGCTCCCATGCCGACCTGCCAATTTTAAATTTGGAAAACTTCAGATATTCTCCTATAGACAGACAGACTGGACTTCATCCAATAACTCCACCCAAACTATTAACTGTTCTTGCACTAATTATATATCTGATAGTAATTGTACAGCAATCTTATTTTCAACAATTCGATTATAATCGGACAATTTTAGATACAATGCGTGTTTCTTCAAGCGTGTAACATCTACCTTGCATGATTCCTACCAATTTTCTGTATACATGTTCTAAATCTGTGTCTAGATTCGGATGTTTTTTTTACCTACATTTATTACATCTTGAATCTTCATTCAAGAATTTCTCTTTTTTCCACAAAGAATAAAATCTCGCTTTTGTTTCTAATTATTATTAACAACGGAACTCGAGTTAAGATATTATCTATTGTAAGTTGTGTGTGTGAAGGGAAAATTCAAATGATCTAAAATAGAATAGAGCCTTGCTGAATCTAAAACAATTGCTGATAGATATGCATCTTTAATGTTCAAAGAGCTTGATGGCACGGTATCGCCATTATCATCTTGAAATGAAGAGGAATTAGTTACTCAAAAGGAATGAATGAAATGTATCTGTACTTGATCATCAACATTTTCGAGCTGCAAACAACAAAACAAATAAACACACCAATTCTAATTAAACTGTGAAAAATTCGTGTGAAGAAAGTCGTTTACCTTTACCATTATAGTTATACAGTTCTATGGTATATTATAGTCGCACAGCAGTGGTCACTGGTCAGCTATAGGCTAGGGCTACGACATGATTAATACAGAGGATAGGTAACCATATAGTCGAACTCAGTCTCTATATTTACATGGCAAAGAACCCACCACCATACGGAAGAACCGAAAAGCATTCACCATTATGGAAGAAAGAAGCATCATTGCGCATTCCTTGGCGAAGCAGCATCTTTTTCTCTGGCATTTGCTTGGAAAATATCTTGGCTTTTTATATTACTGATGGTGGTACGTACGTAAGATGTACTGCGAGTTAGTAATATTATACTAACATTACGTACTTTCAGTCATACGTATATAAATGTGCATAGTCGTATAGTTGATATCTTACGATAGTTGGAAAAGTGTGTAAGCGAGTAAAGTTGGCTACGATGAAGCATTTCTCTGATTTCTTGGACCCTTGGACTCAGGTTTAGGCCTGTCAGATCCAACGCTAATACCGGCTGGTCACTTGTATTTTAACTTCATCACATACTTGCACTATGGGATAGCATATTTTATAGAGTCGACTATGGTAATGTCGGTTTTAATGTTCTTTTGCGCACTTCTTGTATATGTATTCTGCTTTCCGTATGCATAGATTCCGATCTTGATGGCTGTAGTCAACCTGGACTCTTCTTAAGGGCATCGTGTCTGATAGTTTGCTCAGTTTTAGACAAATATGCGGCAGTGAACTAAAGATAAAACAATGCGCAAGGCATATTAGTCACAGTTGTGTGGCCCTTTTTGTCGTGCTATTCAAAGTGATAGGGTGGCGCCCAATGTGGGGTCTTCAATAGATTCTATGGATGCCGACTGGAAGAAAACTGTAAAAATTAATTCCCCTAAAGAAGGTGAATAGTGACGTAAATATTTTCCACGAAGTATTGCAAAAGTTTGAGCGTGTGAAGTCAGCGTGTCCGGTATTACCCATCAGCTGATAAGCTTCCGAGGCCGAAGTCCCAAGATAGCAAGCATTGTATGTATCTCATGAAATTCGATAATTCGCTAAATGGATATGCTAATTCAGTTTAAGGCCTATTTTTTGACTCATGAACAAGCGGAACGCTTGTTGACCATGAAACACTATGATTCAAGCTTTCCACCACTTATGTCATCGATTTCTTACTCGCTTCTCTGAAAAATCGGTCACAACATTACAGTGCACATTATGTATGAATCAAGCATGTAAACGACTTGGTAGGGTCCAGTGAACAAAATGTGATGAAGAAATTTCCCATTCAAGTCGTGATCCCCCTTAAAAATTGCGTATCAGAATGCTGAACGAATGCAAGAGGAATCTGCACACAGTTGTATGGCAACAGTGCGGGTTCAAGTCTCTCCCACAAATGGAACTTGGCCGTTTTCAAACGGTAAACGTATTTTTTTCTGCACACGCACAACCATCAATAACCTCATACCTTCCTTCATCATCATCATCATGATCAGCAGCGGCAGCAGCAGCATGATCGTCATCATCATCATCGCCACCATCATCATCATCAACAACAACCGTAGATTGAAGAGGAAACAACATCACGAAGTCGATGAGACCGCATCGTTTCTCGATACATTCGAGCCATCATGAAGCGCAAGAAAGTCACACCACAGCAGAATAGCTATGCAGAAACAGCAGCAAAAGAATGGCACAGTGATTCCGGTGCAGGGTTATTTCAACTGGTCAAGTTTGTACTGACGATTATTATTGTTGGCATTGTACGATACGTTGTGCAAAAGAAGAAAGTACCCACAATGTAATGGTAAAAAGAATAAGATAGGAAAACGACCATTTTCGATATATGTTCATATAAGTAGGTACATTGCAGAAGAACACCAGCAATCTTGGTGTTTCCTCATGTTATATCATGCCTCTTCAAGGTACTTGTTCATTCGAGTAGTTTACTAACCAGCAACATCTTATCCGTGGACATGGATAATATCGGCTCAACCTGACGTACTCAGGGAAGTGGCCGTGCTCTTAGCCGAGGAAGAATATTGAGAATCCAAACCAGAAGTATAAGCTCAAGTCATACTTCAAGTATCTGTATCTTGCCAACAAAGTTGCGCAAATACGAGTACTCTGGCACACAGATGTGTATACATATCTAACGTACTTAGAAGAGGTGACGTACTTATGTTTACACATTTATATACCGCAGGTATGTATAACATGCCACCGCCTAGACACTCCATTGAATGAGGCAAGTCGCAAGTGATAGCCTCGTTTTTCGGAATTAGCATGCCCCGCAGAAGAATGGGAAAATATAAAGAAGCAACTCGTTTTTGTTGTTTATTGGTCGCGTCTTTGTGGTATGGATAACGTAATGTACAAGTCTATTGAAAACGCATATTGACCCAAGAGAAATCATATCAAGAACTGATTAATCGGAGCTTTATAAACTTACCTGCATTGCATACTGAAATGCACGATGCTGCAATGATAACGGCTAGTGCGAATAGTGTATGGGGCGACCAATGTTGCTGGCTCCAACTAGGACCCAGTTGTTTTTTCATTTTGAATTACGGTCCTGTAAAAAAGAAGAAAATAGGGGAGATTTATTAATAGACTGTTATTTTTTTTTCACAATAATCTACAAAGTTTGTTTCAAAGCCTCAACAGCGCTTCCATTTTGCCATTTGATAAGAATGTGGTAAACGGGTTAATGATTTTTAAATTAACACTGTTCTTCAATTATTCTCCACGTTAATATTCTCTCTAATTGCCTTGACCCCTCCAGGGGCATGGGCGCGTCAACATCTCTAGCATTTCTATGCCTTGTTGACGTTTCAATAGCATATCTACTTTTCGGAACTGCAGTTGCTAGCATGCACCTCCTATCCGCGCCGTCTTTATACTGACAAGCTCGGATCACTGTGAGAGTTCTATTAGTACTCACAGGTATTTTTTGATCGCGCCGAGATTTGATCTCCGAGCTCTAGATTAGTATCGTAGAGCGGTGACCGAACGATCACGGCCACCGAGCGCGACCGTACAAGATTTGAGAAATCCCCGTTATACTACCTACTCCTTTCAAATGGCTCAATTATAAATTTAATTGAATTTCCAATATCCTAAATGTTAAGAAAAGCTGCCATCGTTTCATCTTCCGCGATTTAATTCTTATTTCCTTTCTCAATGATTAGGGGTGAAATGAAATAGGAAATTGAATTACAACTTGGAACGAGAACGTTTATAATGTTAATTGCTTTGACCCCTCCAGGGGCATGGGCGCGTCAATATCTCTTGCATTGTTATGCCTTGCTGACGTTTCGATAGCATTTATTTTTCGGATGGTGCAGTCGCTAGCATACACTTCCTAGAAACCATATTCGAAAATTATACGGTAGACTTAATATTGCATTCATTAATACACCGGAGAATCAGTTGACTGCTAAGCGGATAGCATCTCTAAAATGGGCTAAGAGCGTAACGCCTGATTCCCAGGGACAGCCTGCGGCAACGAAAAGAAACAGGTCTGAGGAGAGCTCGCCTGTCGCGATTGCAAAGACAAAGAGGACTGTCACCGACAGTCGATCTGTTCACTCCTACGCGGAAACTCTGGACGGACGGATGGATGGAGTTAGCGACCCTCGATAGAGGCGATGTTGACGGAAGTTTGACTATTGACTATTGGCCTATACCTTTTCCAGCATCACGACGGAAAATCTGGGACTCCAGCGAACCGAACAGATGGTGGGTGGTTTCAGGGTAGAAAAATATTAGTGTTATTCGCTGACTAACGATCAGTAGATATTGCTCTAGAATCGGAAGCTTTAAGGTGGGGGAGAGGTGGCCAGGTGCCAGTCTAGCGGTGGTTACAAGGGAGGGGATCCCTACAAGACCCGGGGCTCGCGTCTGGCTACCAATGAAAACTGCCGATACGGAAGAGATCCTCTTCGCTATTAGGTCATCCAATCCTTACCTCCCGACACGGGACTGGAGGATCGTGAAATTAGAGGAGCCCGTAGGTAAATCCCGATGCGCGGTCACCGCCGTCAACAGGGATTCCCTAGCACCTCTCGCGGAAACCAATGGTGAGATCCGCTTTGGTTTTTTCAACTATAACGGTGAAAGTTTGTGAAAAAGATGAGCGGGAAGGTAGCCAGGAGTTGGGTATCAACCATCCTATACCCCCGTTGTCGATATCATCCGCGCAGACGTTGCTAAATGATGTCACAGCTCCATCCAGTTTATATGATTCACCGGACTTTCCTCTGGATAGGGAGTGACGTTACTCGTATGGTAGTCGAGTCGAAGAACCAATAATAGCAATATAATAAAGTGACTACAGTTAAATTTACACCACTCCAAGGTAGTCTCTGTTACTCTTTAACTCCGACTGCTGCGCACGGCGGAGGATATTGTTATGATTGTTATGAGTCTTGGGTCGCAGATAATAAAGTAAGGGACCGAAGATCGCCAAACTATGATGGTTTTCTATACAAAATATCCAGGACGGAAACGTGCATATGTCATGGTAAAAAGAACGTATGTAGCTTTCTTGATTGCCGCATATAGCAACAGCGATAGTGTTCCAGTCAACCTGGAGAGTGTTATTTCCCGTGTGATCAAGAAGAGGTCACCCCGTTTGTTGGCTTAAGGGAAGCTATTAAATAAACATGTTAAAACTAGCGTTATACTGTACTGCGATGCGAATGCTCACCACACGGTGTTGGGTAGCACCGATACAAACACTCGGGTCGAGAAGCTTTTTGAATTTGTCATTGGTACAGATCTGTTACTGTGTAACGTGGGCTGCGAGCCTACCTTCATTACAAGAAACAGACAAGAAGTTTTAGATATTTCTTTGGTCTCTGAAGACATGTTTGAGTTGGTACGTGATTGAAGAGTATCCCCAGAGCACTCCTTCGCTGACCACCATAATTTTATTTTTTATTCAGTTCAATGTGTATAGTCCTCCAGCGGCCCGTTCCATTTTTGTAAATAGCAGAAAAATGGATTGACCAATGCACCAGAACACCATTTTGAAAAACTTGTTATCGCTTCCAAATTCACCACGTGACAAAAAGGAGTTGAATGGTATGGTGATCGGCTTATCAGATGCTATAACTCAAT
This sequence comes from Chloromyia formosa, assembly GCA_964017055.1. Lineage (NCBI taxonomy): Eukaryota > Metazoa > Arthropoda > Insecta > Diptera > Stratiomyidae > Chloromyia > Chloromyia formosa. The sequence goes on from OZ024818.1 coordinate 65,530,533, forward strand.
CTATTGCAAAATCATCTCCAGAAAGTAGACCGAAATGGAACAAGAAACCTCCTTGGGGGTCCAGGGAACTTGACCATCCAGATTGGTATCAGACCTGCCTTTATACAAGGTACATCTCGGAGTACACAAGAAGAAGCTTAGAAAGGCAAAGCGTAGTTCGTGGAGGCATTTCTGCGAATGGATTGAAGGATCAACGGAGACCTCAAGACTACGGAAGGTTTTTTCAACCAATCCATCTATGCCTAGTTTTATTTTGAAGCAGGATGGTAATTGGATTGTATCCAGTGAAGAGACTTTGAAGATACTCCTCGACACGCATTTTCCTAATAGTTCACCTGCGTTTGATCAGAACACTAACGATCGGATAAATGTTATGGTACCATGTGACTCCAACTCAATCGTTTCAAAGAAGAAGGTCCTATGTGTAATATTCAGCTTCGAGCTTTTTAAGTATGCGGGATCCGACGGAATTATTCCGGCAGATTTACAACATATGGTAGTTGCTCCTTGGATCGGAATTATTCTCAGTTCTTCTCTGTATTTGGTGTATATTCCTAGTTTATGGCTGAAGCTAAACGTAATCTTCATTCCCGAAGCAGGGAAAAGCTCATATTCCGGACCAAAAGATCTTAGGCCCATTAGTCTATCGTCCACACTTATTAAGATTCTGGAGAGGCTAATCGAAATCTACGCGATAAAGAAGGCCGTGGCGTGACTTGGACGTCACATCACTACTACGAAAGAGATCATGATTTTCACTGACAGCCAGGCTGCGATTAGATCCCTCGAATCAGGAGTATGTACATTCAAAGCCTTAACTCAGTGTCGAATATTCCTTATATGTGCTACTTTTTCAATATTGTATAATATTGATTCCTGATCATTGTGGCCTTGTAGAAAATTGTGGGGCTGATGAGCTCGCTAAAAAGGGAGCATCCGATGCGACGCAGCAGATTAGCAGTAACATCCCCATCTCCCTAGTTCAAATAAAATGGAGTATATAGTCGGGCACTTTCAACAGGGCCAAGTTAAGATGGTCTGAAGGCGTAACATGAACAGCCAAGAAGATCTGGCCAAGGTTAGATATCAGCCGGACTGCAAAACTGCTGTCGATGTCGTAACAACAGATCGGTGTGGTGTTAGGCATGGTCTTTGGGCACTGCTTCATTGGTGAGCACGCTAGGAGGCTTCGGCTTCCGCATAATGATTTCTGTAGGAGCTGTGGAAACGAGGATGAGGAGGAAACCTTTTTTCCATTTTGTTTGTGAATGCCCGGCGCAGGCAAGTAGAAGAAGATCAACTCTCGGTGACTACTTTTTCGATCATCTAGGGGAATTATAAGAGGTGGATGTGGGTCAACTACTCCGTTTTGGGGCTGGCTCCGGATGGTTTTAACTTTAAAGGTAGGCTGGAATTGCTGTCTCAGGGTATCACAATGAACCTACATTTTTGGTCTAAGTGAGCTGCGCTGATGCGGCGGCCCTATAACCTAACCTAATACTGCATTCACACTGAAGAAAAATCTCATATTTATTTTAATGACGCTAAATTGTAACCGAATAGTTCTTACTGGGGCCAAATAAATTGAATCTACATTGCAGACCAAAGCTAGAAATACCCCATGGGACGAAATACTTTACTAATTAAAAAAAATTACATACGCCAACTGACACGACTATGCGGATATTATTACAATTTCCTTTTCAAAAACGACTCCGCGAACAATTCCCGTTTGACTGATCCCCCTAAAAAAAATTAGGACAGAATCCTGCATTATGGGAAGGGGGAGGGGATATTTATCGTAACATTACCTCCTAAAAATAAATGACAAAATGCCTGAAAAAAAAAAATCTCCAAAACTCTTTTATAAAAAATCTCCCCAAGATTGTACTTCATACTCGTAATACAACATACGTCCTTATTGCCTAAAGTGTAAATAATCTTGATGGTAAGATTAAAGTGGTTTTCCGCTTTAAGCAGTACGAACGCACCCATACCGTGAATGCATCACCTTCACACTGAAAAACTTAGGTTCGTACTGCCTAAAGTGGGTTTTCACTTGAGGGCGGGCGGGTTTGTCCACTGAGACGGAATGCAGGCTTTGTCTAGAGGATACTGCGCCTACCAAACATCTTCTCTGCGAATGCCCGGCGGTTGCTCCTTCCAGGCTCTTGTTTCTTGGAGATTCCATCGTGACCTCCGCTGTCGTTAAGAGCGCTCCTACAAAGGACTTATCCGGCTGGTTGAGGATCTTTTGGATTAGTTAAGGCTATGGCATAATAGGTGATGATCGCAGTGCCCACCTATGGGTATCTTAGGCTGCCCTAGGGAAAGAAAGAGGTATTCTACAGAAAAAAATCAGGAAGACTCCAAATTCCCAAAAACCAATTGAGTCCTTTGTAGACAGGTGTTAGGGAGGTACACCATCTAACCCAATAGACAGCTTGATGGTAAGTGCTAAGGTTTATGTTACCCAAATGCTTCATTCTAAAAATCAAGTAATTGTCCGATTTTTAGAAATTTATATAATAATAATATATACGTTGCCTCTGTACGGACGGACACCTCCAATAACCGGACACTTCTTATAAGCGGACAAATTTTTGAGTTTCAAACATTTTTTGCATGTTTTCAAGCAAATTAGGTCCTTTTAACCCGAACGCGCCCGTAGCCGGACATGCATTTTTCAGTTATTTTCCAGACTAAACCTCTAATAGCCGGACAACTCGATGGTTTCGCAATGGTATTTCTTCGTGTTTTCATGACTTTAGAATTTATGAACGACCGGTGACATTCAATAACACGGCGAAATAAGCAAGGTTACTCATTGGCCCTGACCCCTACTAAGGCAGAGCGCGTCAACTATTCCATGTGGCTTAGCCGACTTTTCGTTGGCTTAAACCAGTTTCAGACGATGCACGTTGCAAGCATGCATCTCGTGTTTTCATGACTTTAGAATTTATGAACGACTGGTCAGTGACATTACCAATAACCAAATGAGACGGAGAAATAAGCAAGTGTTGCCATTTCTTGATTCCGCTTATTCGAATTGAAAAAAAAAAATTAAAATTAAACTTTCCAACATCACCACTATGTTTTTGCCACAAATATAACCAGTAAGGGCCAATCGATGGAACAGAGTGTGATTAAACATTTTTAATTTCACTACCGGTCTGGTTTTCGTTATTTGATTCTCTAATTGAATAAATAATAAATAACTGGCGCAACAGTCCAGTTTCGCACCAGTCCTCGATCTCATCTCGAGCATCATTTCATTTACTAGATCTTGACGGTGTGTTTTGTTCAGAGGTATATGACCAGCAACACGCTCAACCGAGATATTTACCCCAAATGGGTACTCATTTAACAGCTGAGTGGGCTCATAGTCCGACACATATGGTAATCCCCTTTTTTATCGAAGACTATTGCATTCAATAGGAATCGAACTGGGACCCGTTGCGTGTAATATACAAACTAAAAAATTCGGTGTAGGGAAAAAATCAGTGCAACATGAAGACCAGCGCTGTTAGGTGTAATCAGTGCACCGGCGAAAAAAAACACCTTTCGGTAAAAATATTACCTTTTTTGAGGATAACTATTCAAACACCGAAGGACGTCTATTAGAACCCATCCCAATAAGATAATTTAGTGTTAGTGTAATATTGCACAGATATGTCAGTAACAGACACATGACGCCACAACGCCGTGAACTATCGGGCAGAGTGGCGTGTTATTCCGAAATTCCAAAAAATCATGAAATAAGCGTGCTGGCGCAGTATGCCTGGATTTGTAAACAAATAAATATCCGTTCGGTGCATTTTCAGGATAATAAGGTAAAATAATTACACCCAAAATGTATGCCCGATGTTTATCTCTCTTCAAGGGGCGACCGGTAGCGCAGTGTGTTGAGGCATCAGTCTCATGTTCGACTACTGGTGTTTCGGGTTCGAATTCCGTCCACGACAACGTTCGTGGCCATGGATGTGCATGCTGGCAACTGCATTCTCCGAAACCAGATTATGCCAACGAAACGTCAACTGGGCCACATGGAACAGTTGACGCGCTTTGCCCACAAGGGGTTAGGGCAATTGATTAAGGGAATACAAAAAAAAAACCTCAATAGCGTTAGAAAATTGTCATACGGAAGGGTCGGTGTTATTTCACACCGCGTTTTTTAAACTGTTTAGGACTCGCTAAATGTAGCTTCAAAAGGGTTGGTTATTCCGCTGTTTCTTTAATTTCATTTTGTCACTTGTGAAACATTTTGCTTTGAAGCGGGGCTTTTCGTAGGCAGTCGGCTGTAACAGGGCAATGCTATTCTATGTGTAATCAGCAGCTTCGACAAAAGAGAAGTTTGCAGCACTGTTGCTAGGCATTTCCAAGGAATCATCCACCATACTCGTGACTTAAACGAGATCTCATAAAACGTAGGTGCTAATTGAATTGATTTGGAAAACATCATCAAGCAAATACTAGCACAAGAAACTTTCGAACACGGAAAAAAAAGTTACTATGATCATACATGCAGTAGAGCCCTACTAATCCAAAAACAGATATATTTATCGTACAAATCGTTCGACTTATTGCCACTTTCATCTCTGCAAATTACATAAATGTGTCGAGTCAATAAAAAAAGCCTCATACAAATAAAAAAAAATTGTGTTCAGTACAAGAGAATCAAAAGATACACATAAGTATGTACATACATATATGTAGTCATAATAATTTTGAACTACAAGTACGCTACCGTGATCAGATACAAAAATCTAACTGCTTCAATTTTTCTTTATACTATTGTACACGCATATGATACATGAATATTGAGCAGTTATCATCTTTAAATAACATCATTTCCACTTGATTTGTAATGAAACCATTTTTTTTTAATATTTTTATATGCGTCTTTTCTTGTCGATAAAATTCGGCAATAGTCATCGCTTTTCAGGTAAAGAAAGACAAACATCTAAATAACTACACATGCCTTTGAATAAAAAAATAATGATAATAACAAAAAGAGAGAAAAAAGAAGAACACGCCAAACACATGTCAAAAATTTCTTCTTTCTTTCCAGCACCGTTATCTGTTTATGCAAAAAGTGAAAGAAAAATTTTAAGGTATTTACTCGTACATCTTCTTTCGATCAAAGAAAGACGAAGAAAAAGATACAATTTATTTGAACATTTATATAAAAGAAACAACACGATCCACACACTATATCAACTAATAAACAATAAAATAGCGCGATCCGAACACGAAATTTTTTGTGTGATACGCTACGGTAGATACAAATTTGAAATTTCGATGGGGCTGCTATGCTATGGTGTATACGAATGTAGCATAAAATTTAGCCGTTAACAAAAAGATTGCAAGAACGATTGATTGTTGGATGATCGATGCGAAAAAAATCCAAATTGGAAATTATAGTGTGAAAAGATATCGGGAAGACGAGATTTTGTATCTAAACGATTATTGGCATCGAGCTTGCCATAAAGGCATTCGATGATTCCACCGGCGAAATGAATGATAAACTGATCTAAAATAAGCCGGTGTCGTCATCAAAGAAAGTAAATTCTAATTACAAATCACATACTTACATTTATATAAAATAAATGAAATCAATTTCTTTCAATCTTTTTTTTTTATTATCGCTGTATACTTAAACGATGGCAACCAAGATAATAAATTGCAATATCATTTGATTATGAAGCGAATATAACTAACTACTAATAGATTCACGGCATGATACTTTTTCTTTGAATCAGCGTATGGGTTGATGCAAAAATGTCTGAATTTGAACAAGCCAATAGTTAAATCGGAGAAAGGGGTAGACGATGAAGGCCAGAAGGAAGAAGAAGAGGCCGCAAGCAGAAGCAACAGAAAACGTTTAAAAAAAGAGATACTTTTTCAGGTCACAAATTGTTGCGAATGTGGCGGATTCAAGAATAATACTTTTACCGTAGTTATAGCGCGTTAGAATCGGACGCGATACGTGCCGCATGTTCGGCCTTAACACAGGGACCAATTTTTTGAATTACATTTTTCCTTTTACATGATGATTAACACAGGGACCAATTTTTTGAATTATTGTACATATTTCCCTTTACAAGATGAAATTATTATATTCGCACACTCAACATTTATGAACAAATATGTACAATGCCAATTAGATTGTTTGCTGCACACGAGTAGATTGAATTTTACTATAGCACTTGTCGTCGGTCCTGAGGAATGTTTTGCCGTGTGGAGAAGTAAATTTCATTTGAACTGAACCCGCCAAGAACCCTTGAAGCAACCCCCAACAATATACAAAAGACACATCCTTCCTGCACAGTCACACAATGAACGGTAATATAAAAGATATATATCCTTCGTTGCCGTCCACGTCGTCGTCGTCAAACTCCCTCGTTTCAAGAGATGTCCTCCTCGAAGATGAACCAACATCCGTGCCACTGTAATGTACATATGAACTCGTATATCTGTATAGATGCAATTTTGTCGTGAACGTCTATCCAAACATGTCATGTTCACACTGTCTGTATGCTTGAATAAGGACACAATTATCCTTCAGGCAATAGGAAAGGACCCACTTTCATCGTTTTGCGCTAAAGTGCTTCGGTGCATTCGTCTATGTATTTGTATGTATGCTGTAGAACTTTCTTCACTAAAGTACTATCTCGAACTATACAAATAGATACCACGTATACATATCTATCTGCTCTTCGTATCTCATCCTTCCGACATCCGAATAACTTCTTGCAGATTATACAATATAGTATAGCAAGTCGTCTATGGGCTGTTTGGCATGTGACAAGAATGCCGGTAAAACGGAAGCCGGCATTGAATGTCCTTTTTTGTCCCCCTTTCGGGATAAGATTCAATTCTCTTTTTTTTGGCAAATCACACTAGCACACACCACACTCATTCCAAGGATTTCGCCGCACCACAATAACCGAATAGTAAGCATATGTGTAAATTTCACTCACCTTATGCACTTTTTTGATTTAACTCCAATTTCGGATTGGTATAAATGTTCGTCCAAATGTTGGTTAATAGAAAGGATAAGAACTCTTCTTCGGCAACAACTTTTGATTAATAAATTTTTTAAAATTCAACTTTTATCCAAGCACTTGAACGAATCGTTTATTTAAGAAATAGGATAGGAAACAACATGATTACAGCAGAACCAAATTAGAATCCTTTTTCTCGAGTGCACCAACTATTATTTTATTTTATTATATTGTAAATTAAACAAATATATTTTTTTTTTTATTAAAAATCCTTGTTATAATGTGTAACTTTAGTCCTTTTTGTAAAAGTTCAGGAAGGCGAGTATGAACTAAAAAGGAGACGATAGAGTGTAGTACACTAAATCACACCAAGGTCACGAAGAAGACTTAACCGTATCATTAATGTCGAAGAGACTCGGGTTAATATCTTCTCCGCACGTATTTATATAGCCTCCGACTGGCTCGACCCAAAGAGGAGAATCTCTACGGCCAATCTTCTAGACTTGGTACGGTGGTGTTGCTGTTGTTGCTTTTTTCTACTGATATTTCTCCATATGTTCGAAAACTTCTGTGTACACAGTGTGAGTGTGTGTGGGGTGGGGTAGAAAAAGTTTTCTATGGTCAGCACCTTTGGTAGTAGCCTCACAAACTCACAGTCACACAGTCAACCTTTCGTATATCGCACTACCGGCAAGAAGAATCTCAGATAGATGGATGGATGAGACGACGTCGACGACGGCTAACCATATAGCCAAGGTAAGTCAGCTAGCTAACCAGCCAGTCAGCCAGTCAGTCAGTCGGACACAGCTAGTTCAGAGTTCGTAGTAGACGGCGGCGGCGACATTGGTGTCGATGCTCAAGCTTCCAAGACGATGGAGTTGCTGATGGAGGCTAGTGAAGAGCCATTCTTATGTTATTCAAATTGTTCTTGGGATAGATACTTTTGCGGCAATCGATTGTGCACTCTATTGACTACAACATATATCACCGTTAATCTCTTTGGGCGGAGAATTGATGCTGATGGGGCACCAACTACTGTTCGAATTTCGTTTTGAATTTTTTTTTTCCTGTGCCTCATTTCCTCTTTGCTGCATCCCAGAATCCCATCCACTATCCACAATTTATCCGCACTATGCGCAGAACACAGGCATGACATCTGCAGAACAGAAAGACCGCCACCAATAACACAACATTAACAATTACACCACCTACAACAACAGCAACATCACCATCAACCATGTCCGTGTTGAGAAGGAGAAGGCGACCCTCTTTCAGACATTTCGTCTGCGGGGGTGAAATGACTTGTACAAGGGAAATTTTTACAATGCTTCATGCAATCTCATCGCAAATGGCACATTTATTCATGACATGGTTAGTTCAACAAAAAAAAAACGGCAGCAAACAAAAAGGAGCAAAAGATGCCACGACTGCTTTTGCATGATAGTGGCTTCATCCCAAAAGGAAGCAACAGTAGTAACAGAGGAGGCGACAGCAACATCCCCAAGTCCATAGACCGGGTCTATTCGGTCGGTCGGCATGTGACTATGGAACAGGAGACATCTCTTATTCAAATCTGAGCAGCATAGTGCCAGCATGCGGTAGACTTTAGTAGTCGCAGCTATACTCCTTCAGGCCTGTCCACTTATCTATGTCCTATTTGAAAATTGCCATAGGCAATAGTGGCAAATCATGGGAGTCACGTTAAATGTGACGTGTAGCGTCAGACAGGTCTTCTTCTTTTACCACACTCGGCTTGCATGCAAAAGATACAGGCGTGGAATAAAGAAATCTTTCACAAGTGCCAATCTTCATGGAAACAACCTTCATAAGCAATTGGCTATTTGCTGGCACTTGATGTTCACATAAAATGCCTCATGAATTAAATATGATGGTTCAGTGTATACAAGATACATTGCTCGTGTGCTCTTTTAGTTTTGGGCAGAAAACTGCATCTGGTAAATTTGAATGTATGCACACAAATTGGAGTAGAATTGAATGATGAGGAAGTGCCGCGCCGGTTGCAATATGATAGATTGGATGATCGATATTGAACAATGGTGTAGGTGCTGGCAATGCTGTAAAAGGGTTCATGGAATCTTTGGCATAGTGTGAGATGGGAGTCCTTTGATACTTTGTGTAATTTGTCGTCTTGAAATTGGTTTATTTCATTTTGCTCTAAAAGCATCTAATCAATATTACTGTAATCACGCATAACGCCTTTTTTTATAAATTTTGTACATAAGTTGTTGAGAATGAATGAAGTGTATCACTATCAGCTCAATACAACAAGATTCAGTTGGCAATGCACTCCACCAAAAATAATCAGCATAGAAAGCCAATCGCACTTGAGCCGACTGGTTTCGTCCACCGATACACCATACTTTTCAGGAGCTACCTTTAATATATCGAAGAGGTAGCTCGACCAGCCCAACTTTTGTGCTGTGAGCGTTTTACCAACTGATGTTTTCTGACGAAAGTCGGAATACAACACAAAAGTTGGGCTGGTCGAGCTACCTCCCCGATAAACTAAAGGTAGCTCCTGAAGAGTATGGTCTATCAGTGGACGAAACCAGTCGGCTCAAGTGCGATTGGCTTTTCATGCTGATTATTTTTAGTGGAATCTGGAGAGTATTGTCAAATCAATCTTGTTGCATTGAGTTGGTAGTGAAACACTTCATTCATTCTTAACTAAAAGAATCTAGGCTACAGTACCACTAACTCAATCAGAAGTACCTGATGCATCGGTTACTTCGTAAGACGGCTTACGATATGGTAATTGCCAATTGGAAAGTGCTGGCCCAAACTATTTTAGCGCACTTCTCAACTAATAGTAATTTGGTAAATCTTGTAACGCCCAGACAATGCAGCGCCTAATGGAGCACGTTATTCCAGCGCACTTGCCAAAGTGTTTGTCTATTTGGATGACATGTTGGTTATTTCGTCAACATTTGAAGAGCACTTGCTAATACTGCACGAGATAGCGCTGTGTATCAGGCAGGGCCAACCTTAAATATTAAGAAGAGTAATTTCTTCATGAAGGAAGTTCCTTATCTTGGGGACATTATCGGTCACGGAACCATCAGTACTGACCTCAGTAAAATCCGAACAATTACTGACTTTCCGCAACCTACACAGTGCGAAAACTACGTCGTTTTCTAGGCATGTGTGGATGGTACCACCGCTTAGTCCACAATTACGCGGCAGTTACTGCCCCGCTGACAAACACGTTCCGTAAAGGCCGTGGTTTTATCTGGACAGTAGAAGGCATTCTATAAGCTAAAGGAATGTTTAACCTCAGCACTTGTGTTACACAGTCCGGATTTCTCGCGTCCGTTCGCCAATCATTGCAACGCGAGTCAAGTAGGCGTTGGGGCTGTGTTAACCCAAACCACCGATAACGGTGCCGAGGTGCGAATAGCTTATATGTATCACTCACGTATCACTCAAGTGGCTAAGGAACCAGTCGGACCTGAACGGAAAAATGGCTTGGGAATTGAAGCTGCAAGGCTTCAAATTTTCCATTCCCCACCGTAAAAGTAGCCAGAATGTAGTCCATAACACCCTGTCTCGAGTTCACTGGGCAGAGTCTCTAGCTGCGAACAATCTATTTGATGGCTCCGTAGTAGTGGATTTGGATTTTCCATATTTTAAGTCACCTAAATATTTGAACCTCATGGACCACATTACCCTTAATGCGAACAAATTACCGTATCTAAAGGTCTCTAACTCAACTACAAACGAACAGAGTACGCTACCGGAGATGAATTGCAAGAACAAAACTCTTGGGAGAGCTTAGAGTGGACTTACTAAGAAGAGCGCATGACCATCCTTTAAGTGCTCTTGGTGGTATTAGCAAAACGTTGAAACGCCTCCGTACGATATTCATTTGCACTAAAATGACCAAACAGGTCAAAGAATACGTCTCTTCTTCGGACACCAATGTTGTTAATTGCCTTGTCCCCTCCAGGGGCATTTGCGCGTCAACATCTCTAGCATTTCTATGCCTTGTTGACGTTTCGATAGCATATCTACTTTTCGGAAGTGCAGTTACTAGCATGCACCTCCTATCCGCGCCGACCTTATACTGACAAGCTGGGAGCACTGTGAGAGTTCTATAAGTACCCACAGGCAGTTCCTGATCTCACCGAGGTTGTACATGGATCTGCTAGGGACTTTTCTGAGATCAATATCGGGTAATGTGGGAACTATAGTTCTTTTGAACCATGCAACTAAATTCTCTTTTGTGGAGCCCATCAAGAAGTTTAATGCCGAAATTCTGACCAGTTGGCTCGACATTCGGATATTAAATGTATTTGGGGTCGCAGAGTGATAGTGATGGATAATGTCGTGCGATTCTACTTGCTGCTGGACCGATATGGTGTGAACCGGCTTCTACCTGCAGCAAGCAAATATTTCTGGGGGGCATAGTCTTCGTCGTTGGCGCCCCATGGTAACGACATTCGGTCGAACCACTGACTAAGCCTTAGAGATAAGACAGTTTGAAAAAAAAAGAAAGCTGTAGCCTGAATGGCTGACCAACACCTAAGCGTCTCAGGTTTAGTAGGATGGAATGATTTGCTTAGTTGAACCCGCAACATAATTGTGTAACTCCAGCACGTTTATTAAACAATCTGGGCTATTTTCGAGGCACGCCCCGAATGGTGTTAAGCGATGTTCTGCCAACTCGTCCTGGTAAAAACTACACCACGTCAAGAAACCTGAAACAAAAGCCTCGTATTGGACGGATCAACAACGACGACGAATGTGTGCTGCCTGAACAAAACAGAGGCCCTCCTTCAACAGGTCGAAACGTACAAACTTTAACGCGAAAGTTGGAAATCAAAGTTGGAAAGGAACCACTGAAGGCCACAGTCTCCATGAAGAATGTAATGACAACGGCCAACGACTTATCTAATTCATCTGCAGAAGGAATCTGGTCGTAAGCTCTACGTGTTTCCCGCATCGACTCATTCACAAGCATACTTGGAAATCTCCAGACGCACACACCGTCAACCAAATTGATCACGTCCTTACGTGCAAGAGATGGGCGTCTAGTTTAAAGGATGTCCGCTCCTATCAGGGAGTAAACTGCGACTCAAATCATCACTTGGTGAAGACGACCTACAGATGTAGAATTTCCTCAGTGCACCAATCCCAAATCAGCCTCCCAAAAGACTTTGCGGTTGATAAACTTCTGAGCGATGCTACAGCGGTGGCGTATACTGCCGCCCTTCAGGAAATACTATCACCTAGGCTACAGAATATCAGCAACACAGGCGTCCATGGGTTCTGGAAAGAACTCAAGGGTACCATCAAAGAGGTCGCAAAGAAGATCGTGGGATATAAAGCCTGGCTAATTCGACAAAGAATGCAAAAATTCACTTGACGCGAAAAACGACGCGAGACGAGATTCAACGAGCAACCAGAGCTAAAAGAGCGAAATATGACGAGCTACGGCGAATATCGAATAGAATAATTAGACGTAAGAAACGTAAACACTTTGATGAGCATTTCCTGAATATTAACGAAAACTTAGTCAATACGAATACCAGGCAAGCATACAAACTATTAAATACAAATAAGAACGACTGTCAAACCAGGACTGGCCTCTGGACCTCTTATTTTGAGGAACTTTTGAACATACCATTAAACATCCCCAAACAAAGAGCTCTATACGATATTGTTGATTTGGGCCTTCCCATACAACCGCCGACAGTAGAGGAAGTTGATCTCGCGTTGCGGTCACTAAAATGAAATAAAGCGCCGGGCGCTGACGAGATTAAACCATCATCATTGTGGCGCGACAGCCCGACGTCGGGCCTTGGCCGCCTGGTACGAGATTCCAGCTGAACTGCTAAAATTCGGTGGAACCGGTCTACTTAATGCCATACATCAATTACTCCTGCGAGTATAGGAGGACGAGATTATTCCAGACGATTGGCGGAAAAGCATCATTTGTCCGATTCACGAAAAGGGAGATAATTTGCGGTGTGAGAATTACAGGGTGATATCACTAGTCTGTATTTCCTATAAAATTTTGACGAAAATTTTGGAAAATAGAATAAAACCGTACGCAGAACGAATAATTGGCAAATATCAAAGCGGTTTCAGACCTGGCCTCACAACCGATCAGCGCTTCACGGTCAAACTGATACTTCAGAAGTGCTGGGCGTACAACGTAGACGTATACCAAATCTTTGTCGACTTCAAGCAGGCAGACCACGGTATCGATCGTGGTGTACTGAACAACATTATGCTGCAATTTGATATATGTACCAGTAAAATTAGTGCGACTGACTAAGATGACGATGACCAACTCCGTCTCACAGGTCAGGATCCATAATAGACTCACTGACCTATTTGAAATACGACTGGTCTGAAGCAGGACGATAGACTGTCGCCGACGCTCTTCAACCTAGCACTGGAATTCGCTATTTGTGCTATGAATATGAACAACAGCGAGACATTATTCACCAAGTCGACGCAATTGGCAGCTTACGCCGATGACATCAACATCATGTCCCGAAGATTGACCGACACAGGAGAATTTCTGCAATCGGTCGACACCGCTGCAAAAGAAGTTGGACTACGCATAAGCGAGGGTAAAACTAAAATAATGATGCAATCGAGGACAAGGACACCAGCACAATCGAGCATCAATGTGGTGGACCTCAAGTTCGTGAACGACTTCATATACCTGGGTGCCAACTTGCCAACGAAACTGACGAAATCAAGCGACGGATACAGTTAGCAAATAAGACTTTTTTCTTTGTTCTTCCCATAATGAAATCGAAGCATGTGCTCAGAAACACGAAGATCCGCGTGTAGAAAACTATCATACGACCAGTGCTATGCTATGGCTGAGAAACATGGACCCTAACTCAAGCCTCCGGAAAAGTGCTAGACACATTCGAACGCAAGGTTCTGCGGCGAATTTTCGGGGCTGTTTGCGATCGAGATGGATGGCGCAACCGATCCAACCATAAGTTGTGTGAACTGTACGATGAGCTGGAAATTTCGAAAATTGTCAAACTACAACGACTTTAATGGGCAGGGCATGTACAACAAATGGACGATGATCGCATGCCAAAGAGAATAATGAACGGACGACGAGTCAACGGAGCGAAACTGAGAAGACGATCGAGAGCTCGTTGGAAGAGCTCAGTAAATGCGCACGCCGAGCCACTACTAGGCTTCCAAGGTTGGAGGACGCGATCAAGTGACCGAAATAATTGGAGGACAACAATCCAGTCGGCCGATCCAAGAAAGAGAGACTAAATAAGGGGGTTAGCGCGCAAAAAGAGCGGTAGTTCGGAACTTTTGATATGTTGTATAGGTAGGTTGAGTAGTAAAAATCCAAATTTTAGTCTCACCAGGAACATGATTGGGAGCGCTGTTTTTCTGAACTAAATAAGCTTTAATTTGAGATAAGTCAGATACCCGTAGGTATGAATGTTACCTTTGGGACGACCAGTAGCACAGTGTGATGAGGCCTCAGTCTCATGTTTGACTACCGGTGTTTCGGTTCGAATCCCGTCCACGGCAACGTTCGTGGCAAAGTTTGTGCAGGAGGCATGCTGGCAACTGCATTCTCCGAAACCAGTTTATGCCAACGAAACGTCAACTGGACCACATGGAACAGTTGACGCGCTATGCCCCACAAGGGGCAATTGAGTATCAATTAAAAAAAAAGGGGTTCTTCCATTTTTCTACGTAACTATCATACCTACGGGCGTCTGACTTATCACAAATTAAAACTTGTTTCGTTTAAAAAAAAATCGATCCATATAATTTTCCTCGTGGAACAATAATAGTTCTCTCACTCTACACAAATGTTTGTCCAAAAATATAAGAATTTTACTCTTATACAAAATTTGCGGGAGCAAATATCTAAACCGCTAACTTTGCAATAGCAAAAATTTTCAAATGGCTTTGAAAAATTCATCGGACACTACAAATTTTTGCCGACTTGTTCACATTTTTGCGAATAAAGTTCCGTATGAGGGCAATCGCACTCATTCATTCTGTCTTTGCGCTGTTTTGAGGGGTTCACGATCATGAAAATTTCCATACCACTGACAAAGTTCTGAACCATTGTAATTTTTGTACAAAAATTTGAGCAAACTTTTGCTAGCCTGAGGGACCTATAAGGGGTATAGACTGGAACAAGTAAAGGAGAAGTCTTCTCATATGGAGCAACACTTTATCCTCTTATTTGAATTTTTCAGCGCACGCAGGACAACGCTAACCCTTTGAATAGAATTCTATTGAGTCGACATTTAATGATCTCATATGCGAGGAATTCTTTTCTTTTTTTGCTTATAATTTCTAAGAAGCTGCATAATGCCTGCGTTTGCCCGCAGATACAAAAAGATTAAAACAAATCCCTAAAATACAAAAAAAAAAAATACAAAAAAAAACAACACATACTCAATAGCATTTTCCTATTTATGATTAGTATCTTTGTTTAAATTATAATAATTAAACTAGACAAATGCTACTTTCCGGAATACTATCCGTCCATACACAAAAAGCAGCGACATCATCTAGGTGTCGGGATTATCCCAAAAAACGATAATCTGTAAAGAAATATCTTTTCCTCTGTATAAACTATCACAAGTCTCTAATGGACTCCAGCATTAGTGACTGACAATACAAAAAACACCAAAACTAATCAGCCTGAACTTAACTTCCATCTCCTCCTCCTATTCACCTATTCCACCGTTTGTCGAAGGCATGTACGGAAAAAACTGTTTTTGTTTTGACATAGAACGCAGCAAAGGTTTATTAACTTTGAATCTTCAAACCACCAATTCCAATGACACGGTGGAATCACGGTAACTGCGGTTCTGAAACATTAGTCATTCACGCGACCCACATGTCTGACGTGCATATGAGTGGGCTTCTTAAGATGTTCCCCCCGTCATCAGCGGTTGACGATGGCTCAGATATTTTCATCTGAGAGATAAACTTAACATGTGTATGAATCATGTGCGTTTTCTCGCAAGGCCCCAGGTAGCGCCAAATAAACGATCAGCCGGGAAATCCAGGCAGGATCTATGTCAATCAATTAGAACACGAGAAATGTGTGTTCGGAAATATACTATACGTTGGAGCGATGATAATATTACCAATAAATTTAATTAGTAATGCAACACAAAATAGAAAAGTACTCGTCTCGTATCTGTTGTGTGATTGTTCGGAAGTTTGTGCATTTTTTGCATGTATCATATACATATGTGAGTATCTTAACACATTGTGGGGGAAAAGACAAAATCCAAATGGCATAAACATTGTTCATATCATTCTAGCTAGTTAGGAACTGCGACCATCGTGTTTCGAAGAAATAATACGTAGTGATAATTGACTACTATAACTATAAAAACTTTTTTTTTATAACAACCGACGACCTTCATTAATTTCTTTCAATTCGCGTCAATTCAAATAAAATATATTCTTGGTTGTTGAGTCACCTGTGGTCTGTCTTGGATGGATCTTGGAACTCTGAAGAGGTTATAATTATAATATCCTCATCCGTAAGATGAGGTTGCATATAAAATTTCTAACAAATATCCATCTTCGAACGGATATTTGATAATTTCTTGAAAAGGGGCTTACCTTTCCAGGAAAATTTAAATCGGGATAAAAACTAAAACCGAGAATATATCCGTTGTTGTTGTTCTGACAGCGATGCTTCGAATACTGCAGTGCTTCTTGGGTCGAGGGGGTTTGGCAGCTCTTGGCCGTTGAAAAACGGGTCGTTCCGGTACAAAGAACCGGATGCCGCACGAACGGAATATATCCGTCCAGTCGCATGCTTAAATCTGGTGAGGTGAGCGCTCTTCCCCATTTCCCTACCTTACTGTTACGATATTCTCTTATAATTTTAACTAAATATTGGATATTTAATATGGAGGGAAAAATAAGCCTTCAGATAGGAAGTTCAAAGAGATATTTATTTCAAATTACAAGAAAACGGATCAATCTCGTCGAACTGTAACATTTTATCAAAAACAATCTACTCCTTTGAACACTACTGGAAGGAGTTTACCGACGCGTATCTAGACATTTTGGAAATGAATTGGGTCCAGATTCGAAACTTATAAGAAATACATACTTCACAGATACGTAACATATACAGCCAAGTGCAAGAGTCATAACCATCATCGTGGCGCGACAGTCCGACGTCGGGCCTTGGCCGCCTGGATCGTTGTCCTCCAATTATCTCGGTCACGTGATGGCGTCCTCCAATCTTGGAAGCCCAGTAGCTGCTCGCCGTCCACATATACTGAGCTCTCCCAACGAAATTTCGGTCGTCTAGGCAGTCTCGCTTTGTCGACTCGTTCTGCATTCATTACTCTCTTTGGCATGCGATCATCGCCCATTCGTTGTACATGCCCTGCCTATTGAAGTCGTTGTAGTTTGACGATTTTCGAAGCTTCCAACTCATCGTACAGTTCATACAACTCATGGTTGTTCCGGATGCGCCATCCATCTCGATCGCAAACAGCCCCGAAAATTCGCCGTAGAACCTTACGTTCGAGTGTGTCTAGCATGTTTCCGGAGGCTTGAATTAGGATCCATGCTTCGCAGCCATAGCATAGCACTGGTCGTATGTATAATGGTTTTGTACACGCGGAGCTTCGTGTTTCTGTGCACATGCTTCGATTTCATTATGGGGAGAACCGAGAAAAAAATTTTATTAGCTAACTGCATCCGTCGCTTGATTTCGTCAGTTTCGTTGGCGTCCCTTGACAAGTTGCAACACAGGTATATGAAGTCGTTCACGAACTCGATGTTGAGGTCCCCAACATTGATGCTCGATTTTGCAGGTGTTCTTGTCGTCGATTGCATTATTATTTTACTTTTACCCTCGTTAATACGTAGTCCAACTTCTTTTGCAGCGGCATCGAGCGTATGCAGAAGTTCTTCTGCGTCGACCATTCTTTGGGACATGATGTTGATGTCGTCGGCGTACGCTGCTAATTGTCTCGACTTGATGAATAGCGTCTTGCTGCTGTCCATATTCATAGCCCGAATAGCGTATTCCAGTGCAAGGTTGAAGAGCGTCGGTGCCAGTCCATCGTTATGTTTCAGACCAGTGCGTGTTTCAAATAGATTAGTAAGTCAATTATGGATCCTGACTTGTGAGACGGAGTTGGTCATCGTCCTCTTTGCTAGTCGCACTAATTTGACCGATATACAAAATTGCAGCATGATATTGTACAGTACTCCACGGTCGCTACTGTCGTATGCTTGCTTGAAATCGAGAAAGATTTGGTATATGTTTACGTTGTATTCCCCGCACTTCTGAAGTATCAATTTGACCGTAAAGAGTTGATCGGTTGTGGGGCGACCAGGTCTGAAACCGCTTTGATATACACCAATGATTCGTTCTGCGTACGGTTTTATTCTATTTTCCAGAATTTTCGTCAAAATTTTATACGACGTAAAAACTAGTGATATGCCCCTGTAATTCTCACACCGCAGTTTGTCTCCCTTTCTGTGAATCGGACAGATGATGCTTCTGCGCCAATCGCCTGGGATCTCCTCGTCCTCCAATACTCGCAGGAGCAATTGATGTATGGCATCAACTAGACCCGTTTCACTGAATTTTAGCAGGTCAGCTGGAATCTCGTCAGCGCCCGGCGCTTTATTTCATTTTAGTGACCGAAAGGCGAGATCAGCTTCCTCTACTGTTGGCGGTTGTATTGGTGGGCCTAGATCAACAATATCGTCGAGAGCTTTTTGTATGGGGATGTTAGATGCTAGGTTCAGAAGCTCTTCAAAATAAGAGGTCCATCGTTTGTTAATGCCATCGGTTTCGCTTATTTTCGCTACTCCTGGGTTGGTAGCCGTTCTTAATTGTATCTACTAGTTTGTATGCTTGTCTGATGTTCCTATTAGCTATTTTAAATTTTCGTTTATATTTAGCAACTGCTCGTCAAAGTATTTACGTTCCTACGTCTAATTATTGTATTCGATATTCGCCGTAGCTCGTCATATTTTCCCTTCTGGCTCTGGTTCCTCGTTGAATACATTGTCTGTAGGCCTCGTTTTTCGCGTCAAGTTTTTGCATTCGTCGTCGAACCAGTCATTTCGCGCTCACCGGGCTTTATATCCCACGACCTTCTCTGCGAAATCTCTGATGATACCCTTGAGTTCTTCCCAGAACCCATGGACGCCTGTGTTGCTGATGTTTTGTAGCATAGGTGATAGTCTTTCCTCAAGGGCGGTAGTATACGCCACCGCTGTAGCATCGCTCAGAAGCTTATCAACTGCAAAGATTTTGGGAGGGCTGATTCTCGATTGGTGCACTGAGGAATTTCTACATCTGTAGGTCGTCTTCACCAAGTGATGATCTGAATCGCAGTTTGCTCCTCGATAGGAGCGGACATCCATCACACTAGATGCCCATCTCCTGCAAATGAGGACGTAGTCTCCAATGGTCCCCCGGTGCCAACTTTCATTTCCGACTTTGGCGTTAAAGTCTCCTAGCAGCAATTTGACGTCGTTTGTTGGAAGTGAGTCGAAAAGAGCCTCAAGGCGGTCGTAGAGCTTGTCTTTTACTGCGTCTTTTTTAACTTCAGGGGGAGCATGCACATTGATGAACCAGAGATTGAAGAATCGAGCCTTAATGCCAATCGCACACAGCCGTTCATTTATGGGTTTGAAGTCAGTAATCTGCGGCTTGAGGTGATTGTTTACTATAAATGCTATTCCAAACTCCGTGCGGCTCGATGGTTTGCCACTTGTAAAAATTGTGTGCGATTTCTTGTCATTGATCTCGCTGCCAAGCCAATTTGTTACTGCAATAACGCTCCGTTTTGTACTTTTTGACCTGCTGAAAGAGGGGCTTCTCGAGCCCCGGTTTGTTCAGGGAGTGTACATTCCAGGATCCGAAAGAATAATCCTTTAGTCGTTTGCGTGGTCGTCGTTGTTGATCCGTCCAATCCGAGGCTTTTGTTCCAGGTTTCTTGACGTGGAGTGGTTTTTACAAGGACGAATTGGCCGCACATCGCTTAACCACATTCAAGGGATGGCCTCCGAATATAGCTGCTTCAGATGGCTTAATAAACGTGCTGGAGTTTACACAACTATGTTGCGGCTCCAACTACGCAAGTCATTCCATCCTACTAAACTTGAGACGCTTAGGTGTTGGTCAGCCATTCAGGCTACAGCTATCTGCCTTTTTCCAAACTGTATTATTGCTAAGACTTGGCCGTCAATGGTTTTAAACACTGCCATTACCAGAGGGCGGTTCCGAAACTGTTAAGCCGAATTGTAGTAAAGTGTAAATAACACCCAGTATGAAGGATTCCAAAGTGGAGCTTCCTGTATTTAATGGAAGCTATCGTGATTAGCCGATATTTCGCGACTTATTTGAGACTATGATGGACAAAAATGTCTGGCTGCAGTTCAGAAGCTTCAATACTTAAAAATGCATTTGGAGGGAGAACCAGAACAGCTACTACGTCATTTTAAAGTCGCGGAAAAAAATTTATAACGCAGCGTGGATTTTATTAAAGGATCGATTCGAAAATATGAATATTTTGGTCAATCATGAGTTGACATTTTTGTTCGAGTAACTAACTATACTTGTGGATTCTACAAGCGAGATATTATAAAACGCCTGTTGGACACAGCATCCGAGTGCCTGCAAGCACTTTGTAACATGGACATTGATGTGTAATCTTAGGATCCGATAATTTTATATGTATAGTATATCACCAAATATAGGTATATAGTCCAAAGACTGAGCTAGGATTCTCATAAACTTTGGGAACAAAAGAAAAATCGAACTAAGGAACTCTTGGGGTACACTAAACGAATTCTTGGTGGCTAGATTTAGGACCATTAAAGCTGTCGCGGCTAAGAAAACATCGGTGACTCTCTCAAATAGCTGTAGAATTACCAAGAATAGCAAGCCCTTCTACACTCAAACAAAACCATCTTGCCAGAAATGCAAAGGTGAACATACTGTAATGTTTCGACCGAAGCCGGGTTCGTTAGATATTCTTATGCTAAATAATGAAAACAATTCGATTGAAAACCACACACACTTGATACTGAACTCAAAATGACTTCTGAACTTCGACTGACTTTTTAACTTCGACTGACTTCTGCGCTCTTGATGACCCTGGCTTTCTATAGCTAATCTCCGACTCCAGAACAATTTAGATGGTTCGAGACTCTGCTCTCTCGTTCTATTATGACTTGTTATCAAAGGTTCCAAATGGTTCGAGACTCCGCTAGTGATCATTCTATTATCGTGACTTGTCATCGGTGGGTCGAGACTATGATAGAGTTTAATACAGTCTGTATCATAAACGTGACGTACCCCATGCATACAACAATACAAATCGAAGATGCAAGCAGCGGATTATTCTTTCGGGTCCTGGAATGTACGCACCCTGAACAAACCAGGAGCCGAGAAAGCCTTCTTTTAACAGGTCGAAAAGTACAAACTAAGCATTACTACAGTCCAGGAAACAAATTGGCTTGGCAGCGAGATCAATGACAAGAAATCGCACGCAATTTTTACGAATGGAGAACGGTCGGACCACAAGGAGTTTAGACTAGCTTTTATAGTGAACAATCACCTCAAGCCGCACATTATTGACTTCAAACCCATAAATTAACGACTGTGTGTGATTCGCATTAAGACTCAATTCTTCAACCTCTGGCTCATCAATGTGCACGCCCCCACTGAAGTTAGAGAAGACGCAGTAAAAGGTGAGTTCTACGCCCCCCCCCCCCCCCCCCCCCCCCCCCTAAGACTCTCTTCGACTCGTTTCCAACAAACGACATCAAACTGATGCTGGGAAACTTTAACGCGAAAGTCGGAAATGAAAAATAGCACCGGGAGACCACTGGAGGAAATATAACGACAACGGCCAGCGACCTTATCGACCTCGCTTGCAGCAGGAATCTGATCGTAAGCTCCGCATCGAGGCATTCACAAGCGACCTCGTTCGACGAAGAATGCAAAAATTCACTTGACGCGATAAACCAGGCTTATAGACAATGGTTTCAGTAAGTTACCAGAGCCAAAAGAGAAAAATATGACGGGCTACGGCGAATGATGAATAGTATAATTAGACGTAAGAAACGTAAAAATAGTTGATGAATATTAACGAAAATTTTACGTATAGGAACACCAGACAAGCATACAAACTAATAAATACAATTAAAAACGGCTACCAACCCAGCACTAGCCTCTGTAAGGACAGGGATGGAAACATCATCAGCGACATCGATAGCATTAACAAACGGTGGGCCTCTTACTTTGAAGAGCTTCTGAATCTACCATCTAACATCCTCAAACAAGAAGCTCTTGACGATATTGTTGATTTAGGTCCTCCCATACAACCCCCGACAGTAGAGGAAGTTGATCTCGCGTTGGAATGATTAAAACGAGATAAAGCGCAGGGCGCTAAGGAGATTCCGGCTGAACTTCTAAAATTCGGTGGAACGTCACATAGTTAATGTCATCCATCAATTATTGCTGCAAATATGGGAAGGCGAAGTAATCGCAGACGATTGGCGCAGAAGCATCATTTGTCCATTTCACAAAAAGGGAGATGAACTATAGTGTGAGAATTACAAGGGCATCTCACTAGTCTGTACGTCTTCCGTACGCAGAACGAATCATTGGCGAATATCAAGGCGGTTTCAGACCTGGTCGCTTTACAACCGTTCAGCTCTTTAAGGTCAAACTGGTACCTCAGAAGTGCAGCAAATATAGCGTAGGCGTATACCAAATCTTTGTCGACTTCAAGCAGGCATACGACAGTATCAAACGTGGTGTACTGTACATCATCATCATCAACATCATGCTGCAATTTGGTATAGCAGTAAAATTAGTGCGACTCACAAAGATGACGATGACCAACTCCGTCTCACAGGTCAGGTTTCACAATAGACTTACTGATCTATTTGAAACACGCACTGGTCTGAAAAAGGGCGATGGACTGGCGCCGACGCTCTTCAACCTAGCACTGGAATTTGCTATTCGCTCCGTGTGTAGAAAACCATTATACGACCAGTGCTATGCTATGGCTGCGAAACATGGACCCTAACTCAAGCCTCAGCAAACATGCTAGACACATTCGAACGCAAGGTTCTGAGGCGAATTTTCGGGTCTGTGTGCGATTGAGATGGATGGCGCATCCGGAACAACCATGAGTTGTATGAACTGTACGATGAGCAGAAAGTTTCGAAAATCGTAAAACTACAACGTCTTCAATGGACAGGGCATGAACAACGAATGGACGATGATCGCGTGCAAAAAAAGTAATGAACGGACGACGGGTCGACGGAGCGAGACTGCCTAGATGACCGAGAGCTCAGTATGTGCAGACTCCGAGCAGCTACTAGACTTCCAAAATTGGAGGACGCGGTCACGTGACCGAGAATAATTAGAGGACCACGATCCAGGGGGCCAAGACCCGACGTCGGGCTGTTGTTGACTAACGAAGAGTTTACCAAACTGATCATGCAAATCGAAGCTTGTTTGAATTCGAGGCCCTTATATCTAGCGAGCAGCCATCCTCGGGACTTCGAGACTTTAACGCCGGATCATTTTTTAGTCGAAGGTGCACTGTTAACTCTACCGGAACCCAATTTGGATGATATTGGCATTAACAGACTTGATCAATGGACTGTGGAATTTTCACGATTGCAGCAGTGCCCCAAAAGGGATAGCGTTCAGGCCAATGTCGAAATTGGATTGTTAGTCTTGGTGAAAGATGAAAATCTCCAGCCTAGTTGTTGGTTACTGACTTGCGTCATCGAAATCTAGGGCCCAACGGATTGGTGCAAGTAGTGCACGCAATCTGTTAAAAAGAGCAATTACCAAAATACATACGTATACTTCCTCTTGAATAACCTGAAAATAAATCAACTGAGTCTTAAACTAAAAAAGAGCATCGTATCCCTTTTTAAAGAGTTTTTCATTAAGAACGATGCATTTTGTTTTTTCAATTAAGAAACTTGTGGGTTAAATATGGAAATAAATTTTATTCCAAATGAGAGTACAATCAATGCCATTAATTATGGAATAATATATCGTTCAAATGTCTGCCCCGGGAGCGCTGGCACGAGTGACTACGCTGGACCCAATTTTCCATGACTCGAGCACACATATCGGCTGAAATACCAGGAATTTCGCATTCGATGTTGACCTGTAGCTCTTCTAACGTTGCTGGCTTATTGACATAGACCAGCGATTTAATATAACCCCAAAGAAAAAAGTCCAAAGGGGATAAATCGCACGAACGAGGCGGCCATTCGCGAGGACCGTTGCGTGAGATAACTCGCTCGCCGAACTTCGTCTTCAATAATTCGATTGTGTCGTACGCTGTATGGCACCGTTTTGCGCCGTCCAGTTGAAACCACATAGCGTCCAGCTGGTCCCAAAAATACTCCGATATCATTGTCCTGTAGCGATCGCCGTTTACGGTTGTTGGCGCGCCGTTATCATCAAAAAAGGAAAATGGGCCGATGACACCGCCGCGCCGGCATGAAAACCGCACCAAACAATTATTTTTTTCGGAAAAAGTTCTGTCTCGTCCTTCACTTCAGGCTGCTCACTCGACCAAATGCGGCAATTTCGCTTGTTGACAAATTCGTCGAGTCAGAAGTGAGCTTCATCCGAAAAGATGATTTTCTTGTGAAAGTCGTCATCAGCTTGCATCTGGTCCAGAGCCCAATTAGCGAATGTGCGACGCTTAAAATGGTCGGTTGCCTTCAGTTCCTGAGTCAACGGAATCTTACAACAACTTTTTATACGTTTTTGACTGACGGTCGGATTGCCTTGTTGGGTGATTTTTTTGTGATGGTATCCTCACAATAAACTGAGCTATTCTTTAAATAACAATTAACGTATCTCTTACACTGTAAAAAAAATTTACACGGACGGAACGGCCCAATAGCCCTAGCTACGTAAGTCGACGTCTTAAAACAGGTAAATATTTTAAATCGATATGAATGTATAGTCTCTCATACAGTCAATCAAATTGGCCTTACGATTGAGGTGAACCAAATTAGAACCAATTTCTTCGTCAAGTCTCGAGTTGTACGGTCCCGGCCGTGCAAAACATCAGCGATGTATGGAAATGGCGTTTGTTGTTTGTTTTTAAGAATGAAGCCAATGTTCCAAACATTAGTAAATGGGACCATAATGCTTTTATGCTCGATAACACAAAATAATGAATTAAATTTTAATTAAATTCAAACTCAGATATTTTTACCATCCATGTCTTACCGCTTAGTTATACTGTGCATGAAAACGTCCTCAAGACGCAGCCAACGAAAATCAGCTGTTCAGCCTTCTGTCCGCGATCGTTTGAAATATTTGAGCTGTGGAAAACTGACCTTCTAACAAAGTTGCAACATTTTCTTAAATTAAAAGTAGAAACATGCGCTTCCAAGGGCATAAAAGTAACTTAGAACAAAATAAATAGTGGCCCACAGTTTTAAATCACAAGCATATGTGAATTGACACTTCGTGGCGCGTTGATTCCGACAAAGTTGAACTCGTCTTCGTGAGCCACGTGTTGTTCGCGCAGAGTATACTTATCGCCATCTAAAATACATTGGTTCAACTTTATTTGACAACAGAAGTCGTGTTCGTTACGCACACTATAATCCAGCCTTTAAGATCATTATAGTTAGCACAACAGATCCAAAAGTTTTGACAGCATCTTAAGGAATCATAAGCAAATCGAACGACGAGTTTTAATACGTTCCTGCGGCAGCCGGTTCTTCGTACCGGAACGACCCGTTTTTCAACTAATACCACACGGGTTCTCATGATCCGGGCCCGGGAGATTGACGGCTGTCAAGCATTGTTTAAGGTGCGTTACTATTAGGCACACGATCGTCGTACATTATTCGCGGTTAGCGATCAAGCCATAGAGCACGGAACACTATTGTATCTTTTTGATCGTCGCCTGCGATCGACACAAAGTGATGCCTAGCAAAACAAGGTGCGTTTTGCACAGAATTCAATGGTACAATCTTCATATATATGTCCTTTCTTCCTTCCCTATTTGTCATAGCTAAATACGTGTTTGATTATTTCAACGAAGATGTCGAGTGAGGATCGCTTTTCTTGCAAAACGATATTTGTGCCTGAAATATTGGAGGGCGCGTTGTTGAAAATCAGCTTAATACCGGTCTGATATATGAGTAGTACGAGTATAGTATGTAGATAGAAATTATATGTTCAGAAAAGATATTTAAAAACCCCTGGACATTCTGATAAAAATTGTTGACGTAGTTCTGAAATATCGTGAAAATAAATTTAACTCTTCACTGTAAAAAAATATATATAAAAATCCGCAAGGCATGTAAAAAGCAGTAAAAAGTCAGGCAGCGATGGTATATTTCTTGTACGGTCTTCTGGCGCGACTGAACGTCGAAACCAATTGCCCGCAAAAAAAAAAAAAATGATTCCAATGAGCTTTTGTCAATTTCTCTTCTTCATACCACGCAAAACTGAAATATCCTTCCTAAAAAAATTCCAGTGCACTTTTTGCATACCGCTGCCAATTCATGCCAACCAGTCTCGCGAATAGCAAATATGTATTACTCAGGACCTCGATGTGATGTAGGTACAAAATTCGCGCGGTAGTCAAGATATGGTAGTGGTTGTATAGTGCCGGTGTCTGTATGACACTTGAAACGTGTTGTGTGAGACAAGGCCACAACGGCTAACTTCTGCGCAACCTCATTCAATATACCCTTCCAGCTTCCACATACGCACACACAGATCAGGCGAAATCTTTCAAAACAGCGAGATGTTTTCGAAACTAGTCCCTTTTTCGAACTGAAATTCGCACATGCTCGTTGTACTTCCACCCTCACGTAAAGCCCTAATTGCAAAAGAGCACTTTTTTTGCACACTCACCCCTCGTGAGGTAGCCGTGTTCCATGTCACGACAACATGTTCTGTGCCGCTTCTGCTGCTTTTGTTGTTTTGACTCTCGTATCGTATGTTATAAAAACAATTCGGAAGGGTCTCCCCTGCGTAAGGACTCTCACTTTGTTTCCTGCCTTTAAGATCTCGCGCGCTGAATTACAAGGATACGAATGGCAGCTAACTATATGGTATGCTGCTCTTCATCCGAGTGTTGTTCTGTTGCTTGTTTGTTCGTTCAGGGTAGCCAATTTAGTTTTGGGTGGTGAATGTGAGATGAGGAATTTTTATGCGATTAAAATCACTTCATTTACATGACCTTTCGCAAGAATGTTTTCTTGGAATGTTTGGATAGGTTTGCAGATTTTTTTATCGACATGCGATTGCAGGGAGAGTTCTGTGAGGTCGTTCAATTTTGTGTTTACTGGGTTCATCCTACATATGGACGGATTTCTTGGTCATATGTATGCATTTGAAAAAGGTCCTTTACTAAATTAATGATAGATACACAACAGTCATGAAAAAAAGGCATCATTAATAAATGCCTACTGAATGAAGTAGATCTGTTTTTCAGGAGTTAGATAGACACTTCCCCAAGCTGTGTGCGTAGAGTGAGTGTAATTTATTGGATTTAGATCACAAAGCATCGAGGTGCATACCACTTTGTTGGTTTCTTCCGGTGTAGGTAAAATGCTTTCTGTGCGGATACTATTTTAAGACCTATATGTGAATTTCAAAATATCCTGAATTGATTAAATACATCCATCAAAACAGTGAAAACAAATTATCCATACGGTGAATATGTAAATGTATGTCATTTAAATCCAAAATCAGCTCGGACAACAACCAATGCCACAGCTGGATTTGAACCATCGAATGGACGGATGAATACATCGGACTGACATGACGCCTCAATGCACTAAGCTACCGATTAACTGATATGCAGATACTTGTTTCGGGAGAGGAATAGAACTGAAATGATATACACCACGCATTGCCCTAAAAACTCTGGTTATTTTTTTTTTCGAGTCTGGTTATGTAATTTTGGTAACCGTATTGTCTTTTACATCAAATAAATATACTAAGTACAGATACTAAATTTTAAAGACCAATTGTACGGTGTTATCCAAGTGTATTAATTCACTGGATGGATAGAAAAAGTGAATTTTCCAGTAACTGGTATTAAAAGGAGTCATACATTTTTTACAGTGTAGGAATAATATTTTTCATTCCCTCTATCAAGGAAGGCAAGCATTGTTATGTAGCAAAGATGGACATAAAATAAAAAAACGGTTAAAAATAACGGCTATTTAACAGAAAAAAAACGTTAGACGTTAGAGTCAGGAGGCTGGACTGCTAGGTGTACAACTTTGCTTCCGCCGTTTTTCCCTGGAATTAAAAGCCTAATTGTCAAAAAGTACTTACAGATGTATTATTCAAAGTACTGTCCATCGCCAGCGAAAACTTTCGCCCATCTCTCCGGCAATTTTCGGATTCCGTCTCGGAAAAAGAAGGCGTCTTTCGACGTGATCCATGATTGGATCCATTTTTCGACTTCCTCGTACAAACGAAAATTCTGATCAGCCAGGCCGTGCGAACGAAACAGATGGTAGTCGGGAGGATGTCTGGGGAGTACGGCAGGTGGGCCAAGATTTTCCATTTCAGGGTTTCCAAGTATGTCTTGACCACTTTTGCGACGTGTGGCCGAGCATTGTCATGCTGGAGGATGACTTTGTCGTGTCTCTCTTGGTACTGTCGTCGTTTTTCCTTTAATGCTCGACTTAAATGCATCAACTGCATTCGGTACCGATCTCCTGTGATAGTTTCATTCGATTTCAGTAGCTCGTAGTATATCACACCGAGCTGGTCCCACCAAATGCAAAGCATAACCTTGGCGCCGTGAATATTCGGTTTTGCCGTCGACGTTGAGGTCTGTCCGGGCATTCCCCATGACTTTCTGGAATTATCGTAACGGACCCATTTTTCGTCGCCGGTTACGATGCGATGTAGAAATCCCTTCCGATTCTTCCTTTGAAGCAATTGTTCACATGCAAATAATCGCACTTCAATATGTCTCGGTTTTAACTCGTACGGAACCCAATTTCTTTGTTTCTGAATCATGCCCATGGCCTTGAGGCGTTTCGAAATGACTTGCTGAGTCACTCCCAGTGATTCAGCTAATTATTTTTGGGTTTAGCACAAATCTTCATCGAGCAGTGCTTCCAATTCGTCGTCTTTGAAAAAATTTTCTCTCCCACCATGCTTGTCCTCGACATTGAAATCGCCACTTTTAAAACGTTGAAACCACTCACGACATGTTCTGACACTCAAAGCAACCTCACCGTAAGTATCTGAGAGCATTCGATGAGCCTCAGCTGCAGTTATTTTCAAGTGGAAGAAGATCAAAACTTCCCACAAATGACGAGAACTTGGCTCGAAAACAGACATTTTGAATCGCGAATAACTTTGTGACACTTTTGAACTCCGTATCTTGACCAGCCCTCACCGATGCAGCCGTCTGTCGGAAAACGGCGGAAACAAAGTTGTACACCTATAAACCGTATGGCCATAGCGACAGTTGCTACAAAATCTGGCCAAGGTGAAACCGTGCCCAAACTAAGGTTTGAGAGTTCAACTTCTCCGCCAAATTCCCCGCCAGAGCTGAAGGGAAGGGGGGGGGGGGGGTGCAGGGATCTTTGCTGACGCACTAATTATTTCGGAGTGCTACCGCCTCGCAGATCATGCCAGCATCTTTCAGGCGGAAACGCTTGCAATCATGAAAGCTTGTCACACTCTCAGAGACATACCAGATAACCAGAGCATCGCCATTTGCTCGGACAGCCAGGCCGCTATCAAGGCACTGAACTGATAGAAGATCAGGTCTGCATATGGAGCAGGTTTTGCAACAAACAAACAAAGCTCCCAGACTGCATCGTGTCTCGGCTAGAAAGGGCACAGGTCAGATAAGTACGCTTAAGGAAGCGGATGGTAAAACTACCACAGATGCCAAAGCAACGGGCAAACTTCTCCTATGAACCCATTTTCCTGGTTGTAAAGTCCTAGGAGAGAACGGCCCTCTGTCACTCGCTATTGGAGGAGTGCACAAAGCTTCACACGGAAGATAATGTTAAGTGGGCTATTCGATATTTTGATCTCTTTAACTCACCAAGTACTGATGCGCTTCTTCAGAAAGGACAAGAAGCACTGACCCCATACATCTTGATTATATTTAGAGGCAGCTTCGCACTGGGATTTATTCCTCACATATGGAGATCCGCGAAAGTAGTCTTCATTCCGAAAATGGGAAATCGCCCAAAAGATGATCTTAAATCATACAGACCCATCAGTCTCACCTCCTTCATGTTAAAAGCGTTGGAGAAAATCTTGGATAAAAATATTCGACAAACTCTCCTGAAGAGAAAACCCCTACACGAAAGACAGTTTGCCTATCAAGCAGAAAAATCTACAGAGTCAGCTCTCCACTGCCTGGTGAGGGACATCGAGGCGACAATTGAGGCTAAAGAAACTGCTCTTTCAGCTTTCCTTGATATAGAAGGGGCTTTCGACAACACGCCATTCATAGTCATCGATAAAGCACTGAAGGAAAATAAATCCGACACCACTACAACAAAATGGATAGGACACATGCTTTCCTCCAGAAGGATCATCGCCAATATTGAAGGCGTCACCCTACTTAGAAAATAAGGTCTGCATATGGAGCAGGTTTCGTCACCCTCCTAATTTCGCCCGTGGCTGCCCACAGGGAGGAGTCTTGTCTCCTCTTCTATGGTGCATGGTGGTTGATGGCCTGCTGAGGAAACTCACGACGCAGGGCTACTCAGTCCAGGGCTACGCCGATGACTTGGTGATATTGACTAAAGGAAAGTTCGAGAAGATTCTACCAGACATCCTTGAAGCAGCTCTTTGCATTGTGCAAGAATGGTGTAATGACACCGGACTTCGAGTCAACCCAACCAAGGCAGTTGTCATTCCATTCTCTATAGGTAGAAGAAGAAATCTCAGGCATATCAGACGCCCTTAAATGTACAACTCTCCCCTACCCATGGGATATTTCACCAAATATCTGGGCGTAACCCTCGACAGTAAACTTATCTGGCAGGAACACTAAAGCCTTGTGGATATGTAGGTAATATGTAGGCAAAACGTGGGAAATCAAGCCCTCTATAGCCCTGTGGATTTCAAAGGCTATTGTCAGACCAGTCTGGTGGAAAAGAGCACTTACTGCTGCTGGCAAGACCATTTTAGGCGAAGTCCAGAGATTTGCATGCCTATTGGTGACAGGGGCTATTCGCTCTTGTCCAACTAGTGCTCAAGATGTACTGCTCGAACTACAGCCGATACACAGAAGCTAAAATGGCAATCGCGAGACTAGTTGCATACAATGCTAATGTAGAGCTATGTCCAGTACAACTCAGTTGGCTTAGTATAGCCACAAGGATGCCATCAGACCTTCTTGTGAAAGAAATATCATGTAATATGAAACAAAGAGCATTGGCAGGAAAAATTTTCCAACCTTCCCCCTCACACCATCAAGTGGTTCACAGATGGCTCGAAAATCATCTTGGCAATATCAACACTAGAAAAGGCGTCCATTTCAGTAAAGTCGTGGGCTCCCAAAAAAGCCCTCCTCCTTCTTAACAAAGCAGGATAGGTGCATAGGAGATGAAAACGCACTATTCCTCTTCCTCGTCACCGCAGCTTCTACAAAAGTCATTGTCAGGTAGGTGAAGTCTCCTGGCGTCCTCTCCAATCAAGCAATGCCCAGTGATGACTCCCACATCCGCTCTGATATGCTGCCTTTTGAGTGACAGCCGTTTAGCTGATCGGCCAGAATCCAATCTGGGCCACAGCGGCTTTGTTGAAAGATACATATTGTTATTCAACTATATACAGTTGGTCTTGATAATAGTTTGCAAGCAGCGATAGGCATGCAACTGTTCCAATGGACTTCTCCAGCCAAGTTTGTTGTTGTTGTCTGGCAAGTTCGTCTGCTTGACAGTTACCGAAATCATTGTGGACCAGAATAAAGCATAAGAAAGTGGCACTCATCTCTGTAAGCAGCGAGTGACATTCCGGCACAGCCTTTAAAGTAATAAAGCCCCGATCGAGGGTTTTAATTACAGCTTGGCTGTCTGTAAAAATTGATATTGCGTGACGGTCCAACCAGTTCAGGGCTTCTGTAATCATCGTAATCTCTGCCTGAAAACACTACAGCAAATAGGGAGACTGAACTAGAAGCTTAGGCTAAAGCTATTACAAAAACTTTAGCGCCTGCTCCCTCGTCCGTTTTAGAGCTATCTGTGTGATTTTTAATGACTTATGCAGCGGAAGCACCTTTCCTTTCCATTGACTGCGTGATGATATCAGGCCGACAAACTTCTTGTCAAGCACATATTTTGGAGCCGTATAGTCAGTCGTTGCCGGAATATTTGGGTTATTGAGAATAGCAGCGTGTCCAGAGTTTGAAGTAGGCCACTGGCCTATATCACATAGCACAAATGATCGTATTTGCGGCCATCTGTTCTCCGAAGATGACAGCAGGGAGCAGGTTAAGCAGCATGTTCAAGGTCTCAGAAAGAGTAGTCATAAAAGCCCCAATAATAGCGATGCTGGCCATTTTTGGCACCTTACCCAGCAAGCTAGGATTAGCCGCTCTACTCAGAGCAGTCCACCAAACAACAACCCCAAACGTTTGTATAGGGCGCAAAACAGCTACATTGAGCCAGCGCAGTGTTTCAGGTTGCAGGCCCCTGCTTTTACCATTAGCCCTCTTACAGGAGTAGAGTGCGATTGTAGCCTTGTCTACCCTCTCCTGTATATTCCGATTCCAGGATAATTTTTTGTCCAGAATGAGTCCAAGAAATTTTGCCTTATCAGTAACAACTAGGTTCGTCCCCTGCAACATAGGCGGCTCAAACCGAGGTGTACTATACTTCCTTGTGAAGATGACAAGCTCAGTTCTGTTCGGATTAATATTTAGCCCACAGTTGTCAGCCCAAGTGGTTAGAAGTGGATAAATGGGTACCAAAAAAATGTTGTCTGATGTCCACTCTTAATCACGTACCTCTATACTTAGACCTAAATTGAAAGCCTGTTTTTTTTTATATATGTAAGTTCGATAATTGGTAACACCACTCAACAATATAATTTCCCTTAACATAAAACGAAAAGGGCACCTAACGTTTGTGTCCAGCTTTTGTTTTTCACAGAAATTTAGAAACATTTAAGGATGTAAAAAATAAATCAGAAAACAATGAAGAAAAACCACACCAAATAAAAATATGTTCTCGGCTGTTTTTCCAGTCAATGTCAAGTCACGCACAAGAGTAACACAATGTACGCACATCATAACATTGAGGCTCAGTAATTGAAGCGCTTCGGGTGTTTCGGATACTATGTGGACATATCTGCAATGTTATAAGGGGAAAATTATTTGCTGCCTAAGATGCCTTAGATAAAAAGAAATGCTTAAAGTGACATAGCATGAGTTTGAGTTTGCCTAGTAGTGGAGCATGGGATAGGATACACCTATGTTGCTACCAGTAAGAAACAATGGCCTTTTTTCGCTGAAATGATTTGTGTAATAGGGAAATTTTTCTACATACTACTTATACAAAGGATATCTGGGATAATTCAACTCATCCTATACAACATTTTTCGGTTGAATCGCGGCCAAAATACTTCTGTCCCGATGTGTCTTTAAGGGCTTCCGCTTATAGGTGGGCTCGATCACGAATTCGAACTGTTCTTTATCGAAGTGCCGATCAGCTCGATTTTAGATCGACTGCAATCTGGTCTCTGCTACACGCGACATGTTTGCAACAGTCGGATGACTTTGAAATAGTAGTTGAAATTAAGGTGTGTACAAGATGCAGAATTGATTATGTGATTCTTTGTTTGATATTGTAAATTGGTTTTTGGCGCGGAAGTGATCTGTTCCCTGGGACAATCGTTGCGCCGATGAAGATTAAATAATGATGGTTGGATGATGATGGCTAGATGATGATGTTTGGGTGATGATGATGAGCGAGATCGATTTACATATTAATTTCGCACCGATACAGAGTCGAGCTGTGATAGAAAAAAAAGAATATCGTGGCGATTGCGAGTCACTTTCAAGCAGTTTGAGTCGATGTCGAGCCGATCTGTGGGCAGAAGACCTTAATCTTACTTTACCCCCTTTGACATACATCATGTACCTTTTCTTACTGGGCGGAATTTGCTCCGAGAACAAGGCTAAGCTTTATGAGCGCCACCACATAACCCTGATCGTTCCATCATCTACAGTACAATTGACTTCGTCTTCTTGCATAAGAGTTGTTGGTGGCATAATCAATTCCGCCGGGTGACATGCACAAGATGCAATAAGTGCCTGGCCCACCTGAGCCTCAGCAGCCTGCGGAGCACGCCAAGTCGGCCATTGGCAATGAGATGTATCTTGCGTTTTCTTTAATTATGCATTATGCGGACTATGAGGAGTACTTTTATTTCAATAGCCCCTGACTTTGTCGTCATTTTTGTTCTAGATGTTGCTTGTGCTGCTGTTGTCATTATTGCTGGCGGTTGTGTGTTTCTGGCTCTCCAATTGCTTTCCGTTGCCATTGGTGCCATTCCCGCAATTGGTCGGACCTTATGTTTGCATTTGCCTCTCATAAGATATTATAAATGATATTTTGTAATAATTTTGCATCTTGTCTCTTATCGCTGATATTGACTTGCATGTCAGAATGTGAAATTAGCTCAATTGCATGTTGTTTGTATTTCCGTGTTTAATTAATAGGTGCTTGAAGATATCTCAGTTCAATTGGATTTTTTTTTACAATATGGTTCTATAGTATGTATAGGGAATACATCCCATACCACAAGGAGGAATCGTAGAATCAGCATAATGTGATAAAAATTTAATTATGCCATGTACTTTTATTTCGTGATGCTCCTGGTTTTAGAGGCACATGGAGTCACGTCGCAAACAGCTCTAAGATAAAGACCTAAGACGAGAACTCGATAATTGTTAGATGATACTAATATCGTGTAATTTAGGATTGAGTTTCAGATAAATATTCCTCATTCATAGGACTGATCAATTTACCAATGCCAATAGGTACCTCGAGTTGCATGGAGAATGTATGTGGTTGATCTTAAAAATTAATTTCGGGTCAGTAGCATAGTTATATTTATATACATGTAGTTAAATTAGCATAGTAATCATTACAGTAAAGCTATCTACTTGTAATCTTAGCCAACAATCATTATGTTTTCATATGAGTATATTTAAACAGGCCTGAATTCGTTGGCAGAGATAAAAGATAAATCTACTAAAGAAATCAATTGTACTACTATTGATCCGTTGATTTTTCGTTTATACATATTCAGATCATACATACTTATGTTGGTCGTTCAAAGAGCCGAAGTCATTTTAATGTATTTTCTATACACATTTATTCCAATTAAAAGCCAAATCACTCTATTCAGATGTGGAGGCACAAAACGTGGCTCCCATATCACAGATCATTATAGATACCAGATAGCAGATAGAATTGATATGAAAACACTAGCAACAAATGGGTTTGATTTCACATTTTCTTCTGTACACGCAATAGATCACTCTCTCTTTTCACTAGGGCTAGTATAACAGATAAGAAACGTGTATTTCAGAAAAATAAAAACGGAAAATGCTCATGTTGATTTGCATGGATTTTTCATTAGTTAAGCCATTGAAATCTTTTTTAATATTTCTTTTTTAATATTTCATAGTTTAGTGTATATCTCGGTGTAAAATAGAAATCATTCACATTTGAACCGAATGTAAATCAATACTCGTCAATTGTTTCATCGAAAGAAGACCAAATATTGTTGCACTGAGTGCGAGCCACATGACCCTCTGTAACTCAAATCTATACGCGACAACAGGAGATTTGGATATCCACTCGGGAAAACTATAGAATCCTGAGCTTTCGGATTCTAAGAAATCCACGACGGAAATCCTCTCCAGAAAAAGAGAACAGTCCCTCTCCGGCACAACTGTACAGTCCAAAAATTCTCTCTTGCAATACTGAAAACTAGAAGTCCTGGCCTTCTGGAATAATTGTATAAAAAGGTAATATCATAGTAGATATTGGATCATCATCATCGTGCCGCAACAGCCCGACGTCGGGCCTTGGCCACCTGGAT
The DNA here is from genome assembly GCA_964017055.1 of Chloromyia formosa. Lineage (NCBI taxonomy): Eukaryota > Metazoa > Arthropoda > Insecta > Diptera > Stratiomyidae > Chloromyia > Chloromyia formosa. Next base: position 65,566,656 of record OZ024818.1, read on the forward strand.
CGTTGTCCTCCAATTATCTCGGTCACGTGACCGCGTCCTGCAATCTTGGAAGCCTAGTAGTTGCGCCACTTTTTTGCTTTCTGTAGATAGTTCTTGTGACATAAGTTGGAATTCACTAGCATCTTCAAAAAATAAAACTATATCGTCGGCAAACCTCAAATGGTGGAGTCGCCTTCCGTTAATATTTTCTCCGCGCTTGTCCCAATCAAGGTTCCTAAATATGTATATGTTCCAGCACGGCGCAAAATATCTTAGGCGACAGCGGGTCTCCGTGTCGCACTCCCTTTTCTACAATATTCTGAATGGTTCTCCGGTTTGTTCTGGTCTTTTATTGTTGTACTTTCTCGCAAACTTTTTCCGGATAAGCTGTCAGAATACGAGGATGTGTTCTAATGTTGAAAAATCTTTTCGGAAACCTGCCGATTCGTTTGGCCGAATCTCGTCTAAAAGTTTTGTTATCTGGTTTAGAAGAATTTTGGCAAGTACTTTTTAGATGTTAGATATTAAGCAAATGGGTCGATAGTTTTCGATATCTGTCGGATCTCCTTTTTGCGTAGAAAAATAATAGTTGCCTCTGTCCATTGTTTCGATATGCTTTCCGTTGTTAAGATTTCGCTGAACAAGAAACCGAAGGTGGTTAAAATGCCCAAGGCCAGTCAAAGTCTAACTTAAGGCACAGGCAAAGACATTTTGGCGCCCCCATGCGCCCCCATCTCCTCTTCACATTTTTTCAAAACAGTTTTCCATATAAACTAGAATTATCGCTTCAAATATTGTTTGCAAGCATATTTTTTTCCCATATTTTTTTTTTAAACGTACCCTTCAGCAAGCGGTTTCGCTTTATTATTAGCCCCGCAAAGAGAAAAGTGTTTTCAAAAACGCCACTTTAGTCAGGGCTGTTTTGCTTGGCACTCATTAAAGTCGATAATAAGCGCGTTCTGGGAAAATCTTAAACGTTCCAAGTTGGTTTCAACTCGATTCAATTTCAAGTGCAAATTGCATGTGAAACATAAACTGGGGAAATAAATCAGAAATTTTATTGCGATACATATATGTATTTCTCCTCTTTCAGATTTACAAGCATCGGAATAGCTGTATACTTGCAACGTTTAAGGTCCAGAACTCACTCAATGAATAGTTTCAGAAGATGCACACTGATGCGGAACGGTAGCGGGATTGCTCAGTAATTCTTTTTGCGCCTTCTGAACGACATGTAACATCAGATGTGAAATTTTTGTGTAGACTATTTCCGAACTTTTCTTTACACAACTTTGTTAAATATGTTCAATATGTTAAAGGGTTCATTTACCCTCTACAAAGTGGCTCGTATATAGTATATCACCTATGAACTGACAAAAACATTGCGGCACCATGCTCGGCAAACTGATTATTCTATTATTATTCACCTAGGCAGGGGAAATGTACACCATTGTTCCGCAACTGTTGAGCCTTCTGAACTCATCCAATGATCGCAACAGACGTCCGCGACCACGCGCAACCACGTCAACTTCATAGAATGTGCGGAAAAAAATTCTCCCTGTTTCAACCGCGTTTCGCGTGAAATTTTGTTCGACGTGTGTGTCGAGGTTGTCACTCTCACTGGAGAATGAAGACCGAACTTCCATTTAACCTACAATTTCAAAGAACGCGGTGGAAATGAGGAAATTTTTCGCACATTCGATGAGATTGATGGTTCGACGGAAGAGCTTTCGTGGTTGTGCGCGATCATGTGTGGCGAACTTCAGGTTCGAAATTGAATCGTTCACGCATGTAAATTTGACCTGTAAGAATCATTTTCGATCGACTAAATCGCAAATCATTTACATACGAGTATAACTAAATGGAATTATATTCCATTCAGCTTTAAACTGATAAATTTCACTTTCAAGATTGGCTTTGTTCTTAGCGCCCTCTTTGGTGCCCTCTTCGGCGCCCTTTCAGAATCGGCGCCCCAGGCGACCGCTTGTTTCGCCTTAGCCTTTTACCGGCCCTGAAAATGCCGTCTTTCGTTCATTTTAAAATTGTTTAAACAACTCAGACACTAATCCACCTAAAAAGAAAGTCCCGAATAAATTTTATAGAGTCTATATAAACAGTTATGAATTAACATTCTTCCTTACCAATTAAAAAACATAATGATTTCGTGTTAAATAAATTATCAGCCAATAATTCAAATTTAATTCCGCTGCCGGATTAGGTGTCAAAATAAACAATCTTCTATTCGACTATTAAAAACCGATAAGATCAGAATCAGTTATAGAGAAAAAAACAGGACAATGACATTTATCAGAGATACGTTGGAAAGGAAATCAATTAAGAACTTGCCCGAAATGGGCAAATTATGCTCGTAGATTCATACTATCGCATCTTTCTTTTGTTTTAGACACACTGTGATCTTTGCCGAAATTCAATAAATTGAATAAAAAACAGAAAGCCAACAAATAGGAGGCAGAGGAATAAAGTATCAAACAGAAACTTGGTGTTTTTAAGTCGGACCTCACAGTAAATTCGAAGAGAAAATTTTCTTGACTGCCGAAATAGAAGTTTGCTTTTTTTGTCATTTCATTTCGCAATGGAATGACAGATAAAAATGATAATTAAGTGCCATAAAACTCGATTTAATTTTTCGGGACCGCGACTTAGCATAAATTTCTGGCTGTTGAGCGACTATACATATAGTCTGCAGATCTGTAGCAAGAAACCACCGGCAAAACGATAAGATGCCCTCTAGATCTGGTGCATGAGACGAAATAAAATTGGAATTATCGTAGAATTTTCGAATTGTTATTTTTTGTCGAGTCAATTCGTAGCCTCCGACAAAAAGATTAAGATACCCATCTTTTCGATTCGCCCTCGACCCGTTAGAAAACTTGTTGTTGGCTTTCATTGTCTCGGCGATTTTTATTTATTTTTTATAATGATGCGATTTGTCGGGTATTAAGCATTCAATTTGTCGGCATATACTGTTTGGTGAGATTGTGCAAAGTGGAACAATTAAGAACACCAACATTCTACCTACTGGACTACTTACCCGCTTCTTCCCATTAGCGAGTTTATAGTGGTTGGAAACATCGTCAACAATAATACGACAACATAGTAACCAAATTATCTCTTGACAATCACTACTTTTCCGATCCATAGTTTGGTCAGATACTCGCAATACTTTGTCTGTGTTGTTCCATCGTTTATGACGAGGAAAAGGTTACTTTTCGGCAGCAACTTGTGAAGCTTTATTGCACCGAAGCTCACACTTGATTATACTAACCATGATCTGGTACTGGTATATTTGGTTTATCATACTATACGACACCATAGTAGTCGTATACATACGCAGAAACAATTTCTCTTTTTTGCCGATCGTTTGGTCTCCATCCATAAGAACTTCTTTGGCATTCCGCTTCGTTCCGGTGATGTCTGCCACTCTTGTTGCTGATGATGGTTCACTTGTTCTTTTCCATCGTCATGGCAAACGGTGGCATTGTGCCCGAGTCTTGAACTACCTTGAAAGTTCATTTCTCTTCAAATCAGATTTTGACTACTCATACAAGTCAGTGGTACACGAGCGAGTTTAGTGCAAAGTTCAAGATTACCCGATTAATCTACCGCAACCTGCTGGATGTTCTAGATATTGGAGAATTTATTGAATCCGGATGCTTAACAGAAATACGATTAACTCTTCTGAACAGTCTATTCCTTAAGAAGTCCATTCGCTATCAGTTTAATTGACGATATTCCTGCAGGAACTGGACTGGACTGGACTGCAGTCCGCCTGAAACTAAGTGTGTGTGGTCAATTGAACACCAGTTAGTCTGAAGTCCAACCAATTACATACTTCACACTTCATCAATAATCCACGTGGATAGGAAAGAATCCTTCCAAACAAAATCATATACTCATTTGCCCTAACCCCTAGTGAGGCATAGCGCGTCAACTATTGCATGTGGCTTAGCTGACGTTTCGGTGGCATAAACCAGTTTCGGACGATGCACGTTGCCAGCATGCGCCTCCTGCTACCATTTAGCCGCCTACCTGCGACTAATCGGGAGATGTTGTGGCTTATTATACCGACCCGCACCAGGATTAGAATCGTGTACAATAAAATCACAATAATCTCGAGTACTGATCAGGGTCGAAAGAAAAAATACATGCCCTATTATTTGGGAGAATATCGTCAGATTTTTTATATAAATTCTCGTTAGCACTAGATTATCAATTATTCTACAGATTCTCGGCAATACTTGAGGTTATCGTCGGTTTTTTAATCTTAAGAACTGATGAGAATTTGTAGGAAAGACTGACAATATTTACTGAACAATTACAAGTTCCATCGGCGACGGACGAAGCTGATCAACCACTCCGGATTCGACTTCGCAGCATTTTTGTGATAACCACTCCATATTCACATTATTCATCTTTCGCTTGATTGTCTCACTTGCAGTAATGAAAACCGAAGGACGAGGGTGAGGTTTGGCCGTGAAGGCCTACTTGCAGCCAAGGTGCAGGAAAACACTCTCCAGGGACCAAAGGATGACGTGTTCTGGCAGACCAGCCCAGTGATCAGGAGGAGCGGAGTGGATGATCATGGAAGTTACTGACCTCCTCCAGTAGCGCACGTCTCCCCGTTGTTCCGAAGATAAATCAAATTGCAATACGCGATATAACGAAAAAAAGAAAACGTGAAAAGCTAGTGGTGGTGACTATGTACCAAACACCCATAGACAAAAAAAGAAATGCCAAGTCCCGCGCAGAAACAAGGGCTGTAAATCAACAGGACACGAAAGTCCAAAAGCATATATAACGCGTGAAGGGTATCATACCTTCGTTTGGATTTCTGGTACATTTGGTTCTTTGCAATTAGTAGTAAAACTTGTTCCGATGCCACTGTTCCTATGAGAGGTATATGAAATAGTGGACCGATTTCAACCAAATTTAGAAGTGTGACTACGCAGTAAATATGATTGAATAATATTTATTTATTTTATTAAATATCGGTAAATATATCTTTAGAAATAAAAAAGTTTTTCTAACAAAAACTTAATTTTAGAACGGTCGTTCCTATGGCAGCCATATGATGGATTAGTCCAATTTCAACCAGATTCGGCAAGGTGATTTAACGAAGGATATTATTGAATAGTTTGAGATTTTAGAAGGATTAGTTAAAAAATAAAAAAGTTCTTCTCACAAAGACCAACTTTTGGACCAGTCGTTCCTATGGCAGCTATATGACGTAGTAGTCCGATTCCAATGGTTCCGATATATTTATAGCGTGCAATAGAGAGACGTCTTCGCGCAAAATTTGAGAAAGATATCTTTAGAAATAAAAAAGTTTTTCTCACAAAGGCCGACTTTTGGGCCAGTCGTTCCTATGACAGCTATATGACGTAGTGGTCCGATTCCATTGGTTCCGACATATTTCCAGCGTGCAATAGAAATAAGGCTTTGTGCAAAATTTTAGCTTGATAGCTTTAAAACTGAGGGACTAGTTTACATAGAACCAGACAGACAGACAGACAGACGGACAGACGGACAAAGCATAATCGACTCGTCTTATCATACTGACCAATAATATATATAGTTTGTATGGTCGGAGATGCTTCCTTCTGTGCGTTGCAAACTTCATGACAAAGTTAATATACCCTATCACATCACATCCGTGAAGGGTATAAAAAGAGGGAGATACCGTCCAATCAGGACAGGTCCTTCATCCTTGCAGGTTATGGAGTTTTAAAGTGTTATCTGGCTCGATCTGGGCCCCAAGACGTTGCGGACTAGGCGCTACCATGGCCCTAATCATGGATTTCTTGCGCTATCAATTTTTTTTGCACAAATTCACGTGTCCAGAGAAATCGAGGAAGAGGCAGAGTGAAAGAGCTTAGCTCATCTTAACTCTATGCTTTATGACCAAATTTATTAATAATTAAGTAATAATTTATTAAATTTATTAATTATTATTTATTAGGGGCGACCGGTAGCGCAGTGCGTTAAGGCAGTCTCATGTTTGACTACCGGCGTTTCAGGTTCGAATCCCGTCCACGACGACGTTCGTGGCCATGGATGTGCAGGAGGTGATGCTGGCAACTGCATTCTCCGAAACCAGTTTATGCCAACGAAACGTCAACTGTGCCACATGGAACAGTTGACGCTCTATGCCCCACAAGGGGTTAAGGTAATTGAGGGACAATTGGCCTAACTCCACAGTCTGTCGGTCGTCCTAGGGGTCCAAGCCTGTGCGGATTTTTTTCTGCTTTAAGTTATTTGTTATTTGTTATTTATTATTTATTTTATTATCGCAAGTGTGTGAGAAAAAATTTATCGAATGAGATAGCGGTGCGCTACAATACACACACACACATAGAGTCACTCACTTGAATGGAAACACGCCAAAAACAGAGAAAAAGTCCGAAAAATTCAGGGCCAACACTTGCAAGCGATACCGAATTCGCGAAAATCCACAAAAAATAAACGCTCGGCGGAGCGGAAAAGTGTAAACCTTGCCTGGAATTTCCACCTGATGCGAACGAACAGCGCGCATCCACAACAGACTTCACTTCACGACTCGTGAATGGTAAACGACCGACAGGTAAAAACGCCCGACGGCAACTCACTATGAGGCGGCACAACCGACGAAGAAACGCAGCGCTCGCATCGACGATCAACAACAAAACTCCACTTCTCAATTCAAAACTCTTGCCTGAGATTACTGCGACGGCTTCTTCTCGCTTCTGTCGCCAACTCGGAAATCGATCCGGGCTCTCTTATTGCTGTATCCATAACTGGTGAATGCTGATTGGCTCGATGAGGAACATCAGCCGATATCCCCGTTACTCGGAGAGCTTTGTTTGGTGTTTTCGTCGAGTTTCAGGTGGCGCGCATTCGTCAAGTGGCGACACAATCCCAATGCGATGTTATAGACCTATCACATTGCCGGCAGAAGCAGTTGCCAGTCCTGTTAGTAAATAGGCATTGAGACAGCGACTGCTTCTGCCGACAATGTAATCAGCCCACTATACTGTCAGCACTTTAGTAGTGTTAACAAATCGTAGCCAAACAACCAAAGATCGCAATTTGAAGTTTCGTGTTTCTAAAATCGCAACGCACATGTGTCCCACGTTGAGCGCGGACTGTATTCTTGTAGAAGAATGCATTTTTTCTCATATTTCAAGGGTACATCTAATTCAATATCTAACATTGCTGTACGATCTATCGTGCTCATCAGACTTGTCCCATGCAGAAGTTTAACGGTCCAGTTACTGTTGGCCGCCCCATTAGACATGAGGAACTTATTTTCAGTTAGATAAAAAGAATTTAAGCAGAAATATATGTATACCCGGATCCTAGGTATACCGTACTATTAACGTCTTCCATCCAAAACACTTGCTGGGTGAGGTGGTTCGTTGTCATTCCCATTAGCAGCAAACATCCAATCCAACCCATAATTCTCAATTATCGTGGCATCTAGATTCGCAAATACAATAGAATCAAACTTGCGTGGAAAGTTTACGAAGAACTGATCTTTCAATTAGTTCCGTAGGACCGTTCTTTCACTAAACATGCTTGGCTCCATAATGTCGGCGATGGTGTTGGCGTTGGATTTCTTGACCCTGCAAATCGCTGTGGCGCACGGAAAAAATACGCTAAGAATCTATCTTTTTTTCCCCCTAAATCCAAACCAATACATCTTTTTTGTCTACCTGAAGCCAGCCATGATGGTGACATAGAAATAACGGCTCATCTGAATTGATTTCAAATTATGTCGTTTATGTAGTTTATCTCTTTGTACAATCAACAGTTTGATTGGAGGTAAACCGTCATCGTATATAGATACGTACCGGCCCATAGAAAATTCCCAATTTTGTCGTTCGCTTCCGTAAAACCGCAACATTTTCTTGCAAAAATGGCTCAAAGACGACGACGAGTCTCATGTGACTTTTGATTATTCCGGACAGGTATGGTTCGTGTTAGCTTTACGATCAGGTGTAAAGTGTCAAGAGATTCATGACGAGATGCATGGTGGCCATACGATTTGAATTTCTATTTTCGCCGTATAGCCGATGGTGGAAGAGACCAAGAGTATCTATTGGCACCCAAGGTCCACACTGAAATTCCCTTGGATCGTAGCTTGTAATTTTACGGCCCACCGTTCAAAGTCTCACCTAACATGTTGGCATGCATAAAAGTTTTATCACGTATGCTACGCAACTTTACAATTTTGAGCCACCAGTCGTCAAGACATACGCACAAGCGATAATGATTGTATTACGGCGTTAATTTTAGCATAATAATTTTATTACGACCGTGTAAGGGATTATTATGGTTGTTGTATTTATGAAAATTAATGGTTACGTTCATTTTTATAGTTTTTATTATGTACTCATTTAGCAATATTGTAATCATGAGCAGCAGGGACAAATTATCATAGTTGTCACATTTTGTAAATTTTCTGGTGAGTCAATTACAGGACGAACCTTCTGTTGATGCACAAAAAGCAACCAATGCAAAAATGTTGATTACACTGAAAATGGTCGGTTGTGACAATGATGACTTTTTGAAGAATTGCTATCAGTTTTACATCGACATTGACCCTAGGTAGGTGCATGAGATGCAGGTTGAATTACTCATCTTCTAAAATAGTGAAGAAGTTACAGTTTAATTATAAAGTAGGCTAAACATTTGGAAATAATTATTTCATTGTTGATGAACATACTGTTCAGCAGTAAATCACCAGCAAATGTAGGATCTTGGTTTGAGAAATATACGTACATATACATATATGGAAATGTTTCTGTTACTGTAAGAACGGAGAAGTTTCCTTTGATTTATTAAAGTGTAACTTTTATAGCGACGACGACACATTGATGGGTAGTGAATCGAAAAAATATAATTTACCAGTACTGCCGCGCAGGAGAAAGAAGCGCTCGCGTCGCTGTGATACAATCTCATAGATTTGTACGGATATTGTACATAATGTTGCACAAAACGAAAAGAGTTTGACAAGTACTTCTTGGCTTAGTGGTTAGAGAGTCCGACTAGTGAGTAGTGGGTCACGGGTTCCATTGCAGACGTATTTTGCACCTTATTTTCTAAATCAGCCTTGTGGCAGTGCGACAGTCGGCACCCGCTGAGTATTTGAAACACAGCGGGTGCCGACTGCGACTGTTGGCAAGGCGGGAAATTCGGTGAAGATCGATTGCTCACCGTGTGCATTGCAGGATCGAATGGAATATTTTTAATATGTATGGGATAAATTTAACAGTGAGTTTTTGATCCACCAAGTGTAAATACCTTAAACATTTTGATTACATATAGTACATATTTAGCTATGTGAGGAAATGTGTATCTAATCAGAAAACATATTGTATTTATGTGGGATATGACATTTCGTCCAACATTAAGAGCGAATGTGGAGCGAGCCTATATATCACGTAATGTGCACAATGTGTTTAGAAAAGCTCAGTGGCTTCCACACGGGGGTCCCGGGTTCGGCCCTCTATTTAGATTTCTTCTTTTTTGATGTGACAACGTCTATGGGGAGTGTGTCGAGAAAGCTTGGGACGGAAGTGGAGTTAAAAACGAATTGAATTGAATGTTTGGTGTTGACAAAAGCTCACTTTTGGACATGAAATGAAATATAAAAAACGCAAGTGTCTATAAATTGGGGCGATGAGGCCAATGCTCTGCGGTGTTGTTAAACGCGCTTTTAACCCTATGGTGTTGAGATGAATACATTCTTGGACATGAAGTAAAATCTAGGAAATACGAATGTCGTCTGAGTTGGAGCGATGAGGCCAATACTCTGCAGTATTGTTGAAGGTGCTTTTAACCCTATGGTGTTGCGATAAACACATTCTTAAACATGAAGTGAAATCTAGGAAATACGGGTGTCGTCTGAATTGGGATGATGAGGCCTATGCAATGCAGTGAGGTTGTAGGCGTTGCTAATCCTATGGTGTTGAGATGAATACATTCTTGGACATGAAGTAAAATCTAGGAAATACGGGTGTCGTCTGAATAGGGGAGATGAGGCCAATACAATAGAATGATGTTGTAGACGCTGTTAACCCTATATTGTCGAGATTAACACATACTTAGACATGAAGTGATATCTAGGAAATACGAATGTCGTCTGAGTTGAAGCGATGAGGCCAATACTCTGCAGTGTTGTTGAAGGTGCTTTTAACTAGAGATGGGTATCGACCAACAAGTAATCGATTAATGAAATCGATTATAATTTTTTACGAATTAATCGATACATCGATTATTTGTGACTTGAAAAATCGATTAATCGATTACTAGACAATTTCAAAAAAGGTTGGGAAAAAATTAAAAACAGGGTTCAATAAAAACAACGAACTCCAAGTAAAAAATAGCCCTTATTTATTGACATGAAAATAGAAGAAAGATCATCAAACAGAGAAATAATAATTACACCTACTGGAAGCAGTTGCCTGAAACGTTCCCAGTAGCTGCAGAAATAATAGTAATTATTGAGTTGTGAGAAGTATTGAGCTTATTTATTAATCCCAATACTTATCATGAACGTCCTTAAGGAATATAAGTATGTCGGCGGTCAGCCGGCTTCTCTGTTCCCTCAGAATTTGACCAGCTTCAGAGAAAAATTGTGGCAGATAGGTAAAAGTAGAATGAGAAAAGGAGTAGGTAAATACTATACACGACTGTTGTAAGTGATTTTTCGCAATGAAAGGAAAATATATCGCTCTTGAAATATGAAGTCTCAGCGAAGAAAAAAGTTCAATAATCGTTATAAAATAGTCGATTAATCGATTAAATCGACCCTAATGTAATCGATTAAATAAAAATCGATTATTCGACAAAATAATCGATTATTTCGATTAGTCGATTAATCGATACCCATCCCTACTTTTAACCCTATGGTGTTGAGATGAACACATTCTTAAACATGAAGTGAAATCTAGGGAATACGGGTGTCGTCTGAGTTGGGATGATGAAGCCTATGCAATGCAGTGAGGTTGTAGGCGTTGTTAACCCTATGGTGTTGAGATGAACACATTCTTGGATTTGAAGTGAAACCTAAGAAATACGAGCGTCGTCTGAATTATGGTGATGAGGCCAATGCTCTGCGGTATTGTTGAACGCGCCTTAAACCCTCGGAAGGCTCGTCCGAAACATGCCAGTTATATATTCGTTCAGACAGAGAGAAACTGCATAAAGTAAGGTCCAAGACTTTTTGCATTGACCTGGCGACAAAGGTGGGACTAGATCCCCTATTAAGTATATTAAGATCTAGGCTAGAGATAGTTTCCAGAGGTAACTCACCTCTGCTGTTAATATCGATACTTTCCCATACCGTGTGATGTGCATTAGCATCACAGCTGATCAAAAACCTTTTCCCTTGATTCCACAGTAGTCGACTAGTCGCTGTAGTTCTTCAGCCGGGACCAAACATTCCCCAGGGAAGTATGCCGACGCGACAACTAGTTGGTGTGACCAACCTCCAAGGCTGATGGTGAACTCTGAAAGGCATATGTACCGGCACAGAAGCTCTGACTATTTTCACTGAGTCGCTCAAAGAGAGTCGTAGTTTTAAAGAAATCCATTCTTCTCCTTTTTTTACCCCCCCCAATACGAAGTTGGTTTTTTACCATGGAAACGGGGTTATCCATTTGGGATGGGCAACGCCAATTTTTTTTTCTCTCTCTTTTTTGACCCCAGATTCGGAGTCAGCGACCCCCTAATGCCCTTCTGATCGAACCAGCAGATCGGCCCACTATTTCCCATGAAAATGGGGTTGCCAATTTGGGATATTTATCTCATTTTTGACCACAGATTCTTAGAGTCAGCAACCCCCAATGCCCTTTACTTCGAACCAGCCACATCGGATGAGTACTTCCCACGTAACGTATCATCTCGTAGGATGAGCGACATACTCAAACTAGCTCTTTTGACAATTTTTGAACGACGGGTGCCATACTCAAACTAGTTCTTTTGACTCTTTTTGAACGACTCGACGACCATTTTGCATCATTATACCCTTCACGGATGTGATAGGGTATATTAACTTTGTCATGAAGTTTGCAACGCACAGAACGAAGCATCTCCGACCATATAAACTATATATATATTCTTCGTCAGTTTGATGAGACGAGTCGATTAAGCTTTGTCCGTCTGTCCGTCTGTCTGTCAGTTTCTATACAAACTAGTCCCTCAGTTTTAAAGGTATCGAGCTGAAATTTTGTACGAAGCCTTCTTTCTATTGCACGCTGTATATATGTCGGAACCAATGGAATCGGACCACTACATCATATAGCTGCCATAGGAACGACCGGTCCAAAAATTCATCTTTGTGAGAAAAACTTTTTTATTTCTCAAGATATCGTTCTTAAATTTCACACTAATCGATAGTATTTTTAGCTAAATTACATTCCCAAATTTGGTTGAACTCGGACCACTACGTCATATAGCTGTCATAGGAACGACCGGTCCAAAAATTCGTCTTTGTGAGAAAAACTTTTTTATTTCGAAAGATATCATCTTTAAATTTCACACCCATCCGTAGTATCTATTAGCCAAATCACATTCCTGAATTCGGTTGAAATTGGACCACTGTGTCATATAGCTGCCGTAGGAACGACCGGTCCAAAATTCGTCTTTGTGGGAATAACGTTTTTATTTCTATAGATATTGTTTTCAAATTTCACATTAATCAATAGTATCTTTAGCAAAATCACATTCCCGAATTCGGTTGAAATCGGACTACCCTATCATATAGCTGTCATTGGAACGACCGTTCCAAAAGCAAGTTTTTATCAGAAAAACTTTTTTAATTCTGAAGATATCTTTATGAAATTGCATATTACTCAGTCATATTGACTGCTAAGCCACGTTCCTAAATTTGGTTGAAATCGGCCTACTATTTCATATACCTCTTATAGGAACAGTGAAATCGGAAGTTTTACTACTAATTTCAAAGTGGCAAATGTACCACGCAACACAACGAAGGTATGATACCCTTCACGCGAAGCGTGAATGGCATCATACCTTCGGCAAGCTAACCGAAGGCTAGCTTGTTTTTCTATGATGTTGGTTAGGGGATAGGTTAGGTTAAGCTATAGGGGCTGCTCCGACATATGCAGCACACGTAAGCCATCACTGGGTCCATTGTGATACCGCTAAAATGAACTCAACAGGGAGATCTTCCGACCAACAATTAATCCGCGAGCCACCCGGACCGAAAAATGAACCTATGAATCTGAACCGCACTCACCTCCTTCAAGTCGTCCAGATCGGTGAAATAATAAGACCCAGGGGTGGATTTCCTACTACCGGCAAGAGCAGGACAGGTGCAGAGCAAATGAAATTAGCACTCCTCCTCATCCTCGTCCCCACAGTTTCTACAGTAATCATTGTACAGTAGCCGAAGTCGCCTGGCATGCTCTCCAGTGAGGCAATGGCCAGTGATAACCCTCACAACACTGTTGATGCGTTTTCTATCTAGCGAAGCAGCACCGAAGAGCGACTTGGATTCAGTCCAGGCCATATTTGCTTGGCTACGCGACATGTGTAACAAGTACTCCACCTTAGGTTAGCCCTCGCCGTCGCCTCAGCATTTAAGGCCAATTTGCATATTGTCAGAGGCATGCCAACGTTTCGAAAATTATCACTGACCTCGCTTGTAGCACCCTCGCCAACCAGTTCACCTACAGTTGCCGTCAAAGCCACTATGGCTCGGAATCTAACAGAGTAATGTTGAGAGAACTTCCAATCAGTAGGATGAAGGCACGACATTCAGCAAGTATCATCGAGTCGGTAGCAGAAGAATCGAGCGATTTAATTACCGGTTGACTATCAGTAGAAATTATCATGCCAATAGCCGAAATTACATTACGTCCCAGCCATGATATAGCTTCGTAGACAGCCGTGACCTTCGCTTGGAAAACACTACAGTAGTCCGGGAGACGGAAGGACAGTCTGATATTCAACATCTCCGAATAAACACCAGCCTTGACACCATCATCACTCTTGGAGCCGCCAGTAAAGATGCTTACGGCATCAGATTCTAGAACGGTGCTATCCGCCCACTATTTACGAGAGGGGATCAGGCAGTAGAAATTCCTTTCAAACTCAAGTTACGACGCGGTATACATACTCCGTAGTTTCAGGAACGTCCAAGCTGTTCAGAATGGTCAAATGTCCGGTGGTGGATGTGGTCTAGTGACTTGTTACACGAAGGTGAATGGCCACACCAGCAGCAAGCTGTTCGGCAAGAATGTCCAAAGGAGTCAGGTTCAGCAGAGCTTCAAGGGTCGCAGTGGGTGTTGTTTTCAGAGCTCCCGTGATGGCGACACAAACCAGCCTTTGAACTTTCTACAACACGCCTGTGTAAGATGCGATTCCAAGCGCCGTCTACCAGACCACTATCCCATACATAAGAATAGGTCGCACAACCGACACATAGAGCTAGGAAGTCAGTCCCCATCTCGTACCTATCGTCTTTTTACATGAGTACAATACAACAGTGGCATTTTAAACTCACTCCTGAAAGTGGAGCGTCCAGCATAATTTTTTATCCAGGATTAGCCCAACAAATTTAGCTTTGTCAGTGAGAACAAGCCTTATACCCTCAATTAACGGCGGTTCGAACGAATATATCTAATGGTGAACAGAACAAGTTCCGTTTTGGTCGGATTCACTCTCACCCCAACTTCACTCGCCCACTTTACCAGAGCATACGGGACTATCTGCATTAAATCACTGAGAACTCAGGGGAACTTACCCGAGATAGCGATTGCAATGTCATCGGCATATGTAGTGGGTTTACACCCCAACGCCTCCTGTTCCACAAGCAGCTTATTGACCGCCAGAGTCCAAAATTACTGCAAAGTCACATGGAGCAACTTTGGCAGAATAGCCATTACAGAGAGGAGTAAGGGCAGAGCTATCAGGGAAATGTGTGTCGAGCAATTCACAAGAATACACAAGAATTATCTCCCCAAGATCTTGAAAAAAATCCCCCGAAAATTTTAATTCAAAGTTGGTTTGGAAAAACCTAAGTTGGTACTGCCTATAGCGGGAATCAACTTGACGGTGAGTACAGGGTTAACTTCAGCCTTAGACAGTGGAATGCATTTCGTGAATGTATCGTAACAATAGTTTAACACTGGAAAACGCAGGTTTGTACTGCTTAAAGCGGAATTCCGTTGAGCGTAGGTTCCACTTTAAACAGTACCCAGATAATGGATTATTTGTTGAACATTTGAAATATACGACTCTAGTATTATTGAACCCCCTATCTTGGGGTATTTTGTCATGTTGACTTGTAGTCGTTCCCCACACAAAAATTTAACTTTTGAAAATATGTTGCGAGTTACCAACCCCCTCCCCCATCTCTTTCCATAAACCTTCAAATTTGGGGTATGTATCACTTGCAAAATCTTCCCCAAAATATTGTTTTGGGAAGATATTTCATCTTCTTAGGGGAATAATTGGGAGATAGTTCGCAGGGTCGGTCCATAACTATGTTCATGCTATCATTTCAACTGTAAGTTCAACTAAGTTCTAACTATGTAAAACGCCGTGAAACTTCAGTTTCAGTAATTCAAATTACTGGAAAATGTCATTTATTCAATGGCCATACAATACATTTGCTGCACTTAAACCCGAAACATTTATAGCTACGTTCAACGAATTTTTTCTTACTTTCTTTGCCAACTAGATTGCCATATGTGTGCTTTACTTACATAGTTCGCCGCACTTTCGTTGGCTGCATTCCTGCAGTTGCACAGCTTCCCCCATGTCCATTTAATGAACTTGATCCGCCTAACAATTGTTACCTAAAATTACTTCGCAACTTGACCATACCAACTAAAAAAAACAACGAAGAATACCAGAAAAAAATAATAATAATTTTTCTGGACATTGAATTGAGTTCTGTGTATGACAAAAACGAAAGCTGTTGAGCCTCTTCTTCGCCTTTTTTTTACGAGTGTCTAAGATATAAAAAAAAGAAGAAATATACTACTCTCTAGGGCAGTCTTGTTGAGTGAAACTCATTGTGGTACACATTTAAACTGAACGAGTTTTTAATTGAAAATTTAAATTGAAAATGATCTTTCCTTTCATACTGGTTGACATTATCGGTTTTTTTTACCTTGGATCTTATTTTCAATTTTCATTGTATCTACTCGTATTTCAATTTAGAATAGACATCTATAAAATAAAATGTCGTTTGATTGTAAAGTTTTGTGTCTTTCTATCTAATTTCTTTAATTCTTCAATTTATTAAAAATGAGTTAGTTCCGATTTCTATAATCGGCACGAATGACTATGTCGACTTAGCAGTTAGTGGATGATTTTTGAGGAAGCTGTACGTAAACATTACCTTGCAAAAATTTTTGCCCGAAACGAAGTGGATTGACCCAATTTGTTGGACCAGTCGTAACTATGTACATGTATACCTCTATATTTGCAGTAGACTCGCGCTAATTGAAAAGTACTTACACGCGTTTAGATCAGAAGAAGTTAAATTTGGAAGTTCATAGATTGATGCGAGTTGCCATAATCATAATGCTCTGGCTGAAAGTGGGAGTATTTAAAGTGTGAAGTAATTATTGGAGCGGAGCTTGGATATTGATTTAATAAACGGAACTCTACGAATGTTAAAAAAAATCAGATATTCTATAGGTTAGGTTAGTTCAGAAGGGCTGCCATGAATGACACAGCACGCTTAGACTACATATGGGTCTCAGAACTTGAGTGACACACACTGGAAGCATATACAGTCCTACTAAAACGCTGCTTTTCGCACAGTGACAGGCTATCCCTTGATGTCATCTCAGGATCCCCTCCAACAAGAGACCAATGTGCTGCCTATTAGAAGCCACAACACCCTCCTCGCGAAGCAATATTTAGTAGGCTGCTACCGAAATTACCACCTGAACCACTAACTCATGGACAAAACACCGCCTCCGCGTTACATTAGGCACAACCATTCTCCCTTCGGAACTACCTCATGGTATTACTTCGCAGGGCTGGATTTGGTTAAATAGCCGTTAATCCGTTGCGTCCTTTTCCGTATTTGCTCCTCTTTCCTCAGTTGTCGCATATTGTGCGAGTTACGGCCTCCCAATTTGATTCAGATCTTATCATGTGCTCTACTTTGCTATGTGGATTGAGGCCACTGCAAAGTTCGACCTCCAGTGCTTTACGCTTTCCTGTAAACCTTGGACAGTGAAAGAATACATGTTCCGGGTCTTCCGCTGTTCCTGGGCACCTCGAACAGTCGGGCGAATCGTCCAGCTTGAATCTGTGTGTAGGTTTTTCCTATATCCGTCATGTCCAGTAAGAAACTGGGTTAGATAGTGGTTCACCTCTCCATGTTTGCAGTTCAGCCACAATTCGATTTGCGGGATAAGTATACTATATGTGTCCAGCTTGCCTTCGGAATTTCATTCCACCGCTTGTTGTCATTTCCTCAGAGACTCGCCCCTTTCTCGTTTTTTGCGCGCATTGGATACGTCCGGTGGCTCCAAACATCGGCCTTTGTGCAATCGGTCCATTTCGTCGGCTAGAATACCTATGGGGATCATACCTGATGCAACGTAGGCAGCCTCATCTGATGTTGTTCGGTATGCGTTTCTTCGATAAACAGAGTTAATTCTACGACGTCACGCCTACAGAAGTATAGAGGTGATCACTCTAAATAATAAAAGTCTCATACTCGGTCGTGGTCCTCCCACATTTGGCATCATCCATGCCAAAGCCAAAGTAGCATTAGCCGCCTCCTTGCATTTGTACTTGAGGTGCTCTCCAAATGGCAGCTTCGCGTCAGTCATCACCCCCAGGTACCTAATTGCTGGCTTACAAATAATCATGGTGTCTCCGACTCTGATCCTCAGAGTGTTCTTTTTTCTTCGGTTACTGATGAGAACAGCCTCCGTCTTTTGCTCAGCTAGCTTTATCCAACCACAGCTTAATAGTTGTGATTGCTTCGGTGGCTTAAACTTAAAAACTTGTATTATATTGTGAATAAATTGAATAGAATTAAATTGAATGCCGGATCCTTGGACACCACGACCACAGCTAAGTCATCTGCGAACCCGACTATCGTTACTTTTTTAGGTACTGGTAAATCCAATATGTCGCTGTACATGATGTTCCAGAGCAAAGGGCCAAGTACAGATCCTTGCGGAACGCCTGCTGTTACATCTTACTCTTTTGGCCCTTCGCTGGTTTCGTACTGTTGGATTCCAAATGAAAGCTAGCTCTGTATAAGTCCCGTCAAATAGTCAAGCACACCTATCCTCTGCAAAGACAAATGAATACATTTCCAGTTTGCCGAATTGAAAGCATTTTTGACGTCCGGTGTCACAATCGCGCAACACTTGCCATCACGAAGTGCCTGTTTCCCTAGATCTTTCATTGTCAAGATGACATCGGCCGTGGAGCGCGCTCTTCGAAAACCAAACTGTCACAGTGCTCCCTTTTCCTGTACGACGGCAGCTAGTTTGCTAAAAATTATTCATTCCAGAACCATCCCCGCGGTGTCTAGCAGGCAAATTGGATGATATGAATTTGGTTCGCCCGGCGGTTTGCTGGGTATTTTGGTAGCAGAACCAATTTTTTTTTTTTTTTTCCATACAGCAGGGAAAACTCCCTCTTGCAAACAAGATTCAAAAGAACTGACGAACTTCCCAAGAACCATGTCAACTGCTACTTTCAACATTCCGTCGGGAATGTAATCAGGGCCTGGTGCTTTATTGTCACCTATTCTGGAAACGATCTCCAAAATCTCTCTGCCAGGAAATAGTCCATAAAGAACAGATACCGGATCAGCTCTTTATGGACCATTTCTTGGTTTTCAATGTTTTATAACGCATGCTGGGGGAAGAGAACTGAAACTACCCGATAGTAGAAAAGGGCACTTTACTTGGGCTGTTTGGTAACTGCTCAGCTTTTTCATAACTACTCCATAGGCCGTTCTCCAGGGATTTACATCTGCGTCCTCATAAAGTTGCTTGAAACAGTTTCTTTTGCTCTTTTTTATTGCCTGCTTTAGTAGTCCGCGTGTAGTCCTGTATTCTTGTGCCGTCGCAGTCTGGTGTCTCTCTTGACCGTTGCTGCAATCAGCGTGCTCTTAGACACCTGCGCCTCAGGCTTGTAATTTCTTCATTCCATCAGTATTCTGCTTTCCGGCGGTTGGAAGACTTTGTTCTTGGCATAGAGGCATCATATCCTTCTACTATCTGCTTTATTAGATGAGATGCCTTTTTATCTGTATGTCCTTCAATAGCTTCCTTCTGATGCAAGGTTTCGATGAATGCTTCCCCGTCGAAGTTTTTAGCAGACTAGGAGAATCTCCGGTTTATTGGTGGTTTCCTTGCTTGTGGTGTTCTGCTGGCAATGGTGAGGTAAATGGCTTGATGGTCGCTATGAGTATAGTCCTCGCTCACGCCGCATTCTACTGTCGATGCCAAGGAGCTACTGACAAATGTAAGGTCTATAAAAGAGCCTGTACTTTCTCTTCTAAGGGTACTACTACTGTCTGTATTCATAAGGATGAGGTCCAGCTGTGAGAAAGCTTCAAGAAGTACCCGGCTCCAAGCGTTTGTAGCTCGACTCTCCCATTCAGTGGCCCACGAATTGAAATCTCCCGCGATTATTATGGAATTGTGCGTGCTGGAATCGTGTACAAGTTGAGTTAGCAGCCGGTCAAACTCTTCCAGGTTTAGTCTCGGTGGGGCGTAGCAGCTGTAGATGTCGACGCCGTTAATTTGCGCTCTCACGAATCCGTTGATTGATTCCGGTAATTTTTTGGAAGGCATGTATTCCACATGACCAAATGGCTGCCTTTTTGCCTTCGTCCGCCACCCAAATTGAACTGTTCAAATTTTTATATTGATGGCTGACGATCGCCACGTCAACGCCCTTTTCTCTTATCGTCTATGACAGCAGATCTTGTGCCGCTTGCCAGTGATTCAAGTTGATCTGAATCTTCATTTTCGAGCTTGCTGAAGAGTCTTCTTATTTGCGGGGCACTTAGCATTTCCAGTTGAATGCTTGTAGTCCATTTGCTTATTCTCGCAACATAGCATGCATTTCGGCTTCTTTTTTGCAAGCTTTCGATTTGTGCCCTTCTTCACCACACATGCGACACATATTCCATCGGTCTTGGTTGCTACTACACTCTTTCGCGAAGTGGCCAAAAGCAAAGCACCTGAAGCACAGTTCAATGGATATTTGTTTCTTTATTCGACAATTTGCCCATCCAACTTGAACTTTTCCTCTTTCGAGTACCTTATTTGCTACATCCGTTGATAAGCTAATGGTAGCTATTTATGTACCGCCATATGCCTTTCTGATCGAGCTTTTGGTTGTAAATAAAGAACAGTCTAAATAGATCAACTAGAACCACGCTTGCACAGCTTCGATCTAGGTGGTGCTCCCGTCTTAACTCGTACTTATCTCACACCGATAACGATACTCCAAACTTATCTTTACTCACATCTTAAAAAAATTCACACCAGCTCCAACCTCGTTAACACCCAGAGCTCTATCGACGCCGCCATCTTTCTAGGCCTCAACACCGTGGGAGAGGAAGACGCTGCTGACATATAACTTACACACACGCACGTATCTTACTCTAGGGCATTGCTACTACAACAACTACCGAACATGGATCCGTTGTGATACCCCAGGAGCTTACCAACCTGCATAATAGAGTTTAATCTTTGGGCCAGCCGGAGCTGACAATGAAACTAAGGAGCTTAATGACATCCATGTCTTTTAGGTCATCCAAATCCCCAAAAAAGAAGGACCCAAGAATCTCATATCTCCTTACGGCTAAGGCAGGGCAGGCACAAAGAAGATGGGAACTACATTCCTCCTCAACCTCGTCATCGCAACTATTACTAAAATTCGTGTTAGGAAGTTGGAGTTTTCGGTCGTGTTCGCCTATCAGACAATGTCCATTGATAACGCCCACCGACACGTTGATGTACTTTCTTGCCATCGACCGAAGTTTGAAAGAGTTGCTAGGATCGATGCTAGGTCACATCAGTTTTGTTATTTGACAGACGCTGATAACATTCCATTTAGTTTTAAGCCTGCTAACCATATCAACCATTACTAATATTTTACAGGCAGGGATGGGCATTCCAATTTTGTGAGGCTCCAACACGATCTCCCTGGTCCCTGCTCGACCGAGCTCATCAACTATGCTGTGACCAGGAATCCAGCACAACACAATGTTAAATTGTTGCCTGACTATCCGTGAATATAACTATATCTCTAAACCATGTCAAAACTTCTGATATCGACGAGACCTCCACCTGGAAAACACTGCAGTGATCCGGTGAACGGAGTATACACCGGTACCCACTCTTTCGTCACTCCTGAGCCATCCGTATAGAAGTCAATAGAATCCCGTCCTGCGAGGACAGTGTCTACCCAGTGACTCCGCAAAGGAATCAGTTCTTTCTGAATGCAAACTTGGGAGACGTGTCACGAGTGCCACCCTCAGTTTCAGCGACCCCAAAAACTATAGGTCTGATACGGATCTCGGCCATTTTGGATACGCCTAGTGGTGGGGGAGGGGATAACTATGGCTTCGGAAGTGTCACCATCAATCTCGGCGACCCCATTGGACATTATATTTTCACGCCTACTCAGTCGTATGGATGGTGGAGGAAGTATGATATATATAGGAATATAGTTAAATAAAAATAAAATAACACAAATAGAGCTATTATATTCATCGGCACTTTAAGCCCGTCCCATGCAAATACACTTTAATTTTGATCCATTGGCTTTTATGTTGTCTATGATTTTCTTTGGAAAATATTGTCCTTTTCGCTCCGATTTATTTACTGAGCAGCACATACAGCATCTATTGAGCAATAGATACAGAATCGACAGAGAACAAATGCAATATCTATTGGCCAACATACACAACATTTACTGAGTAACAGATACATTATCTCTATTAAACCACAGATAAAATAAATAAATAACTGGCGCAACAGTCCAATTTGAACCATGGCCTCGAGATGAGTTAGCATCATTTCATTTTCTAGGTCGTGACGGTCTTGTGCAGAGGTGTGTGATCAGCAACACGCTCAACCGAGTTATTTACTCCATAAATGGGTACTCATTTAACAGCTGAGTGGGCTCATAGTCCGACACGTAAATCCCCTTTTCATCGAAAACTACTGCATTCAGTAGGAATCGAACCGGGGCCCAGTGCGTAGAAGGCGAACGTGCTAACCGTTGCGCTATCCAGACTACATTAAACCACAGATACAGTATTTATTATTCCCACATATGCAGTATATACTGAGCAACCGATACAGCATCTACTGAGCAACAGATACATACATATCTACTGAACCACAGGTACAGTAGCAGTGCCAATTTAGCCACACATTCAGTATCTATTGACTTCTACTGAGCAAAAGATGCAGTATCTACAGACCATCAGATAAAGCATCTATTGAGCAGCAGATAAAATATCTATTGATATAGATACATGATACATGTCCTCACTAAAGGACTCAAAATCACTTCAACAGTAGTCTAATGCATTCGTCTCAACAAACCGTTTCATATAATACCCATCTTGTCTAGATTTCACTTTAATGTCAAGAAGGTCCTTTTATCCTGAGGCACACCTGCAGCAGGTAATGGTAGAAAGGGGAAAAAGAAAGACCAAAATAGGAGGATCAAGAGTAGGCCAGACGCTATGGTCATATCTCAATGCGGAGATATATCATACGCGGATATACTAAAAAAAAGTGAAATCCGAGTAAGGTTTCAAGGAGACTGGAGACAACTTCTCTCATATAAGGCAGACTCGAAAAGGCGAGTTCCTCTTTAATTTCAAATTTCACCAACCCATTCTATTGAAGAGGATAATATGAGTTCTCTTTACTCGTCACGAACTGCGGATGGTATTCCCAACAAAGCGTTGAAGGTGGCAATTCGTTTTGCGTCAGAGAAGTTCATTGGTACATTTGGAGCCTACTTGGAAGAACAAACTTTCCCAAATATATGGAGAAAACAGGAAATTGGTTTTGCTACCCAAGCGAATAAGCGGTCTCTTGGACACTGCCAGAAAGATGCTTGAGCGGATAATTCTGAACAGACTATCCCAGGTTGTGGAGGAAAAAGGAGGCCTCCCAGACCGACAGTTCGGCATTCACAAAGTCCGATCCATGGTTGATATAATGTCGGTGACTACCTTGGCAAAGGATGCGTTACGGGGGAACTAATGTTGTGCGGTAGTGACATTGGACGTGAAGATTTCCGCCAACACATCCACACGTTTCTCCATAAAATGGGCGCGCCGACCTACCTAGTCGAGCTAATGAAGAGCTACCTCTCGGATCGTATTCTCGAGTATGAAACAACTGAGGGACCCAAGCGTTCCACACGGATCGGTTCTTGGGCCCGAATTAGGGAACATAATGTACGAGGTGTGCTCAAAAAGTAAGGTGACTTTTAAAATTTCGTGGGCAACGTACATTCGATTATCGATTTTTAAAGTGTAACTTTTATAGCGACGACGAATCGATGGGTAGTGAATCGAAAAAATATACTTACTTGTTCTGCCACCCAAATCAGAGAAGCGCTCGCGTCGCTGTTATACAAGCTCATATATTTGTGTTGTACATAATTTTTAAATTCGGTTTTTTGGCCATAACTTCTAAACTATGAGGAATTTCGGATTTTTGACGAAATGTTTGCCCCCCCCCCCCCCAACAATAGACGCCCCCATGCCCGTGGGCCTAGGGGCATCGATCTCCACTATCTTTATACCCCTCAGTCTACTTTTTTTGTTTGTATACCCTAGTTTTTTTAAAATTCGGTTTTTTGGCCATAACTTCTAAACTATAAGGAATTTCGGATTTTTGACGAAATGAGTGAGAGGGAGGGGATAAAAAGCTAAATCTTTAATTACAAAATCCAGTATGCAGCCTTAACAAGATTTTTAAAAGTTACACTTTTGACGCGCGGTGATCTTAGCACGCATTTGTGTTTTTTTGTTGTTGTTGTATTGGTACACATGTCCCGAACATATGTTCACAATTTCAAGTACATAGCATACTTCGTTTGTTTTTGACAGATAAAAAGGTTAGACGTGTTTTGTTGTGCTCGGAGATTTTCTATTATTATAAAAAAATGGACCAAAGAATTTGCATCAAATTTTGTGTGAAAAATGGAATCAAGTGCTCTAAAACAATTGATAGTGGCGTACGGTGAGTCTGCTCTAAGTAAAAAAAAAATGTTTACAAGTGGTACAAACTCTTCCAAGATGGCCGAGAAGATGCCAACGACGAACCTCGTTCTGGAAGCCCCAGCACGTCACTGTTCTTTTCGACTACCGTAGTCAATACGGAGTATTACCTTGAAGTTATGTGCCGTTTGCGAGAAGCAATACGAAAAAAATGTCCGAAATTGTGGAAAAATAGTTCATGACTTTTGTATCCTTTTGCATCACGATAATGCACCTTATCATGTCATTCATCATTGCTTGTGAAAGATTTTTTGGCCAAAAAACGAAACGACAATCATGCCTCAGCCACCATATTCACCGGATTTGGCCCCCTGCGACTTTTTCCTGTTCCTAAAACTAAAAAGACCTATGAAAGGAAGGAGATTTGCAACGATTGATGAAATAAAAACTGCATCGCTGGAGGAGCTTATGAGAAGTGCTTTGAGGACTGGAAAAAGCGTTGGCACAAGTGCATTGTATCTGAGGGGGATTACTTTGAAGGGGACAATATAAATATTGATGAATAAATAAATATTTCTTCATAAAAATATAAAGTCACCTTACTTTTTAAACACACCTCGTATAACGACATTCTTAACCTCCCGATGCCTGAGGGCGTGACAGTTATTGTAACTAAGAACCCGGACTATGTAGAAATGCATGCTGGCGAGGCAATAACAACTATTAAGTTGTGGCTCGAAAAAGTGGAGTTTGACCAGAAAACGGAAGCTGTTCTCATTAGTAAACGCAGAAAGAGGAACTTTCAGAAGATCAGAGTCGGAAGTAGCATCATCACCTCCTGAAAACCTATTAGGTACTTGGGAGTGACGATCGACTCGAATCTGGCCTCCGGGGAGCGTCTCAAATATATTTGTGAGAAAGCGGCTAATGTAACTGTAGCACTGGCAAGAATGATGTCTAAAATAGGGGGTCCGAGACCGAGTAAAAGGCATTTATTGTCTAGAGTCATCACCTCAACACGGTTGTATGCTTCACCGGTGTAGAGTGGAGCGCTTCTTCACGCAAGCAACACTCGAAAGATAAGCTCAGTGTATCGAAGGAGTGCGTTGAGGGTGTGTTGTGCTTATTGAACGACATCCTATGAAGCTGCCCACGTCGTTGCTGGAATGATTCCAATAGACATTCTAGCCGACGAAATAAACCGGCTCTATGAAAGTTGTCATTGGGAAACAGCGGTTGTCCCGGAAGTACGGAGAGTAAGACAAAGAAACGAGTTTCTAAAAAATGGCAGGTACGATGGGAGGAAGCTCAAACAGGTCGCTGTACCTAGACGTTCAACCCCCAAATTGAGAGTTGGATGAACAGAAGACACGGAGAGGTATACCATTACCTGACACAATTCCTGACGGGGTAACGGTGCGTACAGACAGTATCTGCACCGGTTCAAGATTGACGAATCGGCGGAGTGCCCGAAATGCCCAGGAATAGCGGAGGATCCTAGGCACGTGTTGTTCCACTGCCCAAGATTCGCTGAGAACCGCGAAACGCTAGAAGCGGAACTGGGCGCAACAATAAGCCTGGAGAACGTTGTTGAGCACATGTTTTTTTCCATGAGCAACTGGGACGCCGTGAGTCGGACAGTGTGCAATATTCATATCGAGTTGCGAAGAGAGGGGGTGAGGCGCAAGTCTGCGCATGTTGGCGTAGGCTATTTAACCGAAAGGTGGTTCCACAGGGCAAGGGGGGAGGCACAGGTATTCGAGCAGGTTGATTATACAATAAATACCATCCATCCTGTGGGGTTTAATCAGTAAGAATCTGACAACGAAGAATTCCCCCGTCTTATAAAAAAGCAGGTGTTTTTTTTATAAGACGGGGGACCAGGACCAAAACAAACAAACAAAACAACATTATTTATACAATAATAACCCAAAGAAGCTGCGTGTCAAATTTCGTTGCAATCGGACAACGGGAAAAAGCCTGAAAGAAAAGACTGTGGCTTAAACAAGCAGAATATACCGTTAGTCCAGCCGATGACCGAATTTTACATCCATGATGAAAGAAGAAAACTAAACACAGAATTATCTAGCCTCAGTTCTAGCAAAAATACATCAAGGTTCAACAATATCAGTAGAAAAACCAGACCGAAACTTCGCTTCGGCCTGGAGTCCGAAGCGTATATACCTTAGACTTTTATAGACCTAGTGGTGATACCAAAAGTACAAATTGGCAACGACCATATGCAAAAGTGAGTTTCCTATATGGCGAGTTTATAGGGGAGATTGGCGATCATTCAGAAGGATCTTACTCATTCTCAAAATCAACTCACTAACACACACTACAAATATTTGTCGAATTTTTTAAGTTGCCAGCTTCATTCCATCGAAAGTTATCGCTTATTTGAAGTCTCACATGTAGGGGAGGTAGAGGTTTCCTTTTTCGGATCTTGTGCATTTTCAGTAACAACCAACTAGATCCTAGTATAAAAATTTGAACAAAATTTCAAGTCACTAGCTTCATTTTATCGGAAGTTATCGCTTATTTGAAGCTCCATTTGTAGGGAAAGTAGGGGTTTCGTTGGTCGGATTTTACGTATTTTCAATATTAGCCAACTGGATCCTACCATACACATTTGACCAAAATTCCAAGTCACTAGCTTAATTTTGTCGAAAGTTATCTCTTATTTAAAGTTTCATTTGTAGGGGAGGTAGGGGTTCCTTGGGTTGGATCTGACCCATCTTTAATACCAACTAACTGAATTTCGCTTGAAACATTTGACCAAAATTGCAATTTGCTGGCTTCATTCTACCCTAAGTTATCGCATAGTTGAAGTTTCTTTTGTAGGGGAAATAGAGGTTCCTCGGGTCGAATCTTGCCAATTTTTAATACCAACGCTCTTTGTAAAAAAAGTACCGTTAGTTTTCAGCTGATCGATTTTATTTTTTCAGGAAAATATGAGATTACCCTAACGAACAATCTACCAAAGCTAGAGCTTTTCGTATTTATTTAATCGGGAGTTATGGATACATTTATTTATTTTATATATGTAGGGGAGGTAGGCGTCCTCATGTCCATTTTCAATACCAACCATTTAGATCATACTGCCAATATTTGACCAAAATTTCAAAGCTCTAGCTTCGTTCTATCGAAAGTTATCGTGCGAACGGACAGACAGACGGGCAGACAGACAGACATAGCTTAATCGAATCAGGAGGTGACCTTGATTATTTGTATATATACGTTTCTATACCTCCGGAGCCTCTTTTAAGGTGTTACATATTTTTGTCGTGACAAAAACAATATACCCTATACTAAAAATCTAGGGTATAATTACAACAAATGGCAACACCTATCTTCATCAACATTTCTCATCAATATTTGTATCCCTAATTTGCATAGAATATTTTTTCGTACAGGACATTGACATTGGACCAACTCATATGCGTTCGCATGACGAATTAGTATCAATATCGGATATAATTGGGCAATGGGTTACGCTTGCAACCTAAATTCATACGACAATTTGCTTCAATTGACATGGAAATGGAAGAGGATGCATTTTGATGGGGCCTCTTTCGCTGATACTCGACTCACTTCACGAAATCCACCATCCAAGATACATTACCTACATACTCAGTATTATTCGCCGTAGTACATGCGACTAGATACATATCTAGAATAGACACTGGACTAAATCTCATATTCATTTTGATAAAAGTCAAGTCCTCCTCCGAATGGGTTCAAATTGGTTCAGATGGTCATCGCGTGGAGTGTGCGGATTTGAAATGATTTGAGACGAATTTTTAGTCTAGTAAATCTAGAGCAATAAGTGTAGGCAATTTAGAAGGAAATATCAGATATTTTATTTTTTCTTGTTTGTTTATTCGAATGAGTGGAAGCTATTGAAATTTACATGTAAGCTTTCCGTGTAAAGTGATACTTGGAGATTATCATGGAAGTTGGTGGTTATATGAGACGGAACAATTTTATAATAGATTAAATTACAAATTGGTAGATTGTCATCCGTTATCTTCGAATCGATATGGGCTCAAATTGATGATTTAATGAGACGGATTAAAATTTGCTCCAAACCTTGTCAACAAATATAAAATAATTATGCAAATCTTGCGGCTATATTTACGACAAAGGTTCAGATATGTTTTCGAATGCATTCCAGATTTAAATCAATTTGATTCCATTGCTTAATTTACGACTAGACTAGCATCATATGAAATATGCGATACATGGTATGCTAACAAACATAAATTAAAATCTCAATAAACTCAAATTTCGATTCTAAGAATTTCTTCTTGTGTTCTTCGTCCTAATTGCTCGATATAAATATTCCAGATAAAAGGTGGAATTCGTAGATAGTTGGAATGAATCTGACATAAAGACGACTATAATCTACGAATGAATATAAATTTGAACGTGAGACACTACCGATGACATTTTTAATCCGCAGTACGAGCGTACAATGAATGCATCGTTTGCGGAACTTAAAATTTACAGAAGGAGTATTTAGTTCAGCTACTGTCGATCGAACGCATCATCCAGCATGCATCACCACAATCACCACCTACAATTTCCAGTAGGTTCGTACTCTCTAAAGCAGGGCTGTCCAAACTTTTAGCTTTACTGGGCCGCATTGAAACAAGTTGCACTGGGCCGCATAAACACTATAAACAGCTGATGAATGAAAGTAGGAGTAAGGACAGAGCTTGGTAAACTATTTTTTTAAATGAGTCCCTTTTTTTAATTATTTCAAAGTCACTAGATGTAATGAGTTTCAAATCAGTAATTTTGGATAAGCTGAAAAAGTAATGAGTAGAAAATGTATTTAATACGAGGGTAAGGTGAAAAGTTCTGACAATGAAAGACTGCGATTTTCAGTTAAAAAATTATTTTATTTTTCTACATAATCTCTCTTGACTTCAACACACTTGGTCCAGCGTTTCTGCAATATCAGTATTCCTTCCCGGAAGTGAGAGTCTGGATGGTTGTTAAAATATTCATCTACGACACTCTCAACTTCTTCATTGGATGCGAAGCGCTTCCCAGAAACAATTTCCTTCAAGTTTGGGAACAGATGGAAATTTGAGGGTGCCAAATCAGGAGAATAGAGGAGATGGTCGAGCAAATCGTACCCCAAGTCCCACAGTTTTCCCATCGCCAACGCACACTTGTGTACAGGTACGTTTTCCTGGAGAAAGATGATTTTTTTCTTCTTCAAACCAGGCCTCTTGTCACGAATTTTGGCATCCAGCTGATTAAGAAGTTTTGAGTAATATTCGCCTGTTATTGTTCTGCCTTTTTCAAAGTAATCAATTAACAGGATCCCTTTCACATCCCAAAAGACGCTGACCATGACCTTTCCGGCAGATGCGAACGACTTCGCATTCTTTGGCACTGCTGTTTCGTTTCTGGCGTATAGTGGTGGACCCAAGTCTCATCCATGGTGACAAATCACCGCATTTATATATCGCACCCTTATCTCTGATATCCCCACAGCCTCAGCAATATAACTCACTTCCATTCGCCTTTCGTCCAACATGATATTATGAGCTTTTCTACGGTTTCCGGTGTGGTTACGGTTCGTAGCCGTCCTTCACGTGGGTCTTCGAGGGACGTTCAAATTTAGCTGCCCATTTTTTAGGGTTTTGTAGTAAAACAAAACCCTTATAAAATCGGTCATGCGTCCGTCTGTCTGTCCATGAAATATCTCACGAACCGCCGAAGCAACATGCATGAAATTTGGTGGTAACATGTAGAAGTATTATAATTCTCTGGAGAAAGCGGTGCGTCGTAATAGGCGAACTTTAAAGGAGGGTCCCCACAGAGGGGAAATGAAGGTCAAAAACTTTATTTCCTTTGGTATAGGCAAGTGGGGTAGCGTAAGAAAGGTACCGTCGAGTACATTCCATTTCTGAAATTTTCTTCAAATTTTAAGAAAGGACAAAAGAGGAAGAGGGGAAAATATGTGAAATATGTCCCCCCCAGCATTTCCAGACCGTTATACTTAGAAATATGAAAATTTACAAGGAAGCGGTATTTTACTAGTATAAAAATAACAGAATTTTGAAATCTTGTCAAAAAAGATTAATAATAGTACATTTCTATAGTTACAGTTAGTACACTCCTACACCCTTTAAGCACAATATAGGTCAAAAATATTGACAGCCAATGACAACTAACACCATAGGCAATAATATTTCCATTTTCATACTATCCATACCAAATATACACCTACCGGCCTCATAGGTGCGAGTACTACTTGCACGTTGTTTTTCGTAGTGCGAATCGCAGTTATTTAATTAAAATTGTTGAAAGAGTAAAGATTGGTAGGAGGCGATATGTCGTAATTGGCCAACTTTAGGCGGGCAGGCGTTAGAGGCGAAATTAAGGTCGAATTTTTATACCCTAGACTTATAATATAGGGTATATTGTTTTTGTTACGACGAAAATATGTAACCCCCTTAAAGGAGGCTCCGGAGGTATAGCAATGTATATATATAAATGATCAGGGTCACCTCCTGATTCGATTTAGCTATGTCTGTCTGTCTGTCTGTCCGTTCGCACGATAACTTTCGATAGAACGAAGCTAGAGCCTTGAAAGTTTAGTCAAATGTGTAATCTGGTTGGTTGGTATTGAAAATGGGCATGATCAGGCCAAGAGAACGCATACCTCCACTACATATGTAAAATACTTAAATGTATCCATAACTCCCGATTAAATAAACATGAAAAGCTCTAGCTTTACTAGATTACTCGTGAGGGTAATCTTATACTCTCCTGGGAAAATAAAACCGATCAGTTGAAAACTAATGGTAATTTTCTTACAAAGAACCCCGTACTACCCTACTTTTCACTTTTTTGTCTATAACTCTTGAACCAATAAACGTAGAAACCTGATTTTTGGCATGTAACCCCGAGGTGAGAAGCCGCTTAAGGTTCTGTAAGCTGGGTATAATCAGATCAAAGGAACGCCTACCTCCCCTACAAATTTCAAAAAAATTCAATATTACTTTAATTACGATAACTTTCGATAGAATGATACTAGCAAGTTGAAAATTTGGTGAAATGTTGCTAGTAGAACCTATTTGGTTGGTATTGAAAATAGGGAAGATCCGACGCAAGGAACCACCACCTCCCCTACAAATGAAACTTCAAATAAGCGATAACTTTTGACAGAATAAAGCCAGCGACTTGAAATGTTGATCAAATGTTTAGAAAGAGATTGAGTTAGTTGGCATTGAAGATGGGTTAGATCCCACCTAAGGAACCCCTACCTCCCCTAGAAATGAAACTTAAAAAAAGCGATAACTTACGACAAAATAAAGCTAGCGACTCGAAATTTTGGTTACATGTTTGTAGTAGGATCCAGTTGGCTAATATTGAAAATACGTAAATCCGACCAACGAAACCCCTACTTCCCCTACAAATGAAACTTCAAATAAGCAATAACTTTCGATAGGACTTGAAATTTTGTTTAAATGTTTGTAGGGTGATCTAATTGGTTGGTGGCAATGATGGGCAAGATCCGACCCAAGGAACCCCTACCTCCCCTACAAGCGAAACTTCAAATAAGCAATAACTTTCGATAGAATGAAGCTAGCAACTTGAAAATTCGACAAATATTTGGACTCCGGTTTTTTATCGACTGGTATAAACATGTTGGGTGTCGTGAGAAAGGTAATGTTGAGTACATTCCATTTTTGGCATTTTCAGAAAGTCGAACAGTGGGGGAGGGGAAAATATCAGATCGTAATTTACCCCCCCTTGCATTTCCAGACCGTTACAGTTAGAAATATGATAACTTACAGGAAGCTGGGTTCGGAATAGCGTATAAAATATAAAATAATGGAGATGAAAAGTACTGATGGCCAACAATAACCAACACCATAGGAAATAATACGTTCTAAGTTTCGTTACAATCACGTGTTCGCATTTAAGATACAATATCTTGGCAAAGACATTTTAATTATGGTTTTTTTTTATCCATCTGAGGAGAGCAAGGAGCCGATATTTACATACTAAAATAAGCGCTTGCTACAAAACCCTCGGATTGCGGGCGTAGCCCTCTATATTCCGGTTTCATTAACGGTTGATATCGAAGGAGCAGAGTCCCCGTAAACTTTTGTTAGCTTTGGATGAATTTCCTTGTGGATGAATCTATCCAAAACGAAGAATTTTTTGACCGCACGATATTCAAGTTTCTCCCTTTTACCGAAAAAACCCGTAAGACGTCTACTGAAAAAAATCGTGTAAGCAAACTACTTGAGAGAACAAGTTGAAACTTTTCATATGAACTAATGACACCTGCACCCAGTCAGCAAACATAAATTTTTGATGATTGTAACGGTATTTCTGTGTCGAGGCCGAGAACTTTTCCCCTTACCCTCGTACTTTCAAAAACTACTGAGTACTATTTATTTATTTATTTCATATACTGCGGAATGCATTGCCTTATTACAATACTACTTAA
The DNA here is from genome assembly GCA_964017055.1 of Chloromyia formosa. Classification (NCBI taxonomy): domain Eukaryota; kingdom Metazoa; phylum Arthropoda; class Insecta; order Diptera; family Stratiomyidae; genus Chloromyia; species Chloromyia formosa. The sequence goes on from OZ024818.1 coordinate 65,599,349, forward strand.
TTATTTTTTTTATCATTAATTTGGTTGACTATCGCTCTAAAACGGTCTCTTCGATCGTTTGTAAAACGAGTGTACAAGCGGATAACGAAAAGCTTGTGATATGGCGGACGTTTTTCGAACGATGCCTTGATCCACTGTGCCGCTAGATGAACAGCAGCATTTTTGAGAAGGAATCAAAACAACAAAGTCAATGTTTGTCCGTGGCCAGCATCAACTTGAACGTGTTAGGATACTGCAAAATTTTTATACCAAAGCAGATGTCTAATATTTTAGAGAATTCCTGTCACCTCAGTGTAGGCATTCGCATCCATCTATATTAACCCAAGAAATATAAAAGAAGGCTGATAAGATCTTACCCTTCTACCTATATATACAAAATGTATTGTAAATTTATGTTTTACTAATAGAAACATTCTTATTTTACATCGTAAAGGGTTAATAATAACAAAAAATGCAGTTGAAAATTTAAAAATAAAAAATATTTTTTTTTTAGTTGACAGCATCAGTCTGATTCGATAAAGTAAAAAAGCTGTCATATAATAATTTTAAATTGTTGAAGGGTGAAAAAAAGGAAGAGGACTTTGTTGCTAGATTCAAGGAGAGATAATTTTGCTGTTTCCGCTCATTACCAAAAAAGCGAAAAACGATTTTATGGATCGGATCGGGACACGAGCATGAAAAAAGAGAGATGACCATAAGCTAAACAGGAAAGGGGGAATAGAGAAGAGCGTTCCGAAAAAGAAAGTAGGTAGGGAAGTAGGGAATAGACTAATAATAAAAATTTTATGGATGAAAAGATAATGAGTAAAATTTAGGAAAAAAAAGTAATGAGTACTTAATATCTCTTCCAATTGTTCACATTGTGCTGGATTTCAAGTCACAGTGCTTCTGCTGGTAATTGTGTGACTGATGAACTTGCTCGGGCTGGGACGACTGTGGGCAATTGAGCGAATTATCAACTCTAACACGAAAAATAAAGCGAGCCCTAGATGCATTGAGGACGGTGCGTGTCAAACCATGAAGACATTATGGCCCACAGCGGTCCCCGGCCGTTCTGCTGCAATATTATCACTGAATAGGAAGTGCATTGGTGTGGTGGTGAATGTTATCACTGGGAACTGTCCCATTGGGGAGCACGCAAGAAGACTTCGCTTACCCTACAATGACTTCTGTAGAAGTTGCGATGATGCTGACGAGGAGGAGAGTACCCTCCATTTTCTATGCACCTGTCCTGCCTTGGCTGTGAGAAAGCGGGTCTTTCTGGGGGACTTTCTTTCTTAATTTGAAAGAGCTAAGGGGCATGAGTCCGCTCAGGCTTTATCGGATCATTGCCAGCTCTGGCTGGTTCAGTGGATAGCAATTTCATTGGGATAGGTGTTTATCCTGGTAGATATTACAACGGGCCCTTTGGTGGCCTATGTGTGTTGTGTCATCCGCGGCAGCCTTTTAACCTAACCTAACTTTGTCCCCCTCCCCTTGCATTTCGAAACCGTTATACTTAGAAATATGAAAATTTACAGAAAAGCGGCATTCCACTAGCATAGAAAACTAAAAATAATAGAATTTTGAAATCTTATCTCAAAAAAGGTTAATAATAGTACAATTCTATAGTTGCAGTTAGCACACCCCTGCACCCCAAGCACAGCCGAGGTCAAAAATATTGATGGCCAATGATAACCAACATCATAAGCAATAATATCTTTAAGTTTGATCACAATTGCACAATATTTAATAGTAGTACATTAATTTAAAATTAGGCATTTTGACACTATCCATCCAAAAATACACCTACCGGCCTCATTCATTGGTGCGGGCAGGGCCGTCGAGAGGAGGGTGCGGAAGGGGCGAATCGCACCGGGCCCGGAAATTAAAAAAAATTAAATAAAAAATATTTTTTTTTTATCATAACGTGTTTCCTAAATATTAAATACAATATGGAAGTTATGAAATCAAAATTATTCTTAATTAATACGTATTACAGATTTTTCTTATATGCATTAGTAAGCCTGGCACTCTTAGAGACATGGAATTGGCCGTGGCGATAATATTGTACAAGTGTTTGCAAAGCAATTTCATTTGGCGCTGCTATTGTTCCTGATAGTCATATAGAGTAACAGACTAAGAGATGACGGTGGTTGAGTATGAAAAATTAGCGGACCGCGGTTTCTTTTCTAGGGATTGTAGGAGACTAGGAAAGTGCAGGGTACCGGCTGGAAATTGTGGTTGTTATTCTGAGAGGGGGAGGAAAAGAACAACAGGCAGTCAAGCTGGACGCTTTCCGAAAATAGCTCGGAGCCTGACACTCGTAGAAAGATTTACTTAATCTCAAATTCTTCAGATGTTAGTCCTCTATACAATTTTGCTTAGTAGACATATTTTCGAAAAACTGATAGTTTGCCGGAAACTTCGATTAAAGCTGAAAAATATTTTGTAACACACTAAAATAGCCTCACAAACTCATGCATGAAAAGGAGAGTATGCGAAACTCACGAACCGCGGTTTTTCGTTTGATCCATCTTCAGGAGATGATTAAAAGTCCACAAAATCGCTGATACACCTGAATAAATGAAAAAAAAGTTTAATTTTTTAAACCTCACCGCCAACTACGCGCTGGAAAGGCTATGTCCGGGAAGTTAAAATTTTATCGGGAAATTCAATGAATTGAATGAATTTGTAATAAACATAAATTCTTTTAAGCTGAATTTTTAATGCAAAAAATTTTAGTTGAAGATTGCATGAACTTTCAGAATTCTTTCAAACACGAAAAAATGAATGCATTAACTTCCATTATTGTTATGTCATATTATGGGGCCCCATAAAAGATGAGTCCCGGACCCGGATTTTCTCTCGACGGCCCTGGGTGCAAGTACTACGCTTGCATGTTGTTTTTCGTAGTGCCAATTGTAGTTATTTAATGAACCAATTTTCGAAGTCCGGATGGCGCAACGGTTAGCACGTTCGCCTTCAACGCACTGGGCCCCGGTTCGATTCCGGGGATTTACGTGTCGGCCTATGAGTCCACTTAGCTGTTAAATGAGTACCCATTATGGGGTAAATAACTCGGTTGAGCGTGTTGCTGATCACATACCTCTGCACAAAAACCGTCACGATCTAGAAAATGAGATGATGCTAACTCATCTCGAGGCCATGGTTCAAATTGGACTGTTGCGCCAGTTATTTATTTTATTTAATTTTCGAAGATTCTAACAATAATTATTCATTTTTTTAGGGTTTTGTGTCTTAAATCTTAAAAATCGGTCAAATGTCTGTCTGTCCGTCTGTTCATGGAATATCTCACGAACGACTGAAGCTACACACATCAAATTCGGTGAGAATGTGTAGAAATACTATAATTCGCTGGAGAAAACGATGTGTTGTAATTAGCCAACTTTAGGGGAGGGGTCCACATAGAGGCGAAATTAACATCAATTTTTTTTATCGACTGGTGTAGGCATGTGGGGTGTCGTGAAAGAGGTAATGTTGAGTACATTCCATTTCTGGCATTTTCTTTCTGAAAAAGGGGAACAGTGCGGAAGGAGAAAATATCAGATCGTAATTTGTCCCACCCCCTAAGTTCGTTACAATCGCGTAATATGAATTGGCATGTAAGACATTTTAATTACGGTTTTTTTTATCCATCTATGTGGTACCAAGAAGAGCAAGGAGCCGATATTTACATATCGAAATAAGCGCTTGCTACAAAACCCTCGGATTGCGGGCGTAGCCCTCTATATTCCGGTTTCATTTAATGTGAAATTTGGCATTGCATCTCCGATACTAGTGAATCGATATTGGGTTCAATCGACGTTGATGCTATTCGCATGGAGTTTTCAGGGTGCTGATCCGACATCATAGTTAAGCTTTTAAGCATTGTGTGCTTCAATTTGGTAAATATGAGCCATAAAGCAAGTTTTTTTTTTTTTTTTTTTTTTTTTGCCGGGCGACAGCCATCGATGCCATGCAACTTACATGGCACTTAGCATGCCGTCGCCCTTCTCAGTCCAGAGTGGGACTACACTTATTCATCCTTTTTTTTTTTTTTGTTGTTGAGAATAATTAACTCCCCGAAGGGAGCTCAAATCGTGTTGGTTCGCCGGTTTCGACCGCTGGTGCGAAGCGCGTCTCATCAGACGCCTCTGCTTCGCGCTCGCACCAGTGGGAGAGGCGTGACCGGGAACGACCAAGTCAGATGTTGGTTTGCCTTATATAGGCCGACCAACACGACATGGGAGCGAATTCTATCGAATGCAAATAACAACGTGCTACCTGCCGATATGGAATTCTACCCAACTGTTCTGGCTTAGCGCCAGTGGCTAAACTATAAAGCAAGTTTTTTTGCCGGGCGACAGCCATCGATGCCATGCAACTTACATGGCACTTAGCATGCCGTCGCCCTTCTCAGTCCAGAGTGGGACTACACTTATTCATCCTTTTTTTTTTTTTGTTGTTGAGAATAATTAACTCCCCGAAGGGAGCTCAAATCGTGTTGGTTCGCCGGTTTCGACCGCTGGTGCGAAGCGCGTCTCATCAGACGCCTCTGCTTCGCGCTCGCACCAGTGGGAGAGGCGTGACCGGGAACGACCAAGTCAGATGTTGGTTTGCCTTATATAGGCCGACCAACACGACATGGGAGCGAATTCTATCGAATGCAAATAACAACGTGCTACCTGCCGATATGGAATTCTACCCAACTGTTCTGGCTTAGCGCCAGTGGCTAAACTATAAAGCAAGTTTTTTTGCCGGGCGACAGCCATCGATGCCATGCAACTTACATGGCACTTAGCATGCCGTCGCCCTTCTCAGTCCAGAGTGGGACTACACTTATTCATCCTTTTTTTTTTTTTTGTTGTTGAGAATAATTAACTCCCCGAAGGGAGCTCAAATCGTGTTGGTTCGCCGGTTTCGACCGCTGGTGCGAAGCGCGTCTCATCAGACGCCTCTGCTTCGCGCTCGCACCAGTGGGAGAGGCGTGACCGGGAACGACCAAGTCAGATGTTGGTTTGCCTTATATAGGCCGACCAACACGACATGGGAGCGAATTCTATCGAATGCAAATAACAACGTGCTACCTGCCGATATGGAATTCTACCCAACTGTTCTGGCTTAGCGCCAGTGGCTAAACTATAAAGCACCAGCGGTCGAAACCGGCGAACCAACACGATTTGAGCTCCCTTCGGGGAGTTAATTATTCTCAACAACAAAAAAAAAAAAAAAAAGGATGAATAAGTGTAGTCCCACTCTGGACTGAGAAGGGCGACGGCATGCTAAGTGCCATGTAAGTTGCATGGCATCGATGGCTGTCGCCCGGCAAAAAAACTTGCTTTATAGTTTAGCCACTGGCGCTAAGCCAGAACAGTTGGGTAGAATTCCATATCGGCAGGTAGCACGTTGTTATTTGCATTCGATAGAATTCGCTCCCATGTCGTGTTGGTCGGCCTATATAAGGCAAACCAACATCTGACTTGGTCGTTCCCGGTCACGCCTCTCCCACTGGTGCGAGCGCGAAGCAGAGGCGTCTGATGAGACGCGCTTCGCACCAGCGGTCGAAACCGGCGAACCAACACGATTTGAGCTCCCTTCGGGGAGTTAATTATTCTCAACAACAAAAAAAAAAAAAAGGATGAATAAGTGTAGTCCCACTCTGGACTGAGAAGGGCGACGGCATGCTAAGTGCCATGTAAGTTGCATGGCATCGATGGCTGTCGCCCGGCAAAAAAACTTGCTTTATAGTTTAGCCACTGGCGCTAAGCCAGAACAGTTGGGTAGAATTCCATATCGGCAGGTAGCACGTTGTTATTTGCATTCGATAGAATTCGCTCCCATGTCGTGTTGGTCGGCCTATATAAGGCAAACCAACATCTGACTTGGTCGTTCCCGGTCACGCCTCTCCCACTGGTGCGAGCGCGAAGCAGAGGCGTCTGATGAGACGCGCTTCGCACCAGCGGTCGAAACCGGCGAACCAACACGATTTGAGCTCCCTTCGGGGAGTTAATTATTCTCAACAACAAAAAAAAAAAAAGGATGAATAAGTGTAGTCCCACTCTGGACTGAGAAGGGCGACGGCATGCTAAGTGCCATGTAAGTTGCATGGCATCGATGGCTGTCGCCCGGCAAAAAAACTTGCTTTATAGTTTAGCCACTGGCGCTAAGCCAGAACAGTTGGGTAGAATTCCATATCGGCAGGTAGCACGTTGTTATTTGCATTCGATAGAATTCGCTCCCATGTCGTGTTGGTCGGCCTATATAAGGCAAACCAACATCTGACTTGGTCGTTCCCGGTCACGCCTCTCCCACTGGTGCGAGCGCGAAGCAGAGGCGTCTGATGAGACGCGCTTCGCACCAGCGGTCGAAACCGGCGAACCAACACGATTTGAGCTCCCTTCGGGGAGTTAATTATTCTCAACAACAAAAAAAAAAAAAGGATGAATAAGTGTAGTCCCACTCTGGACTGAGAAGGGCGACGGCATGCTAAGTGCCATGTAAGTTGCATGGCATCGATGGCTGTCGCCCGGCAAAAAAACTTGCTTTATAGTTTAGCCACTGGCGCTAAGCCAGAACAGTTGGGTAGAATTCCATATCGGCAGGTAGCACGTTGTTATTTGCATTCGATAGAATTCGCTCCCATGTCGTGTTGGACGGCCTATATAAGGCAAACCAACATCTGACTTGGTCGTTCCCGGTCACGCCTCTCCCACTGGTGCGAGCGCGAAGCAGAGGCGTCTGATGAGACGCGCTTCGCACCAGCGGTCGAAACCGGCGAACCAACACGATTTGAGCTCCCTTCGGGGAGTTAATTATTCTCAACAACAAAAAAAAAAAAGGATGAATAAGTGTAGTCCCACTCTGGACTGAGAAGGGCGACGGCATGCTAAGTGCCATGTAAGTTGCATGGCATCGATGGCTGTCGCCCGGCAAAAAAACTTGCTTTATAGTTTAGCCACTGGCGCTAAGCCAGAACAGTTGGGTAGAATTCCATATCGGCAGGTAGCACGTTGTTATTTGCATTCGATAGAATTCGCTCCCATGTCGTGTTGGTCGGCCTATATAAGGCAAACCAACATCTGACTTGGTCGTTCCCGGTCACGCCTCTCCCACTGGTGCGAGCGCGAAGCAAAGGCGTCTGATGAGACGCGCTTCGCACCAGCGGTCGAAACCGGCGAACCAACACGATTTGAGCTCCCTTCGGGGAGTTAATTATTCTCAACAACAAAAAAAAAAAAAAGGATGAATAAGTGTAGTCCCACTCTGGACTGAGAAGGGCGACGGCATGCTAAGTGCCATGTAAGTTGCATGGCATCGATGGCTGTCGCCCGGCAAAAAAACTTGCTTTATAGTTTAGCCACTGGCGCTAAGCCAGAACAGTTGGGTAGAATTCCATATCGGCAGGTAGCACGTTGTTATTTGCATTCGATAGAATTCGCTCCCATGTCGTGTTGGTCGGCCTATATAAGGCAAACCAACATCTGACTTGGTCGTTCCCGGTCACGCCTCTCCCACTGGTGCGAGCGCGAAGCAGAGGCGTCTGATGAGACGCGCTTCGCACCAGCGGTCGAAACCGGCGAACCAACACGATTTGAGCTCCCTTCGGGGAGTTAATTATTCTCAACAACAAAAAAAAAAAAAAGGATGAATAAGTGTAGTCCCACTCTGGACTGAGAAGGGCGACGGCATGCTAAGTGCCATGTAAGTTGCATGGCATCGATGGCTGTCGCCCGGCAAAAAAACTTGCTTTATAGTTTAGCCACTGGCGCTAAGCCAGAACAGTTGGGTAGAATTCCATATCGGCAGGTAGCACGTTGTTATTTGCATTCGATAGAATTCGCTCCCATGTCGTGTTGGTCGGCCTATATAAGGCAAACCAACATCTGACTTGGTCGTTCCCGGTCACGCCTCTCCCACTGGTGCGAGCGCGAAGCAGAGGCGTCTGATGAGACGCGCTTCGCACCAGCGGTCGAAACCGGCGAACCAACACGATTTGAGCTCCCTTCGGGGAGTTAATTATTCTCAACAACAAAAAAAAAAAAAAAGGATGAATAAGTGTAGTCCCACTCTGGACTGAGAAGGGCGACGGCATGCTAAGTGCCATGTAAGTTGCATGGCATCGATGGCTGTCGCCCGGCAAAAAAACTTGCTTTATAGTTTAGCCACTGGCGCTAAGCCAGAACAGTTGGGTAGAATTCCATATCGGCAGGTAGCACGTTGTTATTTGCATTCGATAGAATTCGCTCCCATGTCGTGTTGGTCGGCCTATATAAGGCAAACCAACATCTGACTTGGTCGTTCCCGGTCACGCCTCTCCCACTGGTGCGAGCGCGAAGCAGAGGCGTCTGATGAGACGCGCTTCGCACCAGCGGTCGAAACCGGCGAACCAACACGATTTGAGCTCCCTTCGGGGAGTTAATTATTCTCAACAACAAAAAAAAAAAAAAAGGATGAATAAGTGTAGTCCCACTCTGGACTGAGAAGGGCGACGGCATGCTAAGTGCCATGTAAGTTGCATGGCATCGATGGCTGTCGCCCGGCAAAAAAACTTGCTTTATAGTTTAGCCACTGGCGCTAAGCCAGAACAGTTGGGTAGAATTCCATATCGGCAGGTAGCACGTTGTTATTTGCATTCGATAGAATTCGCTCCCATGTCGTGTTGGTCGGCCTATATAAGGCAAACCAACATCTGACTTGGTCGTTCCCGGTCACGCCTCTCCCACTGGTGCGAGCGCGAAGCAGAGGCGTCTGATGAGACGCGCTTCGCACCAGCGGTCGAAACCGGCGAACCAACACGATTTGAGCTCCCTTCGGGGAGTTAATTATTCTCAACAACAAAAAAAAAAAAAGGATGAATAAGTGTAGTCCCACTCTGGACTGAGAAGGGCGACGGCATGCTAAGTGCCATGTAAGTTGCATGGCATCGATGGCTGTCGCCCGGCAAAAAAACTTGCTTTATAGTTTAGCCACTGGCGCTAAGCCAGAACAGTTGGGTAGAATTCCATATCGGCAGGTAGCACGTTGTTATTTGCATTCGATAGAATTCGCTCCCATGTCGTGTTGGTCGGCCTATATAAGGCAAACCAACATCTGACTTGGTCGTTCCCGGTCACGCCTCTCCCACTGGTGCGAGCGCGAAGCAGAGGCGTCTGATGAGACGCGCTTCGCACCAGCGGTCGAAACCGGCGAACCAACACGATTTGAGCTCCCTTCGGGGAGTTAATTATTCTCAACAACAAAAAAAAAAAAAGGATGAATAAGTGTAGTCCCACTCTGGACTGAGAAGGGCGACGGCATGCTAAGTGCCATGTAAGTTGCATGGCATCGATGGCTGTCGCCCGGCAAAAAAACTTGCTTTATAGTTTAGCCACTGGCGCTAAGCCAGAACAGTTGGGTAGAATTCCATATCGGCAGGTAGCACGTTGTTATTTGCATTCGATAGAATTCGCTCCCATGTCGTGTTGGTCGGCCTATATAAGGCAAACCAACATCTGACTTGGTCGTTCCCGGTCACGCCTCTCCCACTGGTGCGAGCGCGAAGCAGAGGCGTCTGATGAGACGCGCTTCGCACCAGCGGTCGAAACCGGCGAACCAACACGATTTGAGCTCCCTTCGGGGAGTTAATTATTCTCAACAACAAAAAAAAAAAAAGGATGAATAAGTGTAGTCCCACTCTGGACTGAGAAGGGCGACGGCATGCTAAGTGCCATGTAAGTTGCATGGCATCGATGGCTGTCGCCCGGCAAAAAAAACTTGCTTTATAGTTTAGCCACTGGCGCTAAGCCAGAACAGTTGGGTAGAATTCCATATCGGCAGGTAGCACGTTGTTATTTGCATTCGATAGAATTCGCTCCCATGTCGTGTTGGTCGGCCTATATAAGGCAAACCAACATCTGACTTGGTCGTTCCCGGTCACGCCTCTCCCACTGGTGCGAGCGCGAAGCAGAGGCGTCTGATGAGACGCGCTTCGCACCAGCGGTCGAAACCGGCGAACCAACACGATTTGAGCTCCCTTCGGGGAGTTAATTATTCTCAACAACAAAAAAAAAAAAAGGATGAATAAGTGTAGTCCCACTCTGGACTGAGAAGGGCGACGGCATGCTAAGTGCCATGTAAGTTGCATGGCATCGATGGCTGTCGCCCGGCAAAAAAAACTTGCTTTATAGTTTAGCCACTGGCGCTAAGCCAGAACAGTTGGGTAGAATTCCATATCGGCAGGTAGCACGTTGTTATTTGCATTCGATAGAATTCGCTCCCATGTCGTGTTGGTCGGCCTATATAAGGCAAACCAACATCTGACTTGGTCGTTCCCGGTCACGCCTCTCCCACTGGTGCGAGCGCGAAGCAGAGGCGTCTGATGAGACGCGCTTCGCACCAGCGGTCGAAACCGGCGAACCAACACGATTTGAGCTCCCTTCGGGGAGTTAATTATTCTCAACAACAAAAAAAAAAAAAAAAGGATGAATAAGTGTAGTCCCACTCTGGACTGAGAAGGGCGACGGCATGCTAAGTGCCATGTAAGTTGCATGGCATCGATGGCTGTCGCCCGGCAAAAAAACTTGCTTTATAGTTTAGCCACTGGCGCTAAGCCAGAACAGTTGGGTAGAATTCCATATCGGCAGGTAGCACGTTGTTATTTGCATTCGATAGAATTCGCTCCCATGTCGTGTTGGTCGGCCTATATAAGGCAAACCAACATCTGACTTGGTCGTTCCCGGTCACGCCTCTCCCACTGGTGCGAGCGCGAAGCAGAGGCGTCTGATGAGACGCGCTTCGCACCAGCGGTCGAAACCGGCGAACCAACACGATTTGAGCTCCCTTCGGGGAGTTAATTATTCTCAACAACAAAAAAAAAAAAAAAGGATGAATAAGTGTAGTCCCACTCTGGACTGAGAAGGGCGACGGCATGCTAAGTGCCATGTAAGTTGCATGGCATCGATGGCTGTCGCCCGGCAAAAAAAAACTTGCTTTATAGTTTAGCCACTGGCGCTAAGCCAGAACAGTTGGGTAGAATTCCATATCGGCAGGTAGCACGTTGTTATTTGCATTCGATAGAATTCGCTCCCATGTCGTGTTGGTCGGCCTATATAAGGCAAACCAACATCTGACTTGGTCGTTCCCGGTCACGCCTCTCCCACTGGTGCGAGCGCGAAGCAGAGGCGTCTGATGAGACGCGCTTCGCACCAGCGGTCGAAACCGGCGAACCAACACGATTTGAGCTCCCTTCGGGGAGTTAATTATTCTCAACAACAAAAAAAAAAAAAAGGATGAATAAGTGTAGTCCCACTCTGGACTGAGAAGGGCGACGGCATGCTAAGTGCCATGTAAGTTGCATGGCATCGATGGCTGTCGCCCGGCAAAAAAACTTGCTTTATAGTTTAGCCACTGGCGCTAAGCCAGAACAGTTGGGTAGAATTCCATATCGGCAGGTAGCACGTTGTTATTTGCATTCGATAGAATTCGCTCCCATGTCGTGTTGGTCGGCCTATATAAGGCAAACCAACATCTGACTTGGTCGTTCCCGGTCACGCCTCTCCCACTGGTGCGAGCGCGAAGCAGAGGCGTCTGATGAGACGCGCTTCGCACCAGCGGTCGAAACCCGGCGAACCAACACGATTTGAGCTCCCTTCGGGGAGTTAATTATTCTCAACAACAAAAAAAAAAAAGGAGAAATATGAGCCGCTTCTCGCAAATTTAAGTGCTAAATAATGAAGCAATAAATAACGTAAATCTGCGTAGCGAGTGGTAGTTGTCTCTGGGCAGGAATAACACGGGAGAACAATTTTGACACTTTTTTCTGTTTTTTTGAATTTTGCACCTAATTTATAGTAAAACGGCCTCGCTGATTCCAAAAATGCAGTCCGTTTGTCCCCTATACGTCAGGTTTTCGAGATATCGTTTGTTTTTTTAATTTTACGGAAAATTACAAAAGGCCCCCTTAAAAAACAACTTTTTTTAAAAGCTACGGGGCTGCATCCTTGTGCAGGACCTTCTAGTACTTGTATGCAATAAAATTAAAAGCAATAAAAAAAGTAATTTCTCGCTACCTGGATTGTTTGTTAAAAGTTGTGAAATTCTTCGGCCATTTTTAAGGCTCTTTTATGTAAAAAAATGTATTTAAAAGCCTCTGTTCCAGTATATTACTCTATTATTGTGCTCTTAACTTGTGTAATGGAAGCCTCTACTATCCCTCGTCGAAAGTGTCTCAACGCTCCGGACTCATTTTGCTATATATGTGGCAGTTATACATTTCTAAGTCAGAGGACAAAAATAGGTCCCTTTGTTCACCAGGCATATCTTGCCTACTTCAAAACTCCAATTTGCAATCAGGATAAATGGTGGGTCCCTCATAAAGTGTGCAGGTGCTGTGTCACACATTTGAGGTTCTGGACGAAAGCAGAACGACTTCAGTTGCCATTTGGTGTGCCAATGATATGGCGAGAGCCCTCAAACCACACAAGTGATTGTTACTTTTGTTGTACTAAAACAACAGGGTACACACACAAAAACAAAAATAAGATACAGTATCCCAATTTAGAATCGGCGGAAAGACCAGTTGCTCATTCTCCTGAAGTTCCAGTGCCAGTATATCAAGTATCTCCTTCGCCTTCTTTCGACGTGGACGTAAATATGCTTTTAAGTCCGTCGACATCATCACTCTCCGAACTCAGCGCTAGGAACCAACCTAAAGGATTTAAACAGAACGAGCTGAACGATCTAGTGCAACAACAACAACTTTCTAGGCAATATACGTGCATCGAATTATGCGATAGTAGTCGAGCAACTATTGGACAGTTTTCAAAGGCTTGGCTGCAATATGAGCATCAAAGTCCACTTTTTACATAGTCATCTACATAGATGAATTTCCGGAAAATCTTGGAGCTGTGAGTGATGAGCAGGGAGAGCGATTTCATCAAGATTTAAAAATCATGGAAACTCGATATCAAGGCAGATGGGATGCGAATATGATGGCGGACTATTGTTGGAGCATAAAACGGGACTGTCCTGAAATTGAACACTCCAGGAAAAGCTACAAACGAAAATTTTTGCCATAATTTTTTTTTTAGTTCTTAGGTAATATTGTTAAGATGTAAAATCAAAATTTATAAATAAGAAAATTGTAACGAGTTTCGTTTGTTTTGATTTCAATGAAGGGAAGGTTTGTATGGGGGCCAAAATTTGAGCCCCCTGTATCTCAAAAACTGGACGTATAGGAGAAAAACGGTTAGCATTTCCGGATTCTACGACCAAAAATTGGCTAGAAATGAATATCAAATCGAAATAAACAAAATGCTGTTCCCCCGTGTAATTTGTAAAAATCGAATTATCATACTTGATCGATTTTTTGACTTAAGTTAGATGACATATTGGAGTCCTATGAGTTCCATCTGAAAATTTTCTTGAGTAAGAAAAATTTGAAAATAATATTTTCAAAAATCCTGACATTTCTTTTCAAACTCCTGTATAAGGTCGAAAAGTAAGGCTGCATATTTGTCTCCATTTTTTTAGATTGCGTTTGTCCAAAATGTAAAAAGTTGTTTGATTCGAATTGTCGCGCCAGATTTCCATGCTAGGTATCACCCTCAACTTGTGGCACTGTGTTTGACTTTAACATCGAAAACGATTTTTTAATTTCTTGTAAGATAAAAGCATGTTAACATTTGATCTCGACTAAGCCAACCCAATCCCCGGGCCCGTGATCCATTTTCAACGCTTTTCCGCATAAATTATCCTGATGTATTATACAATAGTAATTTATTAAATGCATGATTCTGGCAGGAATGGCATCGTTTTCTACAAGTCTTGTGAGTCCTTCCTTCTTACCTAACTACCCCAGATATGTTGACAAGAGCTAAAGAAAGCCGAGTTAATGTATTTTTCAGCACTTGGTATAAATCTGGTGACGTTGCTGTGTCCTTTAACTAACGAAGCCATTTCTCCAGTATGACAAAATTCGTCATTAATGCCTTTAACGAAAATCTAGGGACGCATGAGCGTCCGCCCCGGCAAAGAAAAACGAAAAAATCGAAAAAAAAATGGCCAAGACTATGTTTACGTGACACAACAAGTGCGGGTTTTCGGACCTCTGTAGCTCCGGCCCCGGATACTTGTTCGGGCTCAAATTTGGTATTGTCATTGTCTCCGGTCATCTCACGAAGTGTTGCAAATTTGATTCCGATACAAGAAAAAACACCCGAGGTATGATAATTTGAAAATGGCAATTTTTCAAATTTTTCTTGTTCTCGTTGTTCTTTGACAGGGCTACAGCCTCGTAGGGACCGTATCGAGGTCTGCTTTCTTTTCTCGCGGATTGACTGTGTCCCAAGGGTGTGCATAGGCTATCATTTGCTCTGATCCGTGCAGTAGATAAAAAGATACATAAAAAAATGTGAAATTTTATAGTAGAGCTTCTCGCTTAAGTCTTTTTGATCATTTCAATGCGACAAAGCAAATCACTCGTAGAGATCGCATGCCGACGGGGAGAGACGCAAACACTTGATTATGTGAGTAGTGATGACGACGGATGCAAAAGCCCATGCGCTCGTCGGGTGAGGAAAACGAGTTTATGGTTGTGCGTGGCTTGTGGCAAGTGCATGAATGAAATGTGTGTGATGAAAAAATTGAAACTGAATGTTTATGGCTGCATCTTAGGATGCCCGGAAAGAAAAAAACATGCTGTGTTGTATATGATTTATTTCATTTATGACATATGAGATATGAATAGTCGATTTATAGATTCGAGGCAAATTGACGTCGATCCTTCATGTATAAACAAATTTCAGAAAGACGATTCATAGACGTCTAGGGTTATTTGGACTATACTGATGTAACAAACAAAAATCAATAAATAATATTTAACTAATAAATAGTAAAATATTAAATAATTTTATTAAAAACGTAAATCTATAAAAAAAATAGTAAAAACCGATACGTCAGTAAGCAATTGTGCATAATATTTTAATAAATTTTACAAGCACTTTAAAGCAGTTTTGAAATTCAAGTCAAGGTTCTTCCTCTGTAAAACATATACATACACACGCTCAACCAAGTTATTTACCCCAAATGGGTACTTATTTAACACCTGAGTGGACTCATAGTCCGGCACGTAAATCCCTTTTTTTATCGAAGACTACCGCATTCAGTAGGAATCAAACTGGAGCCCAATGTATAGAAGGCAAACGTTGCTTACCGTTGCGCCATCAGTATTACTACTACTACTATGCAAAAGGATATGATATCTCCCAAAAACAACTCTGTTGTAAAAAATTCCCCGCCAAGAAAAACCTTTCAGCAGCAAAAAGGATTGAAATGAAATGAATACAATACCGCTAAAGTACTTGTAGCTTCGCGCCTCACTCTAGGGTTGGCATATTGAACGCTGATTGAATTAGTTAATTTCTTTCAACGCTGTTTGGCGGGGAGCTTCCATTAAACAAAATAAGTTGAACAATCTGAAGAAGAACGGAGTAGAAAATAGTCTATTAATCACTTCTGGCCTGAAGTGTATTTTAAGTCTTTTGTAAGGCGGGAGCTTTATAACGAGATCCGGGCGAGAAGCCAATTATACTTGGCATAAGAGCTTACAGCACGATCCGCACGCAACTACTTATCCATAGTTTCATCAGAACGACATCGTTGTCATTATCACTGTCATTTTGTCATTAAATCCGTTCGGCGGCGACTCTTTAGGCTACGAAGCTCCCCGCCAATCAGCTTTGAAAGAAATTAACTAATTCAATCAGCGTTCAATATGCCAACCCTAGAGTGAGGCAAGTTTAATGGGACAAGCTGACTGGAGCTCACACGCTTTCCATGCATTCTTTGATAAACTCGCCATTAAAACATGGCTTGGACTTTCTGGCCCGTCCCATATCTAAGTATTAATAGGCTAACAATTTTTGTATAGGAATTTTGTGACGGGAACTCCTCCCAAACTACTGAACCGATTTTAATGATTTAATACACCATTAGAAAGGTATTCTTTCGAAGGTGTGCAAATTTTATACTTTATTAAAATTGGCGAAATACTTTAGCTATAATCCGCGAAAAACATTGCGAGCTAAGAATCCAAGCTTGGCCAGAAGCGGTTCGTGGCTTTGCGGGGATTCGATTCATGTATATAATGACCAAGCTTGGGTAGATGTATCCGCTAAGGATCTTTCATAAGATTGTGGGTGGAACAGCGTTCATTGGATTGTGAGTGGAGCCGTCTAGAAAAGATACTCACGAAATAAATAAACCATCGAATTGAAAATATGAATCAAGTATCCAAGTGTACTTAATTTTTATGCTGCATACTTATGAGCGTCGAATTGAAAAAATGATAAGCGTCGAGTTGAAAAAATGAAAGTATAGTCCACTTAACAAATGGAAAAGAAATGTTATGAGGAGAGATCTATTGTGGGTGTTCAATCGGGCCAATAACTGTGATAAGTGTGATACGCAGATCTATTGTGGGTGTTCCCAAGTAATTCGGGCCAATAAGTGTGATACGCAGATCTATTGTGGGTGTTCTCAAGTAATACATATATAAGTATCGTGGTGACCAAGATACGTGAAGGTCAATACATACTTTAGTTACTTTCGTGGTAAATAATTATTTTTTGTGCAGTGCTTTCGGGCGAATAAGTGTTTTTAAGTATAATAGGTAAATAGCAAGGAAGTAGTAGTAGTTTGCAAAATGCCCTCCCAACGGCATTCTGTAATTACTGGTAGGATTGAGCGGCGTGGTAGACGAAATTACATGAGGGTAATTAGAAACCACGACGCAATCAATCATTTAGATGGTACAAATAAATGTGCCTTAAATATAGTTTCACGGGATTTCGAACCTTTTAGTTGCGGTCCTCTGAATTTCCGTTGCTCATTTTGTGGCGCAAAACATTTTGAAACAGAAATTACTTCACGTAATAGGAATGCCTTTAGTTTATGCTGCCATAAGGGCAAATTTCATTTGCCATCATCATCTGAGAAAATTTTTTTAAGAATATTTGTGAGCCGTGGTGAATGGACTTCAAGGTCGAATTAAAACCAACGATCTAAACCAAATATGTACCTACAGCTATATTTTGAGCTAAATATTTGGCCGTAACCAATTAAATTTCATTTTTCTATAATTTTCAGTTCGGGGCTTCATTTCTAGAGACTGCAGTCGAAATTCGACTGCAGTCGATTCCAAAAGGTATACCGTGCCGTGGTGAATGGGACGTAAAATCGAAGAGACTGCAGTCGACTCAAGAAGGTGTACCGTGCCGTGATAAATGGGCTTTAAAATCGAAATTAAACTATCGATTTAAACCAAATACCAGCTATATTTTGAGGTAAATACTTGGACTTGGTCCTAACCAATTTTCAGTTTGAGTGACTCTTATTCTAGAGGTTGCGGTCGATTTTACCATTTGTTCTTCTTATTCTAGGGAGTGTTTAGGTGGTGACGTATAGCCCATGATTCAATAAGACATCGACCCGGCGTATCCGGGTTGTTAGAAGATCCGGCGAAGCCCGATCGCAATTTGTGTGAAGATAGACAAAGTACCCGGCGAAGCCGGATTATCTAGTATTACTATAATGGACGCGCATATAGTCCGATGCATGCTGTCCGTTTGTCTTTTGACCATTTATTTGAGCACTTCCAGTCGTCCGATTTTATCAGATTTAGTATGTTTGCTTCATTGCGTGACCCTAACCACGAACCGATGGCAGCAATTTCAGCTATCGACTGGACTAATGGTATATTCTCTCCTTCTTCCTTGCCGTTTCATACCACTCTGCGGCATCGCGTTGTTCTGCCTGTGGTGTTGGCAATTTGCCCATTCTGGCCGTATAATCTCAGCTTCCTTCGGCAGGCAGCTCGGTCTTGGATCGTATCTTTGGCGAGGTTAATGCGTTGTTGTTGCTTCTTCATCTGATCTATCCAGGTGTGTTTCCGTCTGCCTCGGGTTTTGGGTCCAACAAATGAAACATTCATTGATATTTCCCTATTGACTAACGGTATATTCTGTTGTGTTCAAGTCAGAGTCTCTCGCCTAAGTCTGTTTAAAGTTTGTTTTCCAGGTATTTCCCGTGGTCCGATTTCAACCAAATTTCATACACTGCTTCCTTGGGTGATTCTAGGTGACGGTGACGTTTTGGTGTAGGTGCAGATATCCGTCAGGACAACAGGACCTTATTAGTAATGAAGTTATATCTAGACAAGATGGGTATACCATATGACTGGGGGTGGTGAGGTGAATGCAGTAGGCTACTGTTGATGGGATGTTGAGTCCTTTAGCCATGAAAAAGGGTATTCATGGCTATAAAGTAATATATAAAAAGTATTTGCATGGGACAAGACTACCGGTTAACTTTGCGATGACATAGCAAGCCTTCACAATACATTCTGCTTGGGTTGTAACGTTGGTAAACCACTTGTTGTGATACAGGGTGGCGCAGAATTTTGTGAAGAGAACTTCGGGAATTTGAAATGGAACAGTACACAACACAGCAGCGATCAAAAATTGTTGAATTTTATTTTGAAGAAGAAAATCGCTATTTCATTCACAATTTGATAATGAGCGATGAAGCCCATTTCCAATTGAATGGTTTCGTAAACAAGCAAAATTGCAGGATATGGGCTAGAAAAAATCCAAGAACAGTTCATCAGCAACAATTACACCCACTTAAGTGTACTGTTTGGTGCGGCGTATCGTCTGAAAGGATCATTGGTCCATATTTCTTTGAAAATGCACATGGCGCCGCAGTTACGGTTAATGGTGCTGAATATCGAACGATGCTGGACAATTTTTTGAGGCCAGCTGTAGAAAACCATCCACAGTTGTGGTTCCAACAAGATGGAGCCACAGCCCACACTGCAAGGGATACAATGGCTCTGTTACGGGACCTCTTTGGCGAACGCATTATTTCGCGCAGAAGCGATTTCAATTGGCCCCCACGTTCACCGGATTTAACAGCGCCAGACTGTTTTCTTTGGGGTTATATGAAAGAAAGGGTATACGTAAATAAGCCAGCGACCATACCAGAGCTAAAACAAAACATTCGCAATGAAATTCGAGCCATAACACCCGAAATTTTACAAAAAGTTATGGAAAATGTACTGGAAAGAGCACGAATGTGCGAAGCCGAAAATGGCCACCACTTGCGGGATATAATTTTTCATACTTAAGCCAAAATTATTCCCCATTAATATACTGCATAACAAAAAAAAAATTATAATAATTAACCATTAAATAAAAAAGTTATTAAACATTCAAACCATAACGGTAGTTTTGCGCCACCCTGTATAAGGCCTTTTTTAAAACAGAAGCTTTGTCTTTTAAATATATCTTTTAAAAGGATTAGTGTCTGGAGGCATGTATATTCTTTTAAGACATGAAAACTATTCAAACACGACATATTAAGCAGTGGGCCGCATTATCACTTTCAATTAAAAAATATAGTCAGTTAGTACAGTAGTCATCTGCCCACTATTTATTTTTTTCTTTTTTTCATTAAATAATCTTTTTTCCTCGGCATATACTTTTAAGGCACCGCTTTTTGAAATGCACAGGCCATGATGAAATGAAAAATGCTGCATAATATGAAAAAAAACTTAAACAATAATTTACATAAAAAAATTAAAGGATAGCTAGAAGAATTCAACTATTTTTTCAGTTAAAAAAAAAAACAATTATTAATGTCCAAAGGACGGAAAGGAACAAGCACCTTAAAAATCTTATTTGAAACATAACGGTAAATATATTCATACACACTTAAGTATCTGAGAGCCAACTTTTTAACACGGTGTTAATTCCTGTCCTGTTCCTTTGTCTAGAAGGCGTGTCATGTTGATTTTATTATTGTTTTCTTTTATTTCTTACGAATTAGATCTCCCACAGAGTGTATGGTACGTAAAAATTATGGAGGTGTTCAATATTTCTTTGACCTCGTGTTCGCTTCTTGTACAGCACTGAAACTTTCTGCGGGCCGCGGGTTGGACATCCCTGCTCTAAAGCATGAATCGACTTGAAGTTGTGCCCAGACTGAATTTACGCTTTAGGCAGTGCGAGCGTACCATGAATGTATCGTAAAAATAGTTTCATTCTGAAAAATATTCGCAAACCCTAAAGCGGAAATTCGTCTGAGCGTGGCCACCGCTTTAGGTATTGAAATTTAATGGTTACTTTTTTGACTTTCTTCTCTCGTATCTCGTTCTCATGCTTCTGGAAGAATTTCGTGAAGTAACCAACCCTACTCCTCCCCTTCCCAAATTTGTTGTTAATTGCCCTGACTCCTCCAGGGCATAGGCGCGTCAACACCTCATGAATGTCATATTTTTCGGATGGTGCAGTTGCCCATCTCCCCCCATCACCTCAATTTGGAGGATATGTAATCCCTTACAAAGTTGTTTTTGGGATAATTCATTAATTTTCTCTAAAAATAATGCTAATACACCTCAAAATATTCTGTTCAAATTGACGAGAACTTTAAATGGGACAAATTTCTTTTTCACAACATTTTAATTTTTTAATTTTTTCCGGGCAAACAGAAATCCGTCAATGACACAAACACTCGCGAAAAAATTACCTTATTTGCACGGAATAATAATAAAAAAGGCCAACCGTAAAATTATCATATAAACGGTGACACTATGCGAAATGTTCTTTTTTAGTGGGCTAAATTATAATAAAACGCGATAGTGCTAATTGCTCTAATGATGTTAATAAACTTTGTTCATTGCGAACGCAATCAATTTGTTGTTTATGTTCCGCGAAAAGAAAGTGGCGTACCAAATTGCAATTTTGGTATTCTGAGATGTTTCGCATTGCAGCCAAAAATTCTTCCGATTTCAGACAATTTAGAGACCATACGTATGATATTCCTATTCCAAAGAATTACGATAATGATACTATGACAGCGCCCACCCACATGGCGAGAAGGTTACCAATGTAAAAGATGACTTGGATGTTTCATGTAAATTGGTCCATTATTCATCCACAATAAAGACTGTGACATCAACTTACCAACTAAATGAGCAATATGTGTGTGCCGCGATGGTGATGATGGAAAGTCGTTAACAAAAAAAGTACCGCCGCGGCCATTACTGTCACCGCCACCGCAGATAGAAAAAAAGAAATGTGAGCTTGGGCTGTAGACTATTTTTTATTGAAATTTTATGAACTTTTCTTTCTACCGAAGGTACCTGATTAATAAGACATGAGCTTGGACACGTTCTTTCTTTCGATTTGGGATTTCTCTTGTTCGAATAAGTTGATGGGTCACGAGGCCAAGGTCGCGGATAAAAGCCCATTAAAATGTGTTTTTTTTTTTGTCAAGACAGGGAAGGATGATGCCATGGAAAAGTAAACCTTTTGCATATATACATATTTATACATTTATTTATCTATATATATATATATATATATATATATATATATATATATATATATATATTATTTTTGAGTTGGTGGCGAAGGTGTTGTTATCAGCAATTTAAGTTGATTCATGTTGAGCTAAGCCTACTCGTAGTTTGAAAAGAATGCCACCGATTTACGAGCGAAGTGCAGTCAAGTTATGCCCACCATGTTACCATCGAAACTACATAGTGGCAGCCGAATCGCTAAATTTAATGATTCATTTGTATGCAGGACAACCCGAATGTGGAACGGTTTAGCATCGTCTGTTTTCTCCTGCAGTTACAACGTATAAAAATTCAAACTAAACGTTCACCGAAATTTAATTTCATCTGATCCAAGTCAACTCATCCCTTTCCTTTTACCTTAATTTTTCTTCCCAGCCAAGGCTATGCTATTGCATCAAAAGTTATCCCCTAAGCTAACTAACTATAATATGTCATTTTTTTAACAAATTCTTTTAAATTTACAGATGACCACGATTCCATTTTATTCACTGCTCTATGAATTATCGCTCCCAAAGGAAAATAAACAATCGCCTCAATCTCGAAGTGATGGTATCTATTGTATATACCTAACATCCCCACACAAAGAGCTCCCGACGATTTTGTTGATCTAGGCCGTCGAAACGCCATGCAACCGCCGACAGTAGAAGAAGTTGATCTCGCGTTGCAGTCAGCGGTACGTCCTATAAAATATAGACGAAAATTCTGGAAAATTATAATAAAACCGTACGCAGAACGAATCATTGGCGAATATTATGGCGGTTTCAGACCTGGTCGCTCCACAACCGATCGGTTATTTACGGCCAAACTGATACTCCAGAAGTGCTGGGAATGCCACGTATACGTATACCAAATCTTTGTCGACTTCAAGCAGACATACGACAGTATCGATCGTGGTGTACTATACAACATCATGCTGCAATTTGGTTTACCGGCCAAATTAGTGCGACTGACAAAAATGACGATGGCCAACTCGGTCTCACAGGTCAGGATCCGTAATATACTTACTGATATATTTAAAATACGCACTGGTCTGAAACAGGACGGTAGACTGGCACCGACTCTCTTCAACCTAGCACTGGAATACTCTATTCGGGCTATGAATATAGACAACAGCAAGACGCTACTCATCAAGTCGATACAATTGTCAACTTGTCAAGGGACGCCAACGAAACTGACGAAATCAAGCGATGGATACAGATAGCTATGCTATGCTATGGCGGCAAAGCATGGACGCTAACTCAAGCATCCAGAAACATGCTTCACACAGTTGAACGTAAGGTTCTGCGGCGAATTATCGGGGCTGTTTGCGATCGAGATGGATGGCGCATCCGGTACAACCATGAGTTGTATGAACTGTACAATGAGATGGAAGTTTCGAAAATCGTGAAACTACAACGACTTCAATGGACAGGGCATGTACAACGAATGGACGATGATCGCATGCCAAAATGAGTAATGAACGCAGAACGAGTCGATGGAGCGAGACTGCGAAGATGACCTAGAGCTCGTTGGAAGACTCAGTATATGCGGACGCCGAGCAGTTACTGGGCTTCCGTCAGATGACCGAGATAATTGGAGTGCAATGACCCAGGCGGCCAAGGCCCGACGTCGGTCTGTCGCACCACGATGATGATGATATATGTCAGAACCTACGGAATGGGTTCACTATGTCATATAACTGCCAAGGGAACGACCAGTCCAAAAGTCTGTGTTTGTGAAAAAAAAAAACAAGTTTTTTGTTTATTAAGACATCTTAACCAAATTTCATATTATTCAATCGTATCTATCGCCAAAACGCATCCCTAAAGTTGGTTGAAATCGTACCACTCTATCATACAGCTGTCAGAAGAACAACCGATCCAAAAGTAAGTTTTTGTTAAAAAAAAAAAACATTTTTATTTCTAAAGATAATTCAAACTCAACTCAATTTCACATTAATTGATCAATTGTTACCGCCTAACCACATTAATAAATTTGGTTAAAATCGGCCCACCACTTTATTGTACCTCTCATAGGAACAGTGGAATTGGAACATTTCTTTCTGCTAGTTGCAAAGTGGCAAATGCAGAGTTGATGAAAATTATTACACAAAAACTTCATTACTGAACGCATGATACTTCTTCCTTTGTAGTAAAGGAAACCATATTTCCGGTAAGCTAGCTGTCGTAGGCGTATAACTAACGTAGTATCAAAATGGCGAAACGTACGAAACAGTTTCTCGTAAAATCGTTATAAAACACGCTTTACACTTTACACACACACTTTTATTCCAAAGAGGAAAATTCACTTGAGAATGTATAGGTTTAATTTTTTATTCCCAAAATTTAATCACTTTCTCATTGTTTTCATAATACAAAAAATGTATTCCGAAAATTAAAACTGTGTCTCATTGCGAACAAAGTTGTGATCCTCTGACGCGCTCGGTGGCCGTGTTCGTTCGGTCATCGCTCTACGATCTAGACCTAGAGAATGGAGGTTCGATTCTCGGCGCGAACAAAAACTGCGTGTCAGCTGCGGCGAACAGGTTTTATGTTCTACCTTGCGAAGTTATTTAGTTATTGGGTCATTGGTAACGCGAGGTCAGTTATAATACCTGTCATCGAAAACGAAGACTATGACCGAAGAATGTTAACATCAATAGGACAAAAAGAATTTCATCAAAATGAAAAAATCAGCCATACCGAAAATGCAAAATGATGCCAAATCCCTCATAAGTGAAGTTAACAAAGTGTTAGATGTGCCCATGTACAAGCTTCGTATCTCAAATCCTGAGGTACCAAAAATGTACGGACTTTGTAAAATACACAAAGAAGGTGAAAAATGAGGAAAATAGTATCAAACGTGAATTCACCTTTGGTAAAAATTACTAGGTGGTTAGTGAACGAAATGAAAAAATTCGAAAATTTTGATGGTTTCACAGTTAAAAACTCTTTCGATTTCGTAAATAAAATCAAAGGTTTAAAAATCGAACATAATGAAAAGATGGTTTCGTTCGACGTAACGGCTTTATTTCTCAGCATACCCATCGATGTAGCCACGGAAGCGCTGAAGATACACCTAATGAAATTCGATGTAAGCGAAGACCATCTAAATGTCTACATAAATACCGCGAAAATATGCATGTCCTATAATTGCTTCACATTCAGAAACGATTTCTACAAAAGTGACCGGGGAGCCAGCATGGGGAATCCACTTTCACTCTTAATGGCAGAAGCGTTTTTGACGAAATTTGAAATGGAACTGAAGAAAAATAACTTGTTACCACGTATTTGGCATCGGTATGTTGATGATGTATTTGCAGTTGCACGAGAAGAAGAAATACCTCATATTTTGGAAGTATTGAATAACAAATACGACTCGATAAAATTTACTCATGAACTGAAATCTTCATTGAATTTCCTGGATTTAACACTCACTCGAGACAGTGAAGGATATATCAGCGTCGCAGTTTATCGCAAGCCAACAACATCAGAGAGATACATAACGAATGACTCCCATTGTTCACAACAACACAAATTAGCTGCCTTTCATTCTATGATCCATCGTCTGTGCAATTTACCTTTATCTGCTACCAACTATTTAAAAGAATATCAATATATTCAAAATTTAGCAGATATCAATAGTTTCAAAAGATCGATTATAGATGATCTAGTAATGAAACACTCAAAAAAGGCACATAAGAACAGCCTCTCAACATTGTTCGCGCAAAATAATAACGACTCGTCAGAAAGCGAACATCGAGTGTCCTTCACATTCGCTCCATCAATTACAGGATCATTATTCCGAACCTATAAAAAAGAAGGCATGCAAATTGTGTATAAAAACAACTCCAAACAAAATGTTTGCTTGGATCAACGAAGGACAAAACAGCGACAGAAGAAAAAAGTGGGATTTATCAAATCAGCTGCAGTAAGTGTGAAGCCAAATATATAGGACAAACAAAACGGAAAATAAAAACTAGATATAATGAACACATAAATGCGGTAAAAAATCGAACAACGGATAAATCGGCGGTGGCATTGCACACATACAACAACATTGACGAACCACCGCACAAAATCGGTGGTATCAAACTAATAAAGCAAATAACGGACTCTAGGACACTCGACGCGTATGAAGCAATGCTTATATATAAATGCA